>CM035409.1:105117286-105154786 GCA_020310875.1 Ceratopteris richardii | reverse complement strand
CATATACATATACATATACATATACATATACATATACATATACATATACATATACATATACATATACATATACATATACATATACATATACATATACATATATATATACATATACATATACATATACATATACATATACAAATACATATACATATACATATACATATACATATATATATACATATACATATACATATACACATACATATACATAAACATATACATATACACATAGATATACATATACACATAGATATACATATACACATACATATACACATACACATACAAATACATATGCATACACAGATACAAATACATATACAGATACAGATATATATACATATACATATACATATTGATGGGGGAAGTATCTCAACCCCTAAGCAACGATGAAGCGCGAATGACCTCCACAGGTATCCTTCTTTGACCTCTGCACACCAAAAATGCTCTTACTCAGAGCTTATGCAGAGAACTCCAGTGAGCTTTTGTAGACCTGTAGTAGACACCAAGGGCTTTCCAACAAAACAAATTTCACTTGAAATGCATGCTTACACAAAGAGAAACAATGTCTACAACATGAGCTAGTTGAATGCTCACAACTGCTAGTCAAGCAGAGACCTCACTTCACTCCAGCAAATTTTTCTCAGAGATTATACAGAGACTGAATCTCAAACTTATGTCAACTTTAGAAGACTCTAATAGCTACCCAATGACACCAAAATCATAGCAAATGGATACATAGAGAAGGAGAACCAGCCCTTACAACAGAGAGCAAAATATTTCCAACAGAGCCTACACAAAGAGAGAGATATCAATCACACAACTTCACTAAAATGAATGTTGCTCCCAGCTTACTCAGAGAATGCTCCAGAGAATTGGTAAGCATAAAATAGACTCTTATAGCTATCCAATGAGACAAGAATTACATCAAATGGATACCATATGAGGGAGAACCAATGCTAACAACTCAGGGGTAGAGAGTTGCAACACTGCCTGCGCACACACATAGATATGCCTACTAAAAGAAAACAAACAAGCAAGCAAGGGGGTTGCTTAAGCAAGGGGGTTGCTTAAGCAAGGGGCTTGCTTATCACAACTCCAGCACTTAGTGCTCACTTTACATGAGCTAAAACTCCAAGAAGATGGCCCAAAAGAAGTCGGGATACATGCTCCTTTTATAGTGAGAGGTGTGCCCCTAAAATCTAGGAACTACCTTTCCAAATCAGCCTCCTAACTTGGAGGAATTAGTTGAGATGACTTGGGGAGTGGTTGAGTGACTTTTCTTGATGGAATCTCGTGGCTTTTGGCTTCCTTTGATTGCTCCACATGTCCATAAAAGATTCCCCACGAATTTTTTAGCTTGAAGCTTGACTTTTAACACTCCCCCTCAAGCTTCAATTCTTCATCCTCATCCAAGCTCCTTCATGTTGATGCATTGCTTGAATTTTGAAATCTTCATCCCATCCAAAGCCTTTGTAAACATGTCCGCAACTTGGTCCTTAGTACCAATATGATGTACTGAAACTTCCTTGGATATCACCTTTTCCCTTATGAAGTGATAGTGCACTTCAATATGCTTGGTTCTAGCATGATAGACAGGGTTCGATGCTAGATGAATGCTACTCATGTTGTCACAAAAAATTGGATATGTGTCAACCTGCAAATTAAGCTCCATAAATAACTTCTTAATCCACATTAGCTCACATGTGACTTGAGCCAAAGCTCTATACTCAGCCTCGGTGGAAGATAATGCCACCGTGGGTTGCTTCTTTGAAATCCATGAGATGATCTTGCTACCTAGCATGACTAGGTAACCACTTGTACTCCTTCTATCTTCCTTCGAACCGGCCCAATCGGCATCGGAATAAGCTTTGACCTGCATATCATCATCAAATGAGTAGAACAATCCTTCATTTATAGTGGCTTTGAGATATCGCAACATTCTTCTTGCAGCTTGCAAGTGTGTAGTCCTTGGACTATGCATAAATTGTGATAACACTCCAACTCCATATGCTATGTCAGGCCTGGTTATTGTGGCATAATTGAAAGAGCCTACAATAGATCGATACAAAGTTACATCATCTAATGGCTCTCCATCAATGGAGCTTAGCTTTACATTAACTTCCATGGGATTTGAAATAGGCTTGCAATGTAGCATCCCAAACCTCTCAAGTAGGTCTAGAATATACTTCCTTTGTATGAGCATAATACCTTCTTCTTTGTATACAACTTCAATGCCAAGAAAATACCTAAGATCTCCAAGATCAGAGATCCTAAACTCCTTTCCAAGCTTTGCCTTGATCTCCTCAATGCCCTTTGTATCATTACCTGTAATGATAAGATCATCTACATACACACACATGTAGACCACAAGTTCTCCTCTTTGTTTGATGAAGAGAGATGGATCCGCCTTGCATTGATTGTAACCACATTTGATCAAATAGTCCACCAATCTTTGGTTCCAAGCCCTTGGAGCTTGCTTTAGGCCATAAAGTGCCTTCTTCAACCTACAAACATGATGTGGAAACTCTTTATGAACAAAACCTAGTGGTTGCTCCATGTATACCTCTTCTTCCAAGTCTCCATTGAGAAAGGCATTCTTGATATCCAATTGGAAGAGCTTCCATCCTTTGCTAGCAGCCATTGCAATGAGTGTCCTAATGGTGCTCATCTTTGCCACGGGGCTGAATGTCTCTTCAAAGTCCACTCCATAGGTTTGTGCAAAACCCTTAGCCACCAATCTTGCTTTGAACCTAGAAATAGATCCATCTGAATTCCTCTTTACTTTATACACCCACTTATTACCTATTACCTTCATGTTCTCCTTCTTGGGCACTAGAGTCCATGTTTGATTTTCCTCAAGTGCGTCGATCTCTTCTTGCATTGCCTCTTTCCATTCGGTGTACCTGCTTGCATCTTCATAGCAATCGGGCTCATGATCTTCTACTACTTTGTTCATATATGCATAATGTGTTGCCATGTATGAATCATAAGTAAACCTTTGAGTTGGATACTTAACTCTAGAAGACTTCCTTTCTTCACCTTTTGGAGGAATAAACCTCCTTTGCCTTGGGAACTTGATCTCTTTCTTTGACGTGGCTTCTTTCTCCATCATGTGTCCTTCATCATCTTCAACTTCATTACCTTCTTCATCCAATTCCACCAATGTTGCTTTGCCTTTGTTGATTGATTGTGCTTCATAGCTTGATGAAGGTCTCCCCCTCCATGGTGAGTTCATGCTTGAACTATCTTCATTGATGGAACACCTTGGGCCGCTTAGCTCTAGGTCGATTTGTTCTTCATCATGTCCATGCTTTTCTTCTTCATAGTCCTGCATACAATCATACTTCTTATACCAAGGGAGTAGCTCATCAAATGCTACATCCCTTGATATCCTCAAGTCCTTTGTATTTGGGTTGAAGCACCTGTAACCTTTATGATCATTTGAATATCCTAGAAACACACACTTTTCTGCCTTTGGTTGTAGCTTGTGCCTCAATTCACTTGGCACATGTACATAACAAGTACATCCAAATATCTTCAAGTGGGAAAGATCAGGTTTCTTACCATAATAGGCTTGATATGGTGTCAAGCCATGGATCCCTGAGGTAGGAGCCCTATTCATTAGATACACGGCGGTATTTGCTGCATCACTCCAAAACATGTTAGGTACATTCATCTCATTAAGCATTGCTCTAGCGATCTCGGCAATGTATCTATTCTTTCTCTCTGCTACTCCATTTTGTTGGGGTGTGTACCTGCATGTTACTTGCCTCTTGATGCCTTGATCCATTAAAAAATCAGAAAACTCATTTGAGAAATATTCTCCCCCTCCATCGGACCTTAGCTTCTTGATATATGTACCTGTTTCCTTCTCTACCATTGCCTTGAATGCTTTGAAACATGTAAACACATCTGATTTGTTTTTGATGAAATAAACCCAAACCATCCTTGTGCAATCATCTATAAAAGTGACAAAGTACTTGTTACCTCCAATGGATTGCTCTTTCGTTGGCCCCCACACATCTGTATGTATCAACTCCAATGGATGTTGGCTTATGTAGCCACTCTTCTTGAATGGAAGTCTCGCTTGCTTCCCTAGTTGACAAGATTCACATAAATGCTTCATACCTTGTCCTTGGAAGTTGGGAAGACCTTCAACCAGCCTCTTGAATTGCATTTCCTTCATTCTTTGTATGTTGATGTGACCTATCCTCTTGTGCCACAAGTCCAACTCCGAAATCCTCTTGTTTCCATATGTGAAGTAGACATGTTGAGTAGAATGAGAATTTACCTCCAAAGTGAAGAGTCTCCCTTGCTTCTTTCCTCTTGCTATGACCTTGTAACCTTGCTTAGGGTTCTCCACAAAGCATCCACCTTTGTTGAACCTTACTTGATAGCCTCTTTCAACCATTTGCCCAACGGACACCAAGTTCTTTGTGATGGTAGGTACATGCAAGACATCCTTGAGACATCTTCCTTCCTCCTTGTCATCCAAAGCTACATCTCCAACATGGGAGATCTCATGGGCTGTATCATCACCTGTTTCTACATGTCCTTTACCTTTGGGAACATGTAGATTAGTAAACCAAGAAGCATTGCAACTCATATGGTTGCTACATCCACTATCAATATACCAAGTGTTATCTACTTTGCTTGAATTCCCATTCATGTGCATCATCAAGAGATTGTCATTTTCTGAACTTGTAGAAGCATAATTACCTTGGCCTTTGTATGAAGAACCTTGATTATAGTTCCTTTGGTTTCCTCCTTGGTAGCAATCTCTAGCATAGTGGCCAAACTTGCCACATATGTAACATCCTTCGCCATCTTGATTCCTGTTTTGTTGATGTCGTCCTCCTCTTCCTCTTGATCTTCCTCTCCCTCTTTGTGATGAGGTGCCTTGGTCATGTCCTTGATTTCTTGAGTGGCCTTGCCTTCCTCCAAACCTTCCTTTGCCCCTTCCTTGTCCTTGTCTTCCTTTGCCCCTTTGATTACCTGCATAGAAAACTTGTGCATCTTTGCTTTTAGTTGAACTTCCACCTATGTTCATTTCTTCGGTGACCATGAGAGCAACCAATTGCTCAAAATCGGGAAGATTATCCCTTACATAAACTGAAGTGGTAAAGGGTTTCCACTTCTCATCATCTCTCAAACCATTGAGAGTATAAGCCACAAGATCGTCATCGTCTACGTGGCTTCCAATGGATCCCAATGCATCTGATAACTCCTTGACCTTAAGTATGTAGTCATTTATGCTACTCCCTGAGCTCTTCCTAAGGTTGTTGAGCTCATTCTTGAGTTGGATCTTCCTTGCTTTGGTGCTTGTTGAATAAAGCCTTTCAAGTGTCTCCCATACCTTCATGCTTGAATCCAGGTCTTGGATATGGCCGATCATGCTATTGCTAATGTGTTGGGAAAGAATAAAGATAACCCTCTTGTCTCTTTCATTCCATTCCCTAAAGGCCCTTCTCTGGTCATTGGTTGGATTCTCATCCAACCTAGGTCTTGGTTCACTTCCACTAATCAACCCCCAAAGGCCCTTGCCCATAAGATAGTTGGAGACCCTAAATCTCCATGGTTGATAGTTACCTTTGTCTAGCTTTTCAATTTGAGTGTTGAAGTCTCCCATATCTAGTCTTTGATACTTGACCTAGCCCTTGGCTAATGCTCCAATGTGTGTAAAATGAAAATGAGGCTCTGAGGTTACCTCAATCCAAAGCTTTCCTTAGATGGACACCTTGTGCTCTTGCAAATTTGAGTAGAATAGCTCCCCCTTGATGTGAGCTACCTCCAAGAAGCTTTTGTTGATGCAACTCTTCAACCACCAACTCCAAGATGTCTTCTTGCTTGTATGTGACACCTCCAAGATGCTCAAATGCTCTGATACCACTGATGGGGGAAGTATCTCAACCCCTAAGCAACGATGAAGCGCGAATGACCTCCACAGGTATCCTTCTTTGACCTCTGCACACCAAAAATGCTCTTACTCAGAGCTTATGCAGAGAACTCCAGTGAGCTTTTGTAGACCTGTAGTAGACACCAAGGGCTTTCCAACAAAACAAATTTCACTTGAAATGCATGCTTACACAAAGAGAAACAATGTCTACAACATGAGCTAGTTGAATGCTCACAACTGCTAGTCAAGCAGAGACCTCACTTCACTCCAGCAAACTTTTCTCAGCGATTATACAGAGACTGAATCTCAAACTTATGTCAACTTTAGAGGACTCTAATAGCTACCCAATGACACCAAAATCATAGCAAATGGATACATAGAGAAGGAGAACCAGCCCTTACAACAGAGAGCAAAATATTTCCAACAGAGCCTACACAAAGAGAGAGATATCAATCACACAACTTCACTAAAATGAATGTTGCTCCCAGCTTACTCAGAGAATGCTCCAGAGAATTGGTAAGCATAAAATAGACTCTTATAGCTATCCAATGAGACAAGAATTACATCAAATGGATACCATATGAGGGAGAACCAATGCTAACAACTCAGGGGTAGAGAGTTGCAACACTGCCTGCGCACACACATAGATATGCCTACTAAAAGAAAACAAACAAGCAAGCAAGGGGGTTGCTTAAGCAAGGGGCTTGCTTATCACAACTCCAGCACTTAGTGCTCACTTTACATGAGCTAAAACTCCAAGAAGATGGCCCAAAAGAAGTCGGGATACATGCTCCTTTTATAGTGAGAGGTGTGCCCCTAAAATCTAGGAACTACCTTTCCAAATCAGCCTCCTAACTTGGAGGAATTAGTTGAGATGACTTGGGGAGTGGTTGAGTGACTTTTCTTGATGGAATCTCGTGGCTTTTGGCTTCCTTTGATTGCTCCACATGTCCATAAAAGATTCCACACGAATTTTTTAGCTTGAAGCTTGACTTTTAACACATATACATATACATATACATATACATATACATATACATATACATATACATATACATATACATATACATATACATATACATATACATATACATATACATATAAATATACACATACACATACATATACATATACATATACATATACATATACACATACACATACATATACATATACATATACATATACATATACATATACACATACACATACATATACATATACATATACATATACATATACATATACATATACACATACATATACATATACATATACATATACATATACATATACATATACATATACATATACATATACATATATGTATACATATACAAATACATAGACATATACATAGACATAGACATATACATAGACATATACATATACATATACATATACATAGACATATACATATACATATACATATACATATACATATACATATACATATACATATACATATACATATACATATACATATACATATACATATTGTAGCTCAAGCGTAAGCACCACCTCCTTTACTTGTCAATCCGCGGAGACGTGAGGACCGGTATGAAGACCACGAGCAAGTGAAGGCACAAGTGCGTGAGTGAAAGCACACAAACATGCACACACATACACACACACGTGCACAAAGTAAGATCAAAGAGAGGAACAATGGAAAGCTTAGATTGCAAAAGAGTTCTCTTACAAAAGTTCTATTCTCTAACAAGCTAACCCCAAAAATGAGCTCTCTAGCTCTTTTTATAGTTTTTTGACTAGTTTTGGCCCTCTCCAGACCTAGTGTCCGGCCTAGTTAAAAATTAGGTTCCAGGGCTTATTTGAGGGCTCAAACGAAGTCTAAAAATTATGAAAATTGGTACGATGGTACTTCTAATACTCCTCAAGCTCGAGGACTCCTCGGCTTGAACAAAATGGAGTTACTAAAAATAGATAATGGTATTTACAATGGTTTTTAGTGATGAAAATCACTATTTTTGTAGGGGATTCTTCTGAAAATTTGACATACACTTCTTGGAGCTCCCTACTTGCTCCCTTTCCTCGTGTGTCAACCTTTTGATGTGCTTCCATGCTTTGTCCTTGACTTTGAGCTTCAACACTCCTCCCCCTCTCGAGTCTGTCGTCCCTGACAGACCCTTGGTGGAAGGGCTGTTCTGTGTAGTGCTTTGAGAGGTGGTGTCCATCCGTTGTATGAGTTGGTTCCTTGGATTCCAGCAAGAATGTGGCGTTGTGAGCTTTCAAAACTGCAAGTTGCTCAAAAGAGGTTGTCAAGAGTGATTTGGAGCAACTACTGGCTTCAATTTGCTTCCGAGATATGGATGTTGTTCCCATGATGTCCGCTAGCTCTTTTAAAGATGATGTTGAGAGCAGTCATGCCAACTACTCATAACCCATAACGAATGATGGGTAAGTGTGTTCGTGCCTGGGTTGAAAAAAGTATGTGCCTTGTGCACGGCCTTGTAATGTAGCCCTACGCATGCTTACTTGGAAAATGCATTGGAAGAAGTAGGGTGCAAAAATTGCGGGTCTTGAGCTAAGTGCTCAAGGGTATGCTGACGAAGAGGTTTCCTAAACTATCATGGTTATGGTGTTTCCAGAGTAAAGATACTTACCATGGCGAAGGTTGATGGATGTTTGTCTCTTCGTGTTGTACACTCGGCCTTTGGGATGGAACCTTGTTGATGAATGTCCATGTTGATTGTCCACTGATGAGATCTTTTGAGTGGTGGATCCCCTCTCCTCTTTTCAAAGCAACATTTGTCACTAACAATGTGCATTTCTGAGCTTGGGCTCATGCACGTTCACTTCCCTATATTGACACTCAGAGGAATATTGGACACGTGCCGGTTTCTAAGAGATTACCATGCTGATTGACATAGACCATTCACCAGTGCTACTGTTCCATACTGGTTCAGGAAATACTGAGAATTGAATTGCTTTATATTCCTTGGCAAGCAACATCGGGTAACTACACCAAGCTGAGTTTCACATATTCTCTTTAGCTCACCATATGCAGGAGTCTTCTCCTCCAGAACTACCTTTTGCAGATATCTCCTTGGATGCTCTAGTACATGAAGTAGTTAAGCATCACTCAAGTTGCGGACCTTCAAGCTCTTCATTCCTACCATGGTAAGAGAAAATCATAGTGGGAGATGCCATGTTCATGCCAAATGCTTGTCATCTACCAGATAAGGCAGCAATAATCTCACTGCTGGCCGAGACACACTTCTATCCAAATTGATAAATGCCTAGTAATCAACAGTTCCACCTTCAACTAAGCATGACTCATTCATGTTTCATAAGCCAAACCTGGGAACAAGCTCTCTCCCACTTTTCTTTCTCCCTTTTCTTTTTTTTTTTTTTTTTTTTTTTTGAGGAACAGGATATCACAAAACAAGAACACAAAAGTTAGTATCAATAAAAATGTTTGACCTATGTCACTGTGCTTTTGTGCATGGGATTCTCAAGTGTGTCTATGCACGGCCGTGTAATGTGGCCCTATATTAATGCATACTTTGGAAATGCATGACCTGAATGGTGCAAAAGACAGGGTTGTGCAAGGAGCACATGGTTGTTGCTCGTTCGAGGCTTTCGATGTTATTTGTGGAGGTTGATGCCGACCTTGGTGGAGGTATCCATTGAGTCTCGAACTGATGTAATCCTCCTTATTGGAGTCCATTTTAGAACATCATTTGGCTCTGTAGAGGTCACTTCAGGCGTCTTTCTCTTTGGATGCTTTCTGAACTGTGGTATCCAGTGTGGTTGACGCTTTGGTTCGGTGGAGGCCACTTGCACTTTTGGCTTCCAAACCCATATCCTTTTTGCATGTCTTCCTACTAATGTTGAAGAGCTGATTTGATCTTCCTTTGGTCTCTGTACGTGGTTCTTACCCTTTTCTCTTTTTGGCTTCTTTGTTGAAACCTTTTGCATGTGGGAGAACAAAGGTTGTTCTGGATGTAGGAGCTTCTTAGGTACCCACATCTGTAATTGCCCTTGTTGAGCTGCAGCTAACTTCTTAGGCACCCAAACTTGTTGGATACCTTGTGATTGAGCTTGTCTGAGCTGCTTCCTTCGTCTTCTGGCCTGGTTAGTGTGCATGGATGGGATTTGTGGGGGCAAGGCTGGTGGTTGCTCTCCTTTGCGTACCCAGATCTGCTTCATGCCCGGAACCGCTTTTTTATCGAATAGTGTCTTTCTATTTGATGTAGCAGTTGTCGTGAACGGTTGTGTTTGCTTGTGTGGTGGGCTCACTACTGTGGCTACTTGATTCTTTGGAGAAGAAGAAAGATCCACCCGCCTTCGAACCTGGTCTTCCACGATTGACTCCTTTTGCATCATAGAGCTTTTGAAACATACAACATCTTCTTTCATATGATTAGTCTTGGAAGAACTAAGAGAGTGTGTGGTGCCATGATTTAGGAGCATGCAGTTCTCTAATTCTATTGTAATGCAATGTTCATGTACCCAAACTTGAAGAATTTGACTTCTTAGGTTTAAGTTAACTGCATGGTCATAGATCCAATCTTGACCCAAGACAAGTGGTTCTGTAAGGTTCATAAATTCTACCAATGGAGCACTCCAACCTGGAATTAATGACACTTGATAAAGGGTCGCATGCTCCACTGGGGTCCCTCTCTGCACCTTGGACAATTCTTAATCCACTCATGTATTTCTTTGTCCATGCTAGGCCAATACACTCCTAAACGCTTTAGATTCTGCAATGTTCGTTGTTTAGAATAGTGATTTCCTAGCATTCCTTCATGGGCTTGTTGCAACCAACTACTATGTTCATCATCCTCCACACAACAAGCTAATACACCCTTAGTATCTTGTTTGTACATGCTTCCTGCTAATATGTGATATTTTTGTGATTTTACAATTTTTTCTTGTGATGTTTTCACATTCTTATTTGCAGGGCCAAAGGTTAGGACTGGTACCAACTTATTTGCCCATTTAGGAACAACTTCTAAATTGAACAGATAAGCATCGGGTAATTCGTCAGACACTCCTTGCGGTGACTCTCTTGAAGTGATGCGAGAAAGGTGATCTGCCCGAAGGTGGGTTCTACCTTTCCTGACAACAACTTCAAAGTCATATTCCATTAGTAAGAGGAACCATCTTACTAAGCGTCCAGTATTGCAAGGTTTATTGACCAAATATAACAAAGCTTGATGATCAGTGAAAAACTTGAACTTGTTGGCCAATAAATAGTGTCTAAACTTCTTCACAGTATATACCATGCCTAAGCCCTCTCGCTCAGTTGTGGTATAGTTCCGTTCAGCTGCAGTGAGCTGTCTACTAGCATATGCTATGGGCAAATCTAAGTTTCCTTCACTTGTGGGTTGTGCTAGCACACATCCTATGGCATGATTGGATGCATCCACATGGACATGGAATGGTTTATTCCAATCAGGAGTGGTGAGTATTGGTGCCGTGCACAATCGTTTTTTCAGTTCGTTGAAAGAATTCTCGCATTCGTCGTTCCACTCAAAATTAGACAACAAGGCATAAAGGGGTCTAGCTATGATCGCGTACATGTGGATAAACCTACGGTAGTATCCACAATGGCCCATAAAGGCTTGTACCTCTTTAATATTCCTTGGCCTTGGTAGCTCCACTATGGCTCGTACCTTATCTTCATCTGTTGAGATTCCATTCTTAGAAACAATATGACCTAAGATTTTACCTTGACGCACCATAAACACACACTTTTCTGGGTTCAGACACACTCGATATTCTCTACACTTGTTGAAGATTTGTCTGAGCTCAAGGATGTGAACCCTTCTTTCTTGGGAATGAGCACATAAATCATCCACATACACTTCTAAGCTCTTTCGCAAGAACTCTTTGAAGACATGACACATGAGCCTTTGGAATGTTGCAGGTGCATTGGTGAGCCCAAATGGCATCACCCGAAATGCAAAGATTCCCCACTCTGTAGCAAAAGTTGTTTTGTGTTGATCTTCTGGGGCAATGGCTACTTGATTGTAACCTGAAAATCCATCAAGGAAGCTATAAACTTCCTTGCCTGCAACACGCTCCAATAGGTGTTCTGTGATTGGAAGTGGATAACTATCTCTAATCGTAGCGGCATTAACTTTTTTAAGGTTAATACACACTCGCAACTTCCCGTTCTTCTTGGGTACCACAACAATGGGGGACACCCATTCGGTATGCTCAATCTCATAGATGAATCCAGCTTCAATCAACCTATCAATTTCTTCTTTTATTTTGGCTGCATAGGTATCATTATATGTGTAGGGCTTCTGTTTGGTGGGCTTAGCATCAGCAGTCATGGGGATAGTATGAGAGCAAATTCTTGGATCTACCCCTTTCAAGTCTCTATAGTGCCATGCAAACACATCCCTATATTCCCTTAATAGAGCTATGAGCTCCATTTCTTCTCTTGCACTTAGGTCATCTCCTATATATGTGCATCTCTCTTCGTTCTCTTCAATGGTCACTACAATCTTCTTGGTCTTTTCTTTATTATCATATGATTCTCCTATGATGGCCTCTCTCTTAGGCATTCGTACCAAAATTTTGCGGTCGTCAACTTCATATTTCTTGAAGTTTTCTGGTACTTCAAACAATGATTCCTCCTCTTCTTGTTTCACTGCTTTTCTTTTCTTTTTCTTTTGACTACTCTCACTTCCATCCTTTGAGTTTATTGTTTTAATACTTGTGAGAGGTTCTTCTTCTTTCTGGGTGAATACTCCTATATCTTCTAGATAGTGCTGCTCTGAGTTAAAGCAACTATCCATCACAATAGACTCCAGATCATCGTCATTCTCTTCTTCCTCTATGACATCACTAGGGTCACATTCTTCTAGCAAGGGTTGACACATGAAAACTGAGATATCATAACCCTCCTCATCACAATGGGGTGTCCACTGTTCCTCATTGACAGCAATGTCCATGGTGGCTAAGATTTCTGGCCAGCCATGAGGCTCAAACTCCTCATCTGGAAAGATCATCGGTGTGTAGGCTGGGTCTCTAACTGGTCTATCTCCTAGCGAAGTTCCTTCTTCTCTTGCCTTTAAACGTTTTTCCTCTTCCTTTGCGACCTTGCACATCCACAAATGAGTATCTTCATGCAGCCATGATGGATCAGGTGAACTTTCAGAATGCACAGAGATGGAATCTTCTTTCGCTTTGTGGATAGAATTCCACTGTAGGGGTGGTACATCTCTGAAGGTGTAATCCTTCAAATTGACCTTGGTGGTGACCCCTAAGTGCTGTAAGTACAAGGAGTTAGTTCCCCAATCCTGTACTATTTGCAATTGTCGTAGGAAGGGTCTTCCTAGGATCATCTCATAGACATTATTTTTCTCAAAGTCACATATAGCAAATGTGTGCTCAAACTCTACACCACAAGTGGTTAGAGTGATCCCTTCTAGCAATCCTAGAGGTCTTTCAAAATGACCATCAACCATTTGAAGCTTCATTCTAGTTGGTCTTAATGTGGGCTTGCCCCATTGCTTCCACAAGGAGGTGGTCGCAATAGCAACACCAGCACCTGAATCTATAATTGCTTTGGTTGTGTAACCTTGGTAGGTGATTGGAAGATAAGTATTACCTTCTTCACCCTCACACATGTCCCCTATTTTGTCTAGAGGTATCTCTGGTACCCTTTGCTTGGAGCCTGCTTTTGGCATGTTGGAATCAAGTTCTGGAACCTGATCCTTCACATGATTCCAAAGCTCAGGTTTTGCTTTGAGCAGCTCTTCTACAGTGAGGTGACACTGAACCTTAGTGTTCTTCACGACATCCGTGTTCCTTGGAACCACTGAGTCTTCATTTCTTACTAGTATTGTGGGAGCTCTAATCTAGAGAGATTCAGATTCCCATGGGTCTGGAAATTGAGGCAGTTCTTCTAAGGTATTAGATTCAAAATCTAACCTTTTGTCTTCTTGTTGTTCTGCTTCATCTCCGTAAATAGATGGGATGTCTTGGGGAAACTGATCATGAAGATCATCAATCTCAGGAATAGGAGGGGAATTACCCTTTTCCTTGGCCCATTTCTCTTCTTGTATTTCCCGCAAGAATTCTTGAGAGTACTGTTGAATTGGAGGAGGTATTCCTGGATCCGTGGAATTAGGAACATAAGCTCCCATTGGTGGTGAGCTTCCTCTTTCAATAATTGGTTGAGCCTGTGGAGGTAAAGAAACTTGTGGTTTGTTTACCAACTGCTCTAATCGTTCTAGTAAGCCCTGGAAATGCAAATCCCCTTTGATAGAGTTTGTCTGATTGAACTTTTGACTAGTCTCAAGTATAGCTTGAGCTTGTTCTACCATTTTCATGCACATTTTCATCCGTTCAATCTCTAAGTCCGCTCTAGGGTAACTCTTGTCTAGGTTTGCAGTTGTAGGCCCTTATTGAAGTCGAGCCTGGTAGGCCTTGAACATCATGTCCAAGCCTTCTGGGGTTGGATCTGCAAGAACCGACCCTGGTTGTGGTCTATTTACAATGGGTGGTGGGGTGGGATGAGGTGGAGTGGATGGAGTTTCGGTATGCGAGGGGCTTTGAGATGCAATGTCTTCTATTTTTGTTTTCGCTTCTTTTAAGCTTTCTTCTAGTTCCGATAACTTTTTATTCCACTTGCGATTGGCCTTCTCTCTGGTATCCTTCCATGTTCTTGTTTTCCTCTTACTAGGCTCTCCCGATTCACTCGATTCTGATTGTTCTATTGGTTTATCCTGTTTTAAGGCTTGTGCTCTAGTGACAGCTTGTATAGGAGCCACATTGCTACTACTTGAACTTGAATCTGCCACTAAGCCTACCACATTAATGGGTGTAATCTTGGGTGCACTGGAGGGGTTTCTTGGACAATCTCTGGGGAGATGGTCTTTGCCGCAATCAGGACAAAAAGCCTGTATTGTGATAGCCTGTCCTTGACTCGGAGATGGTGGGTGGGGACAGTCACGAATGAAATGGTCACCTTGACATCTGAAACAAGATCCTCTAGGGGCTTGTGGTCTCATTTGTCTCAACTGGGGCCTAGGGTTAGGATTTGTGTACATGACATTGGAGTTTTCTGGCTCCCAATTTTGCTCCATAGGTGGTACCTCATATTGATACGAGTAAATCTCACTATGTTCAAGTGACTCTGTGTAATACGCATGTGGACTACCTTCATGGGAGTAGTCTGAACTATGAGCATGAAAATCATTATCTGGTATCAATAGGGTTAGGGGCACCAATGCTCTATTTGGATTTTCTTCTCCCACAGCATATTTGACTGGAATCACGTTGGCTGGAGCTGGTGGTTGGTTTCCCAAGACAGGTTGTGGCCTATATGGTACCTGATATTGCTATTGTGGTCTATAATATGGCTGTTGGTATTGGTTCTGATACCTACCTTGTGGGTAAGGTTGCTTATAATTCTGTCTAACAGCCTGCCTATTGTAGGGACAATCTTGAGCCGTGTGGTTTGTGTATTTTCTCTCAATAGTGCAATATGGAGCATTCCTTTCTCTAATGTTTTGGTTTTGCATTGGGCATACATTAGCCATGTGGTCGCCCCCACACGTATAACACCGATTCACTGGAGTGACTCTCTGTGTTTGTTTATTTTGGACTCCCAGCTTCTTGGCAACTTGCTCAGCTATCTCTTCTATTTCTGTGGAGATCTTTGAAGTATGCCTAGTAGAACTATCCGAATCTTTGTAGAGTTTGGACAATCCCAACTCCTCACCCAAGTTATCTTCTATGTCGATGCACGTCCGCACGCACTCTTCTATGGATCTAGGCTCTTTCAAATATACGTATGATCTTAACTTTGTGCTCAGTAAGCCATCTAAGAACAAAGCCACTTGTTTGGCTGGTGTGGGTAACTCGGGAGCAGGGCATCTTTCTAGGTACTGTCTGAACCTTCTACCTGCTAGTCGCACTGTTTCTTGGGGTGTCTGCTTGAAACTGTGGATCAAGGATGATGTGTTATGCCTGATACCACTCTTGGAAAATTCTACAATGAATTCGTCTTGCAGTTGACCTATATCGCGATAGTTGCGACTACTCAATGGTTGAAACCAAGCCAAGGCAGTGCCCTTAAGAGTCAAACCAAATGCCTCGTATTGGGTGAATAAATCCTCAACCTGTTCAGCTCTTAACACTTGTTTGAACTCGGCCACATGATCATAAGGATCTCCTGACCTGTCAAAATAATTCTTCATTGCCTTGATCACTTGAGTGGGTCTAAGGGTTCTTGGGTGCTCTCGGGGTCTAGGCAATGGAAAATCATGTTCATCTCTTTTTTGCCTATGTGCTTGATGTCTCTCTCTTTCAGGTCTTTCATTTTCAAATCCTGATCTATTCCTGCCCACGGTGTGTGCAAAACTTACCTCAGGTCTCTCTCTAGTTCTTCCTCTCTAGGCTTCATGAGCGTGGGATGATCCTACTCCTTGGAGGCCATGGGAAACATTGGATCTTGGTGGGGGGAAAATCAATTCATTCTTCCAAGTATATGCATGTCTATCATGTTCTGTTACCAAGAAAATTTTCTCTGATGTGTTATCCAGGTAGACAACTTTGCCTGGTATCTCTGGATCCTTGAACTCGTAGATGATGACTATGCCCAATTGGCTAGGTTGATCTGGCTTGAATCTCCAAAAGGCTTCCTCTGTTTCTCTATTCAAAAATAGTTCTATGCTTTTGTTATCTTGAGGGATCCAGTCTGGAGTGATCACTCGGGTCAAAACTGACTTACCTCTAGGAGTCTGGGGTCCTTGTCCTACATTTCCTTGTTCTAGGTCTCCTATTTCATTCTCAGGAATGACATTTCCAAACTCATCAGTCCTATCTGGTAGGTTGGTGACCACATACATGGTTCCTTCCTTATCAATGTATGAACCCTCTTCGAACTTGACCACCGGGTGTTCAAGTCCAAAGGATTGATCTGGATTTTTGAGTTGGACCACTGATCGCCTCAGACCATCCTCATAGATGCGAGCACCTAATTGGTTGGTCCGAATATATTCCAACTGTGTCTTATAGGGACCTTCTGGTGTTTGTAGATGGGCAGTCCCTGAGCCACCTGCAGGTTTTCCCATACTAAAAGACATTTCTGAATCACTTGTGTCTGAACTTAGTAAAAGATGACCACTTAGTTGTGGTGCACAAGACTTGGATGTATGGTTGACACTAGCCTCAGAAGATCTAATGCTTTGTTTATCCTTGCCTAAGTGTCTACCAGATCTCAGGTTCATAAGCTTTAGTCAAGAGTCCAAATTTTCCCCTTGGTATGGTTCAAAATTCTTTGGAGTCCCCTTGGTTCCTTAGTCCCACTTGAGGGTCAACTTCAAATTATCCTATCTGAAAATCAACGCGTTATTCTTGAAAAAAACAGTTGAGGTCGTGTAGGATTTGAAACGAGCTTTCCAACGAGCTATAGAGCTCAAAAAATGGACTTTGGATGAAAAAGTTATGCCAATTCAGGCTCCTGGGGGTCAAAACAGGCAAACAGGACCTTTGGAGAAAATCGCGATTTTGTACCTTGAGAATCGTGTTCACAAAATCGTGTTTTCACAAAATCGTGTTTTGAAAATCGCGATTTTGATCACAAAATCGTGTTTCTGAAAATCGCGATGTTGATCACAAAATCGTGTTTCTGAAAATCGTGTTTTTTGACATGAAAATGGCGATGTTGATCACAAAATCGTGTTTATGAAAATCGTGTTTTTTGACATGAAAATCGCGATTTTGAGCACAGAATCGTGTTTTTGAAAATCGCGATTTTGACTCAGAGAATCGTGTTTTTTTCACAAAATCGTGTTTTCTTTCACAAAATCGTGTTTTCTCAGAATCGTGTTTTTGGCATGAAAATCGCGATGTTGAGCACAAAATCGTGTTTTAGAGAATCGTGTTTTTTGACATGAAAATCGCGATTTTGAGCACAGAATCGTGTTTTAGAGAATCGTGTTTTTTGACATGAAAATCGCGATTTTGAGCACAGAATCGTGTTTTTGAAAATCGCGATTTTGACTCAGAGAATCGTGTTTTTTTCACAAAATCGTGTTTTTTTTCACAAAATCGTGTTTTCTCAGAATCGTGTTTTTGGCATGAAAATCGCGATGTTGAGCACAAAATCGTGTTTCTAAAAATCGCGATTTTGAGCAAAAAAACGTGATTACACAGAATCGCCTTTTTCTTCACAAAATCGTGTTTTTTACCGAAAATCATGATTTGTGAGAATCGCGATTTTGAGCACAATCACAGAATCGTGATTCTGAGAATGACCACAGAATCGTTATTTTTTCAGCCAACTTTTAGGCGGGAAAACAGAAAATCGTGATTTTTCAAAAAATTTTGAATTTTGACAGAATCGCGATTTTCATCACAGAATCGCGTTTTTTGGCGGGAAATTCAAATTTCTGAGCGCCGGCTATGGCGAGCTCCGTATGAGCAGAAAATCATGAAAAAAACACAGCGCTTGCTCTCCCTTGCTTCTCCTAACTCCTTCCCACACAATAATGCATGAAAAATGGTATGAAGATGGTGAAAATGCACTAAAAAACAAGAATTTTCTATGAAGAAGAAGGTGGAAGAAGGTGGAGATGATGATGATGATGAAGATGAAGAGGAAAAAACAGAAAATGAACTGAAATGACAGTTTTTTTACCTTCCAACGTCGCAAATCTACGATCTTACCATCACAATGCTCGTCCTCGAAGCTCTCTCCCCAGCAACGGCGCCAAAATTTGGTGTAGCTCAAGTGTAAGCACCACCTCCTTTACTTGTCAATCCGCGGAGATGTGAGGACCGGTATGAAGACCACGAGCAAGTGAAGGCACAAGTGCGTGAGTGAAAGCACACAAACATGCACACACATACACACACACGCGCACAAAGTAAGATCAAAGAGAGGAACAATGGAAAGCTTAGATTGCAAAAGAGTTCTCTTACAAAAGTTCTATTCTCTAACAAGCTAACCCCAAAAATGATCTCTCTAGCTCTTTTTATAGTTTTTTGACTAGTTTTGGCCCTCTCCAGACCTAGTGTCCGGCCTAGTTAAAAATTAGGTTCCAGGGCTTATTTGAGGGCTCAAACAAAGTCTAAAAATTATGAAAATTGGTCCGATGGTACTTCTAATACTCCTCAAGCTCGAGGACTCCTCGGCTTGAACAAAATGGAGTTACTAAAAATAGATAATGGTATTTACAATGGTTTTTAGTGATGAAAATCACTATTTTTGTAGGGGATTCTTCTGAAAATTTGACATACACTTCTTGGAGCTCCCTACTTGCTCCCTTTCCTCGTGTGTCCACCTTTTGATGTGCTTCCATGCTTTGTCCTTGACTTTGAGCTTCAACACATATCCATATCCATATGCATATACATATGCATATACATATACATATCCATATCCATATGCATATGCATATGCATATACATATACATATACATATACATATACACATACATACACATATACATATACATATACATATACATATACATATACATATACATATACATATACATATACATATACATATACATATACCTATACATATACATATACATATACATATACATATACATATACATATACATATACATATACATATACATATACATATACATATACATATACATATACATATACATATACATATACATATACATATACATATACATATACATATACATATACATATACATATACATATACCTATACCTATACATATACCTATACCTATACATATACATATACATATACATATACATATACATATACCTATACATATACATATACCTATACATATACATATACATATACATATACATATACATATACATATACATATACATATACATATACATATACATATACATATACCTATACATATACATATACATATACATATACATATACATATACATATACATATACATATACATATACATATACATATACATATACATATACATATACATATACATATACATATACATATACCTATACATATACATATACATATACATATACATATACATATACATATACATATACATATACATATACATATACATATACATATACATATACATATACATATACATATACATATACATATACATATACATATACATATACATATACATATACATATACATATACATATACATATACATATACATATACATATACATATACATATACATATACATATACATATAAATATACATATACATATACATATACATATACATATACATATACATATACATATACATATACATAAACATATACATATACACATAGATATACATATACACATAGATATACATATACACATACATATACACATACACATACAAATACATATACATACACAGATACAAATACATATACAGATACAAATACATATACATATACATATACATATACATATACATATACATATACATATACATATACATATACATATAGATATACATATACATATACATATACATATACATATACATATACATATACATATACATATACATATACATATACATATACATATACATATACATAATATACATATACATATACATATACATATACATATACATAAACAAAAACATATACATATACATATTCATATACATATACATATACATATACATATACATAAACATATACATATACATATACATATACATATACATATAAATATACATAGACATATACATATACATAGACATATACATAGACATAGACATATACATAGACATATACATAGACATATACATATACATATAAATATACATATACATCTACATATACATATACATATACATATACCTATACCTATACATATACATATACATATACATATACATATACATATACATATACATATACATATACTTATACCTATACATATACATATACATATACATATACATATACATATAAATATACATATACATATACATATACATATACCTATACATATACATATACATATACATATACATATACCTATACATATACATATACATATACATATACATATACCTATACATATACATATACATATACATATACATA
This sequence comes from Ceratopteris richardii, assembly GCA_020310875.1. Lineage (NCBI taxonomy): Eukaryota > Viridiplantae > Streptophyta > Polypodiopsida > Polypodiales > Pteridaceae > Ceratopteris > Ceratopteris richardii. Next base: position 105,133,829 of record CM035409.1, on the reverse strand, counting down.
TACATATACATATACATATACATATACATATACATATACATATAAATATACATATACATATACATAGACATATACATAGACATAGACATATACATAGACATATACATAGACATATACATATACATATACATATACATATAAATATACATAGACATATACATAGACATATACATATACATACACATAGACATAGACATAGACGTAGACATATAGATATACATATACATATACATATACATATACATATACATATACATATACATATACATAATATACATATACATATACATATACATATACATATACATATACATATACATATACATATACATATACACATACATATACACATACATATACATATACACATACATATACATATACACATACATATACATATACATATACATATACATATACATATACATATACATGTACATATACATATACATATACATATACATATACATATACATATACATATACATATACATATACACACATATACATATACATATACATATACATATACATATACATATACATATACATATACATATACATATACATATACATATACATATACATATACATATACATATACATATGCATATACATATACATATTGTTGCTCTAGCACAATGGTGAGAACCACGTTAAGAAGCTTCACTTCCTTAATGTCAATCCGTGGGAGAGGTAGGAGTGATATGAAGATCGTGAACGTGAGATGTTGTGAGAGTGAAGGTGAGAAGCACAAAGATGCACACACACATACACACACACAATGAAGAGACAAGCAAGACACAATGGAAGGTGGGAAATTAGCTCTATTACTCAAGAATGCTCTTACAAGCTCAAACTAGTTCTATGCTCACACTAACCAAAATGAACCAACCCCAAAAATGAGCTCTCTAGCTCTTTTTATAGTTTCTAGACTAGTTTTGACCGGTTTCACATCTAGTGACCGGCCTAGTTAAAAAATAGGTCCTAGCTGCTTTTTGGAAGGGTAAACGATGTCTAAAAATAACGAAAATTGGTACGCGCATTCTACTTAAGCTCCTCAAGCTCGAGGACTCCTCGGCTTGCACAAAATGGAGCTATGAATTACAAAATGGGGTTTTCTTATGATACATATGTTACAATTAGTGATAATAATCACTGTTGAATGTTTGGAGAATTAATAAGAAATATATTTGTTTAAAAAATTGATCCGCCTGGCTCCCTGCTTCGTCTTCACATGCTTCTGTGGCGTCTGTGCCTCTGACTGCTTCCAACACCCCCCTCCCTCTCGCTTCTGTCGTCCCTGACAGAACCTTGTTGTGAGGTCTGCCGGATGTAATTCTGTAGGAGGTCTTGAGCGAGGGTGTGCTCTGATACACGAATACCTCGGGCTAGATCAGCCTCGAGTTTCTCCCAATCGATAGGTTGCGGCTCGTCTGGTGATGGGAGCTGATAATGTGTGGAGTACACCATTCGTTCACAGGCGAATAATTGCAATAAGTGTGTGGGCCTGCTTATGAATACTTCGGAATGGTACTCCCAAAAACCGGTGGTGAACATTTCTTCGAATGTTTGCTTGTAACATGCCGGTAGATATTTGATCCTGCAGTGCCAGGCGTAACACACCCGTAGCGATGGCGTTGTGCTCATATCATAGACTAAATCAAAGTTGCCATGCTCAAAGCCCGGGGTGTTAACATGGGGAGCCTTGATGCGCCGGAAGACTTTAAAGACCATCTGCATCATGTCAAAGATTTTGACAGTCATGTGCGCGGCAATATCATCCATGTGTTTTAATCGAGGGAGCTAGTGGCGGATCGTCGCCATCATGTAGCCTACTGTGGGTAACGCGACTGGTGGCTTGAGGTAGGGATAGTTCAACCAGTCTTGGCACTGCTTATTGTTCTGTAGCTTTATAGCGAAGGCAGTCCAAGAGCGGCGTCGTGGTACTGGTCCCCAGCACGGATTAAATTTTAAGTGAAGCGGCGCTTTTACCCACGTGCTCATGATCTCTGGATAATTTTGCAGTAAATCTTTGCGCCAGTCTGGTTGAAGGATTTCACCTCTCTGCGCCCTTGGTGGCAAGTCCTCTGGCTCGAATTGAGTGGCATGCGTTGGTTTCATGCCGGTTTCTTTCTCTATGGTTAACTGATATTCTGCCATTAACATGAAGTATGGTTTATACTGAAGCTCATGCCCGGATATGTATCGTCGCGGGGCCATTTGAGCAAAGAATGGTGATTGTAAAATTTTCTCTTCAATTATGGCCATGGCATGTAGCTGTGCCTCTACTCTGGCCGAGTGTGTCGTTCCGAGTTCTTCTACTGTCTTCATCCACGCGGGGGTAGGTAATTCGTAGGTCATCTGGCCTTCGGCCGTGACACGTCCGCCTGGGATGGGTATCGGTTCATAAGCCTCTTCGAAGGTCTCCTCCACCGGGATAGTGACAGTTTCTTCCTCAGCTGGTAGCTCAGGTGGGGAGTCTGGCCTTGGTGGTGCTTCATAGATGGCAATCCTAGATTCAAGATTTGTTACCTGGGCCCGGAGTGCGTTGAGTTCCTCTAAAACTTCAGGGGCAGGGTCCACAGGCGCTGGTAATTCCGCTGCTACTGGTACCTGTTGTGTTGCTGGTTCTCTGAGTTGTAGCAGTTTGTGGTCTTCCTTTAACTTTTGATGTTCTTCGTTCATACGATCATAGTCCTCGAGCAATCTGACATGGTCGTCTAGCAGCATCCGCATCGACTCAGATGGGATTGCCTTGAATCTGCTCGGACTGAGTGGCTGTTCTGGATGATCTAAAGCCGCTTCCAAGTTCTCTCTGTTCTGCTCTTGGAGTCTCTGGTTCTCCTCTTTTGCTGCGGCTAAGTGTCGTCTTAGTAAGCCCATATTCCTAGTGAGCGTTGCATTGCGGACAGTCTGGGCTCGAAGTAGGTTATCCAAATCCGCGGTGGCCTCTTTGCTTTTTTCCTCACTTTCTATTTCTAACTTGTGATAAGCCTCTCGTAACTCTTGGTATCGGCTGTTCAGTGAGGCGTTCTCAATTGATAACAAATTAAGCTGCGTTTGTAAGTCGTTCGTCGTTTTCTGCAGCTGTTGATAGTTGGTGCCGAGTGATGCAAACTCATCGCGGACTTGCGTCATGCATGCGAACATGTGTTGAAATGCGGTGTCTATGGTGGGCGATAGTAGTAGTGAAGTGCTAAATGAGGATGCAGTGGTAGTAGATGCAGTGGGAATGGGGAGCGGGGTTGGGACTGTGGATGCAGTGGTGATTGTGGAAAATTGTGAAGTGCCTAAATATGAGGGTGCTGTGAGTGGAGTGGGTGGTGGTGAGGTGGGTGGTGATATGTCCATGCCATTGGACGTGTTTAGTGTTGTGACTGTGAAAAGTGGTGTGATTGTGGGTGGTTGTGTAGGTGTGAATACGGGATTTACAAACGTAGAGTAGTTTACAGGGGGGATGGTTGGAACAGCTTGGTGAAACGGGGAAATAGGGGTTATGGTAGGCTGGGGAGGTGAGACTGGTGAGAAGGTTAGTGGGGTTAGGAAGGGGAATGGGGGTCTTAGAGGTGGGGGAAACGCTGGGAAGGATGAAGGGGTGAAGGGGTTAACATAGGGATGTAGAGGGTTGGGTGTGGGGAAAGCAGGTGGGTGTGCGGGTGGTACAGGATGGGTTGGTGAAAGATGAGGTGAAAGAGGAGTCGAAGGGGTGGAGGTTATTTCGAGGATTTTAGTGGTATGTACAATGGTGGTACGGGGTGGCGAATCTACAAGAATGGTTTCTGCGGTTACTGAACGTTCGGGGGCGAGGCGTGCCTCCCTGGCTTGTGCTGAAGATTGGGCTCCTGTTGGTACACGAATATACTCCCCAGGTTTTGAGAGTAGTCGCACTCGGCGGGGATCAAACTGTGGTAGTTGCTTTCTTTGTAAAAACCTGAGTGCTTCATGGGAGCCTACTGATTTGACTAACTCTCTGAACCCTCTGATATAGGCGTCTTCGAATCCTCCAGAGATGAGTTCCTGTTCAATTAATGCCTGGCTCTCCTCTTCAGTTAACCTCTTTCGTGCCCAGACTTTCTCCATGGTACGATATAATTTCTTTATGGCCAATGTGTACGCTGCGGCTTCGAAAGTTTCATCTTCATATGTGCTGGTGTCGCCGTGCGTGTCGGTTTGTTGGCCTTGCCCCTCTGTCTGGTCGTCATGTGAACCCTGGCTGGCTTCATCGTCGCCTTGATCGTCGTCTGTTTCGGTTCTTTCTTCTTCAGAGCCCGACACAGCTTGTCCCTGTGGCAAGTCTCGCGGCGTAGTCGGGTAGCTGGGACGTTCATATTCCTGGGAGAACAGTTGTGCTTCTGAATACTGGAATTTGTTTGAGAATGCATCAGGCATCTCAAAATCAAATGTCGTGTTTATGGGGTCGGCCTCCATATGTGGTATCGGGAAAGAAAACGCTTCCGCACCAATAGTGGTGGGAGCTTCTGTTGTGGTGGTGGGTTCTGAGGTGGTAGCTGCCTGAGGTGCAGCGGTACTAGTGGTGGCCTCCGTAATTACTGGTCTGGACAACCGTATGCGAATAGGTTGTACAGTGGGAGCAGCTTCTGTCTGTGGTCGCTCGGGAGAGGGTTGTGGTGACGGCGACTCTGGCACTTGGAGGCAAGGGATGGTGCCTCGCATGCGCTTACCTGCCCGTGTCCTACTGGGCTTCCTAGCTTTCTTCGCTGTGCTCTTGAATGCCTTTAATTCCTCTCCTGTTAATGCACGCTCGATGGGCAAGTCATAAGCCAAACACATATACACAATTCTTGTGAGTGCACAACATCCGTTAAGCACTTTTTTACGCTCCCATCTGTGCTGTGCCAGGTACATTTGATCTATGATCCAGCTTGCCAGATCAACTGTTTGAGGTCCCGTGCATGCCAAATATAATCCGAACCATATTCTCTTGTGTGGCATGGTAAATCTGTCCTGAGCTGGAAATGCAAAATGTTGCATGCATATTCTTAGGGGCTTTGACAACTCAGGTGTAATGGCCGAAATCTCTTCCCACTTCGTGACATCCCCACGTTTCATCGGTTCTGGAATTAATCTCTCTCGGTCTGTGGGAGTGTGGGTTCCATGAATCTTGATGGCTGCTCTGATTAGGTCCTTAGAGAGATAAAATCTCTTGTAAGGTGGATCATCCACTAGGGTAGGCAAGATGAAGGTTCCTGGGATGTCCTTATTCTCTGATGCCAGTAAGGTAGTGATCAAGTAATAGCACCTATAAAAATCCGGTTTGGGTAGAGGATCACTGAAATATTCTGTGAAGCCGGCTCTGGCCCAAACATGAGTTAAATCCTGGGTGCTTTGTAGGGCTTCGAATTCTCTGGAGAAAAACTGGTACTTTCCCCACGTGCGGTCATCAAAAGTCAGAGAGGATTCAAATATAAAGTCTGCGTCCGCGAGGGGTCCTGCCAGGCCCTGAAACCAATGAGAGTTCCTGTGTATCTTTTCGGTGTAGCCCATGGGGGGGTTATCGATAGGCATGGGCCCTGGAAATCCCTGAAATTCCGGCGGTGGAGCAGTAGGGTGGGACTCTGCTCGTAGCACGTTGAGTGGTACTGCTGCTACACTGGGGCCTGCTCCTGATGTTCCTTCGTCAGTTTGCATGGTGGCTGGTGCGCTAGTGAGAAAGATCTGCTACAAAAGATTAACACATTAGCATGGAAATTAATCATGATCCCATTAAAGTGAGACCGCAATCCCTTTCCATAACTGATGCGTAACCCGTGTAGCCAAGTGCTGTGATGTGATGGATGCAATGTTTCTTGCAGCACTAGTGCAGGTCTCTAGACACCTACACGGTTCAGATCATGCATACATTTCTTGATGAGATGAGATTACGAGTGGTGTGTGATGATGGTGTGTGAATTTATACCAGGTTTAAAGGTTAGTGATTTAGTACAAGGTTGTATGTTAGTCGGGGGGTAGTTAGACAATGGGTTAGGGGAAGACGGTTGGACACGTTTCGGTATCCATTTCCTAAAGATCTTGGAGTGGGTGGTGGGTTTCTGCTGAGGGGTAAAAGGTGGTATCGGGTGTGGTGGTGTCGAGGGATGAAAAGGTTTGTAAGGATTATATGTTACATGGCATATGGGTTGAGCTATGATACATGGTTTGGGTACCCAAATCTGCGTGGGCATGGGTCTATGGGTAAGGTACTTCTTGGCGATCCAAATTTGTCGAATGGTCGGACCTATAGAAGGAGGTCGAGGGGATGGTGGATATCGATTCTGTTTCTGTTCTGCCTTTTTCTTGTTGATCTCTGCTTGGTTGGAGTCCTTCGGTGCTTTTTGTCCTTTCGGCACCCATATTTGTCTGGTGCCGTTTCCTTTGGGAGACCTAAATTGCCTTCCTTGTCGTGTCTTCTGATACTGCCGTCGGTCTGGGTTCCTTTGTCGTGGTTGACTCTGTTGTAGTTGGGGGTGAGAGGTCGGATGGACACTCTGCTTTGGAAAAGAAGGGAGTTCCAACACTTGCGTGACCTGCCCATCAGAAAGTGATGCCTTTTGTAACTTTAATCTAGGCCAGTCCGCAACAAGTTTGGAAGGATGAGCACCGTAGGGTGTCGTGCTCATTTGGCCGCTGATGCAACCCACCTGACCTCTGATTGTGCCCTTCTGTCCTTGCGTTTGGGTAACTGTCGCTTCTAGTTTGCAGGAAGTCCCAGGGAAGATCTCCTGTCCTTCTTCTGACTGACAACTGTCTATAGCCAAGCCCGAGTGGGTTGGTGTAGACGTAACGTGACTGGTCTGCCCAAAAATCTTCCTGTCTTCCGTCGCATGCGTTTCATAGGGTCTAGGGTCACAACCGTCAAGCGGAATGCCGTTAGGGAAGTCAAGCGGTATCACTCGCTTCTGCTCTAAGGTTCCAATCTGTAAGGAGCCTTGTCTAAGATTTAGGTCCACTGAGTGATCGTATAGCCAATCTTGGCCAAGGATTAGGGGTTCTATCAGGTCGTCATCATGGCACACTAGTAGCTTCGCTGTCATGGTCACATCCTTAACGAGGATAGGAAGATCCACCTCACCCATGCAAGGGGTTTCCATGCCTCCTAGGCCTATGAGGTATGCCTCAATTGGCCGCATTTCTATTCCTGAAGCCTTATAGTGGGACCATCTAATCGCACTAGTCGCAGCACCTGAGTCAATTAAAGCCCTGAGTTCTTGGCTATGGTTACCGTGCGCTAGCCTTACTGTAATGAATGGTCTCCTGTCCATTATGCTAGGATGAGTGGTTGACTTTACTTGACACATGGCCATGGGATATCTGGGTGATGTTTCCAGATGGTTAAAATGTTCTCTCCCTAGTCCTTGTCTTCTTAGCTTCATGCGCTTAATGCGTTCTATGGCTTCTGCCTGAGCTTCTGCTCATATTCTATTTTCTTCCTCCTTACGCTTCTTTGCCAACGTGAGTCGTCTAAGCATATCCTCAGTAAGAGGCTCTTGATATAACCTGACTCTACAGCCACTAATGTAATTAGGCATTATATCTCCTTCTAAGGTGGCTAACTGTACTGCTCCACTAGTCGAGAGTCTGTTAATGATCATAGGTCCATAACCTCGCTTTTCTAACTTGCGTGCGTGCTGTTTCAGCGTATATACTAGAACTAAATCTCCTTCTTTTAGGCCTTTATCTTTCACATGCGCATCAAAATATGCTTTCTGTCGCTTCTTCGCTGCGTATATTCCTGCTGCTGCTTTCAGCCTGGTTTCTCCTAATCGTTCCAAGTCAAATATTCTCGCTGATAATTCATGGCCGGTCCACTGATGTTCTTGTGCAACCTTAAGGGTCGGTATCAAGAAGTCCAAGGGAAGCACTGCATTCTGACCAAAAACCATCTGAAAGGGAGTTGCATTGAGTACGGTCTTGTAGGCCACTCGATATGCCCAAACAGCGTGGTGTAGCTGTTTGTCCCAATCTGAACGTTTATTGTTCACGAGTTTCGTCAGTACGGTACAAAGTATCTTGTTAGTGCTTTCAGCCTGACCATTGGCCTGAGGATGATATGGTGCAGATTTCTTGTGAATCACCATAAAATCCTGTAACAAATATTCAATGACTTGGTTTAGAAAGTGAGTGCCTCGATCGCTCACTAACTCTATAGGCAATCCATATCTTGTAAAGACATTTTCAAACAAGAATTTTGCAGTAGTGTGAGCATCATTCTTTTTTGTGGCCTTTGCCTCTACCCATTTTGTAAGATAATCTGTGGCAACAATAATATATTCCGCATGTGTACCTTTTGCAGGGGGGTTAATGGGTCCTACAAAGTCTATTCCCCACTTAGAAAATGCACGTCCGCCCATCATGGGTTTCAATGGCATTTCATCTCTGCGAGTAGGAAACTGAGTTCTTTGGCACACATCACATCTCTTTACATAGGTATGAGCATCCATGTGAAGAGTGGGCCACCACAATCCTGCAAAGAGGATGGCTTTGATTATCCTATCCGGTCCAAAATGACCTCCTGCAACACCTTGGTGTGCAGTCTCTAGTATGCTCAGATAATCGCTTTCATGAACACATTGTCTTAGATATCCATCTCGTCCTCTTTTGTATAGATTATCGCCAATAAGTGAATAGTCTTGAGCTTCCTGCTCTAGACTGCGTTGTCGAGCTAAGGTCATTCCTTGAGGGAATGTGTGCGTCCTCAAGTATGTCACTAAAGGTTCACTCCAGTCTGGTGTGAGAGACACGTGATATAGCGTAGCATGTTCTACTGGTGGTCTTTCACAACACACGTTGCATTCTTTACACAACTTGTAGACGTCTGCTTCCATCGTAGGCCAATATACTCCTAGTCTTTGCAGAGTCTGTAATGTTCGATGTTTTGGATGATGTTGCTTTAGTGCACCTATGTGTGCTAATTGCAACCAATTCGCATGTTCTGATTCATCTACACAACAAGCCAGAATCTTTTGATTATCGTGTTTATATATGCTTCCTGCTATTATTTGGTACCTCTGAGATTTGGTAATCTCTCCTTCTTTGATCTTTATCCTAGGACTCTTGGGTCCGTATGTCAGAATAGGGACTAACGACTTAGCCCATTCTGGTGCTATCTCAAGGTTGAATAAGTATGCATCTGGTAGATCATCAGCTACTCCTTGAGGAGCTTCTCCTGAGGTTAATCTTGAGAGGTGGTCAGCTCTAAGATGCGTCTTTCCTTTCCTAACTACCACTTCAAAATCATACTCCATGAGTAATAGAAACCAACGTATCAGTCGTCCTGTGTTACATGGTTTGTTGACTAAGTATAATAGGGCTTGATGATCTGTAAAGAACTTGAATTTGTTGGCCAACAAGTAGTGCCTAAACTTCTTTACAGCGTAGATCATCCCTAATCCTTCTCGTTCCGTCGTGGTATAATTTCTTTCTGCTGCGTTCAACTGTCTGCTCGCGTAGGCTATGGGGAGATCTATGTTACCTTCATTCGTGGGTTGTGCTAACACACATCCTATGGCGTAATTGGATGCATCCACATGTACATGGAATGGCTTACTCCAATCTGGAGTGGTTAATATAGGTGCTGAGCACAAGCGTCGTTTAAGTTCATTGAATGAATGTTCACATTCATCTGTCCACTCAAAATTGGTTAAAAGAGAGTACAAAGGCTTGGCTATGATTGCATACATGTGTATGAATCTCCTATAATAGCCGCAATGGCCCATAAATGCCTGTACCTCTTTCACGTTAGTTGGTCTTGGTAATTCTGCGATTACCTTCACCTTTTCCTCGTCCGTGGAGATTCCATTTTTTGACACAATGTGTCCTAGAATTTTGCCTTGTCTGACCATGAAAACGCATTTTTCTGGGTTCAAACAAACCTGATATTCTCGACATTTGTCAAATATTTGTCTTAACTCTGGAATATGTGTCTGTCTTACATTTGAATGCGTACATAGGTCATCGACATAAACTTCCAAGCTCTTGCGTAAGAATTCCTTAAAAACATGACACATGAGTCGCTGGAAAGTGGCGGGTGCATTTGTCAAGCCAAATGGCATTACGCGAAATGCAAATATGCCCCATTTTGTGGCAAAAGCCGTCTTGTGTTGGTCTTCTGGAGCAATGGCTACTTGATTATAGCCTGAGAATCCATTAAGAAAGCTGTAAACTTCCTTGCCCGCAACTCTTTCCAATAGGTGTTCCGTAATAGGAAGAGGATAACTATCTCTAATCGTGGCGGCATTAACTTTTTTAAGGTTAATACACACACGCAATTTTCCATTCTTCTTGGGCACAACCACAATGGGGGATACCCATTCGGTATGCTCAATTTCGTAAATGAATCCTGCTTCTATCAACCGATCTATCTCCTCTTTAATCTTCGCAGCGTAGTTATCATTATACGTGTAAGGTTTTTGTTTTGTCGGTTTTGCATCTGGAGTCATAGGGATTCTATGAGAACATATATCTGGATCTACTCCTTTCAAATCTTTGTAACTCCAAGCGAAAACGTCTCTATATTCGCGCAATAGGGCAACTAACTCTTCTTCTTCTTCAGTCGTCAAATCATGCCCTATGTATGTGCATTTTTCTTCTTCTCCTTCTATGGCAACTATTATTTTCTTGGTTTTCTCTCGGTTATCATATACTTGTCCGTCATTCGCTTTTCTATTGGGCATTCGTACCATGATTCTTCTATCGTCGATTTCATATTTCTTGAAATTCTCGGGTACTTCAAACAAAGATTCTTCTTTTTCTGACATGGTTTCTTTCTTCTTTCTTTTCTTGCCTTCACTCTTGGTAGTCACTTCCGTGGCTAATCTCACTTCATTCGTAACTTCCTCGTGTCTCTGAGTGTGAGTCTCTACTTCGTAGAAATATTCTTCCTCTGATGCAAAGGGTGAGTCCATGATAATTGATTCTAAATCAAAATCGCTTGCATCCTCAAATGCATCAGTGTCTGGTTCACACTCTTCTAAAATTGCATCGCCCATGATTGGCTCTATCGTAAAAACTGAAATGTCATAGCCATCCTCGTCACAGTGGGGTGTCCATTGTTCTTCATTGATGGCTACATCCATGGTTGCTAGTATTTCTGCCCAACCATGGGGTTCAAATTCTTCGTCTGGGAATACTACAGGTGCATAGGCTGGATCTTGAAGGGTTCGTGAATGTTGTTCCGCACCTAAGGTCCTGGCTTCTAACCGCTCTTCCTCTTGTTTGGCTACTTTACACATCCATAAATGGGTATCCTCATGCAACCAAGAAGGATCTGATTCTAATGAGTGCACGGATTCCGTCTCTACTGGTGTTTTATGGATGGTATTCCATTGTATTGGGGGTACATCTCTGTGTGAATAGTCTTTAAGATTGACTTTAGTAGTCACTCCTAAATGTTGCAAGTACAAAGAATTAGTTCCCCAATCTTGTACAATTTGCAACTGACGCATGAATGGTCGTCCCAATATCATCTCATAAGCACGATTTTTCGCAAAGTCACAAATGGCAAAGGTATGCTCAAATTCTACACCACAAGTGGTGAGAGATATGCCTTCTAGTAAGCCTAATGGTTTTTCTATGTGTCCATCAGCCATTTGTAGCTTCATCCTGGTGGGTCTGAGTGCTGGCTTACCCCAACGTTTCCACAAAGCGGTGGTAGCGATGGCTACTCCGGCTCCTGAATCTAAGATGGCTTTCGTGGTGTAGCCCTGATGGGTTATTGGAAGATATGTGTTACCTTCCTCTCCTTCGCTTACGTCTCCAATCTTTTCCACAGGTATCTCTGGTACCTTCTTATGTGATCCTATCTGAGAGGGTGTGGTAGCTAGCTCAGGGAATTGATTTGCTACGTGCTTCCACAATTCTGGTTTTACCTTTAACAATTCCTCCAGAGTGAGATTACATTGTACTTTGGTATTCTTGATCACTTCCGTGTTCCTAGGGATCACTGATTCTTCATTCCTCACTATTATTGTGGGTGCTCTCATACTAATAGACTTTGCTTCCCAAGGTCCTGTGAACTGAGGTAATTCTTGTAGAGAATTAGATTCAAATCCTGTGGGTTCACTCATTTGTTCCACCTCTACATCATCATATATAGAGGGGATGTCTTGGGGAAATTGTTCCTGCAAGTCGTCTATTTCTTGAATAGGAGGATGGGTTCCTCGTTCTTTTCTCCATTTCTCTTCTTGGATTTCTCTTAAAAATTCATGTGAATACCTATGTATGGAAGATAGGTTATCTTGACTCTCTGTATTGGGTACTTGAGACAGGGGTGGTGGATTCCTTTCCTGTGTCTCTGGGACAGTAGGGTTCCTAGACTGATCCTTTTTCTCTTTGCTTTCAATCAAGTGTTCTAGCCTCTCCATTAGTCCTTGAAAGTGTAGTTCCGGTTTTGCCATGTTATTCCAATTAAGATATCTAGAGGCTTCGAACAACGCTTGGGCTAGTTCTACCATCTTCATGCAAAGTTTAGTTCTCTCAATTTCTAGATCAGCTCGAGGGTAGTTTTTACTCATTTCCGTGACTTGAGGTCCCTCTTTTATTCTAGCCTGATATGCACGAAACATCATGTCTAGATCTTCTGGTATGGGTTCCGCTAAAACCGATCCTGATTTCTGAGCTGGGTTTTCTTGATTTAATTCTTGTGAAGCCAATTCTTGTATTTTGGCTCTAGATTCTCTTAGACTTCCTTCCAACTCACTTATCTTTTTACTCCATTTTCTCTTTATTCTTTCTCTGGAATCTTTCCAAGATTTCGTCTTTTTACTACTCGATTCCGCAACTTCACTAATTTCGGCTATTTTCTCATGATTAAGCTGCTGGTTTTGTAAGAGCGCCTGGGCTCTGGTTATAGCTTGGATAGGCACGTATGTAGGGTTGGATCCATCTGCATTGTTTACAATACCTATCACGTTGATTGGTGTCACATTTGTAGTGTTAACTGGGTTCTTAGGACAATCTTTGATTACGTGCTCTTTGCCACAGTCGGCACAAAAGCCTTGGATGCTATAGTACTGTGATTGTCTTGCTATTGGGGGATGTGGACAATCCTTAATGAAATGATCTCCTTGGCACCTAAAGCATGGTCCTCTAGGGCCCTGTGGTCTCTGTTGTCTCAATTGGGGCCGTGGGTTTGGGTTTGCGTACATCACATTAGTATAATCTGGCTCCCAACTAGGTTCCATTGGTGGACTATCATAATGATATGTCTCTACATGTTCTGGTGACTCCGTGTAATAAGCTGGTGGACTAGTTACATGAGTAGAGTCAAAACTGTTTGAGTTTGGGTCACTTTCGGTGATCAAAGGTGAAGAAGGCACTAAGGCCCTACTTAAGTTCTCTTCTGCAGTAGCGTATTTGACTGAGATGACATTCGCTGGTGGGGGTGGCTGCTGAGCTAAGACGGGTTGAGGTCTCTGTTGAGCCTGGTATGGGTAGTTCTGGGGAGGCCTATAGTAATAAGGCTGAGCATTGTATTGGCCTTGATACCTACCTGGCTGCTGGTATGCTTGCGGGTAGTTCTGTCTCACAGTTTGTTTATTGTATGGGCAGTCCTGAGCCGTATGATTCGTGTACCTTCTCTCAATTGTACAATATTGGCCACTAGGGTTGACATGAGGTTGAGGTGCATTGGGGCACATGTTTGCCAAATGATTTCCACCACAAGTGTAACAACGCACATTTGTAGGTAGCTTGGGCACCTGTTTACTAGACACTCCTAGTTTTTGGGCCACTTTTTCTGCTAGGTCTTCTATCGAATTAGACAATTTTGTGGATGCTAGAGAAGAACAGTCTGAGTCTTTATAGACCTTTGAGAGTTCTAATTCCTCTCCTAGGTTGTCCTCGATGTCTATACATATTCTTACACACTCTTCTAGCGTTCTGGGTTCTTTTAGGTACACATAAGAGCGTAGTTTAGCGCTCAACAAGCCATCTAGGAACAGTGATACTTGTTTGGCTTGTGAGGGTAGCTCTTGCATTGGGCATCGCTCAACGTATTGTCTGAATCTACGACCTGCCAGTCTTACTGTTTCCTGAGGGGTTTGCTTAAAACTATGAATCAACGAAGACGTGTCATGTCTAACCCCACTTTTAGAGAATTCAGTAATGAATGACTCTAAAAAGTGATGGATGTCTCTAAATTGCCTTTGTTGCAGTGGTTGGAACCAAGTTAAAGCAGTATTCTTTAACGTTAGTCCAAATGCGTTGTACTGCGTGAACATGTCCTCGACTTGTTCTGCTCTTAGTACTTGCTTGAATTCTGCAACGTGGTCATAGGGATCTCCTGTCCCATCAAAGTAATTTTTCATTGATTTTACTAATTGTGTGGGCCTCAATACTCTTGCATGTTCACGTGGTCTAGGTAGAGGAAAATCTTCTCTACCACCTGGTATTCCATGTTCTCTTTGTCTATCCGCTCTATTAGTGTTCGTGGTTGTTCTATCTCTCCCTATGGGGTGATTGAAGCTCACTTCCGGTCTCTCGTGATTTCCTTCTCTTTGATTTCCATGGGCTGAGGAAGTTCCTGCCCCTTGTTGATTTGCATTCATGTTTGTTCGGGATGGAGGGAATATCAATTCACCTCTCCAAGTGTAGGTGTTTTTAGCGCGCTCAGGCACCACAAAGACTCTTTCTGAAGTCTCATCCAGGTATACAACCTTTCCAGGTGTATCTGGGTCCTTGAATTCATATATTGTGATGATGCCTACCTCACTGGGGTTTTCCTTTCTGTACCTCCAAAAGGCTTCATCTGTCTCTTTATTTACGAACAACTCTGTGCTCCTGTTATCTTGAGGGATCCACTCTGGGATGATTACTCTTGTTAATACGGATTTCCCTCTCGGTGTTCTAGGTTCTTCTAACGGTTCTTTTCCTTGAAATTTCCCTTCTGTCTCTAATTGGATTGTGCCAAACTCATTAGTATCGTTTGGCTGCGTACTCAGGACGTACATGGTTCCTTCTTTGTCTATGTAAGCGTCTCTCTCAAACTTCACCACTGGTCTTTCCAATCCAATGGGTTGATCAGGGTTGTGCAGTTGCACCACTTGCCTCTGCAAACCATCCTCATAGATGCGAGCACCTAGTCGGTTGGTTCGGAGAAACTCTAACTGCGTTCTATAGGGTCCTTCAGGTTTTTCTAGGTATGCTACATGAGATCCTCCTGCTGGTCTGTCTGCGCTGAATGCCATTTCTGATTCGCTAGTTTCTGAGCTCTCGTAGGGATAACTATTATTCAATTGCTGAGCCCAAGATCGTGCAGTGGTTCTTACACTAGCCTCCGATGATCTAAGGCTTCTTCTGTCCGACTTACCTATATGTTTGCCCGATCTAAGGTTCATTAATTTTCTTCCTTGCACGCTCAATTACACACTTAGATCGTCAATGGTTCTTTGTGATTAATTCTTGGTTCTTTTTAATTTTCTCTGGATTCTTGTCTTAATTTATGCGTCAGGAATCCGACCTTCGTTATGATTTTGAGTTATCGTTCCGTCAGACTTATGTTCTTTTCTTTAGGTTTTCGCGTCACACACACCTTTACTTTAAGTCTTAAACTTGATAGAATTAGGTATCTTGAACTTGAGGCGTTCCTATCGTCTTAAATCCACAATGCTAACGTTTAGCCTAAGCTAAGAATTGACTGAGGGGGTTGAGTAATCTTCCAACCTCGAGTCGGCTTTTCCGGTTGCTCTGATGCCCTGTTGCCCAAGAAGCCGTGCTTCCCAAGCTCTGCTGTCTCCACTGCCTTGCTTGCTTGCCTTGGATTGCCCTTGCTAGACCTGGAAAATTCCAATGTTAGACCAATTCACAAGATGATTAAACACTTGAGTATATACACCTTTTAAGCTCAAATTTTCAATGTGAGCCCCCTGACTTCCTAGTCCCAAACTAGGTGAACCTCAAAATAGCTTATCCAAAAATAGATGTATTCTTTATGAAAAAAACAGTTGAGGTCACGTAGTACTCGTCACGAGCTTTCTAACGAGCTATTAAGCTCAAAAAACGGACTTCGGATGAAAAAGTTATGAGCGTTCAGACCCTGGGGGGTAAAAACTGACAATCCAATTTTCCCTCAAATATGAGCTAAGGGGTCTCCTATGAGTCTAATGGTCCAAAAATTTTTCAAAAATACCCTCAAATTTGGTCAAAAATTGAAGTCCAAAATTTGCGATGGGGGTGGGCAATCGCGATGGTCTGGGACCGTCGCGATGGTCCAAGCGAACCGTCACGATGGCGTGGAATTTGGACAATCGCGATGGTCAAAGCGAACCGTCGCGATGGCCCGAAATGAACGATCGCGATGGCGTGAGGTCGAACCGTCGCGATGGTCCAAAAATTGAACCGTCGCGATGGCGTGATCGGGCGGACAATCGCGATGGCGCGGTCAACGATCAACGGTGGACAATCGCGATGGTCCGAAGTGACCCGTCGCGATGGTCCGCGATGCGATGGCTTGAGCCAATCGCGATGGTCTGATTTTGGGCTGTCGCGATGGTCCAAAAGTTGAACCGTCGCGATGGTCTATCGTGACACGTGGCACTGTCGTGGC
>CM035409.1:105109786-105112286 GCA_020310875.1 Ceratopteris richardii | reverse complement strand
TGAGAAAAGTTTGCTGGAGTGAAGTGAGGTCTCTGCTTGACTAGCAGTTGTGAGCATTCAACTAGCTCATGTTGTAGACATTGTTTCTCTTTGTGTAAGCATCCATTTCAAGTGAAATTTGTTTTGTTGGAAAGCCCTTGGTGTCTACTACAGGTCTACAAAAGCTCACTGGAGTTCTCTGCATAAGCTCTGAGTAAGAGCATTTTTGGTGTGCAGAGGTCAAAGAAGGATACCTGTGGAGGTCATTCGCGCTTCATCGTTGCTTAGGGGTTGAGATACTTCCCCCATCAGTGGTATCAGAGCATTTGGGCATCTTGGAGGTATCACATACAAGCAAGAAGACCTCTTGGAGTTGGTGGTTGAAGAGTTGCATCAACAAAAGCTTCTTGGAGGTAGCTCACATCAAGGGGGAGCTATTCTACTCAAATTTGCAAGAGCACAAGGTGTCCATCTAAGGAAAGCTTTGGATTGAGGTAACCTCAGAGCCTCATTTTCATTTTACACACATTGGAGCATTAGCCAAGGGCTAGGTCAAGTATCAAAGACTAGATATGGGAGACTTCAACACTCAAATTGAAAAGCTAGACAAAGGTAACTATCAACCATGGAGATTTAGGGTCTCCAACTATCTTATGGGCAAGGGCCTTTGGGGGTTGATTAGTGGAAATGAACCAAGACCTAGGTATCCAACCAATGACCAGAGAAGGGCCTTTAGGGAATGGAATGAAAGAGACAAGAGGGTTATCTTTATTCTTTCCCAACACATTAGCAATAGCATGATCGGCCATATCCAAGACCTGGATTCAAGCATGAAGGTATGGGAGACACTTGAAAGGCTTTATTCAACAAGCACCAAAGCAAGGAAGATCCAACTCAAGAATGAGCTCAACAACCTTAGGAAGAGCTCAGGGAGTAGCATAAATGACTACATACTTAAGGTCAAGGAGTTATCAGATGCATTGGGATCCATTGGAAGCCACGTAGACGATGACGATCTTGTGGCTTATACTCTCAATGGTTTGAGAGATGATGAGAAGTGGAAACCCTTTACCACTTCAGTTTATGTAAGGGATAATCTTCCCGATTTTGAGCAATTGGTTGCTCTCATGGTCACCGAAGAAATGAACATAGGTGGAAGTTCAACTAAAAGCAAAGATGCACAAGTTTTCTATGCAGGTAATCAAAGGGGCAAAGGAAGACAAGGACAAGGAAGGGGCAAAGGAAGGTTTGGAGGAAGGCAAGGCCACTCAAGAAATCAAGGACATGACCAAGGCACCTCATCACAAAGAGGGAGAGGAAGATCAAGAGGAAGAGGAGGACGACATCAACAAAACAGGAATCAAGATGGCGAAGGATGTTACATATGTGGCAAGTTTGGCCACTATGCTAGAGATTGCTACCAAGGAGGAAACCAAAGGAACTATAATCAAGGTTCTTCATACAAAGGCCAAGGTAATTATGCTTCTACAAGTTCAGAAAATGACAATCTCTTGATGATGCACATGAATGGGAATTCAAGCAAAGTAGATAACACTTGGTATATTGATAGTGGATGTAGCAACCATATGAGTTGCAATGCTTCTTGGTTTACTAATCTACATGTTCCCAAAGGTAAAGGACATGTAGAAACAGGTGATGATACAGCCCATGAGATCTCCCATGTTGGAGATGTAGCTTTGGATGACAAGGAGGAAGGAAGATGTCTCAAGGATGTCTTGCATGTACCTACCATCACAAAGAACTTGGTGTCCGTTGGGCAAATGGTTGAAAGAGGCTATCAAGTAAGGTTCAACAAAGGTGGATGCTTTGTGGAGAACCCTAAGCAAGGTTACAAGGTCATAGCAAGAGGAAAGAAGCAAGGGAGACTCTTCACTTTGGAGGTAAATTCTCATTCTACTCAACATGTCTACTTCACATATGGAAACAAGAGGATTTCGGAGTTGGACTTGTGGCACAAGAGGATAGGTCACATCAACATACAAAGAATGAAGGAAATGCAATTCAAGAGGCTGGTTGAAGGTCTTCCCAACTTCCAAGGACAAGGTATGAAGCATTTATGTGAATCTTGTCAACTAGGGAAGCAAGCGAGACTTCCATTCAAGAAGAGTGGCTACATAAGCCAACATCCATTGGAGTTGATACATACAGATGTGTGGGGGCCAACGAAAGAGCAATCCATTGGAGGTAACAAGTACTTTGTCACTTTTATAGATGATTGCACAAGGATGGTTTGGGTTTATTTCATCAAAAACAAATCAGATGTGTTTACATGTTTCAAAGCATTCAAGGCAATGGTAGAGAAGGAAACAGGTACATATATCAAGAAGCTAAGGTCCGATGGAGGGGGAGAATATTTCTCAAATGAGTTTTCTGATTTTTTAATGGATCAAGGCATCAAGAGGCAAGTAACATGCAGGTACACACCCCAACAAAATGGAGTAGCAGAGAGAAAGAATAGATACATTGCCGAGATCGCTAGAGCAATGCTTAATGAGATGAA
>CM035409.1:105094786-105099786 GCA_020310875.1 Ceratopteris richardii | reverse complement strand
CTCCATATGCTATGTCGGGCCTGGTTATTGTGGCATAATTGAAAGAGCCTACAATAGATCGATACAAAGTTACATCCTCTAATGGATCTCCATCAATGGAGCTTAGCTTTACATTAACTTCCATGGGATTTGAAATAGGCTTGCAATGTAGCATCCCAAACCTCTCAAGTAGGTCTAGAATATACTTCCTTTGTATGAGCATAATACCTTCTTCTTTGTATACAACTTCAATGCCAAGAAAATACCTAAGATCTCCAAGATCAGAGATCCTAAACTCCTTTCCAAGCTTTGCCTTGATCTCCTCAATGCCCTTTGTATCATTACCTGTAATGATAAGATCATCTACATACACACACATGTAGACCACAAGTTCTCCTCTTTGTTTGATGAAGAGAGATGGATCCGCCTTGCATTGATTGTAACCACATTTGATCAAATAGTCCACCAATCTTTGGTTCCAAGCCCTTGGAGCTTGCTTTAGGCCATAAAGTGCCTTCTTCAACCTACAAACATGATGTGGAAACTCTTTATGAACAAAACCTAGTGGTTGCTCCATGTATACCTCTTCTTCCAAGTCTCCATTGAGAAAGGCATTCTTGATATCCAATTGGAAGAGCTTCCATCCTTTGCTAGCAGCCATTGCAATGAGTGTCCTAATGGTGCTCATCTTTGCCACGGGGCTGAATGTCTCTTCAAAGTCCACTCCATAGGTTTGTGCAAAACCCTTGGCCACCAATCTTGCTTTGAACCTAGAAATAGATCCATCTGAATTCCTCTTTACTTTATACACCCACTTATTACCTATTACCTTCATGTTCTCCTTCTTGGGCACTAGAGTCCATGTTTGATTTTCCTCAAGTGCGTCGATCTCTTCTTGCATTGCCTCTTTCCATTCGGTGTACCTGCTTGCATCTTCATAGCAATCGGGCTCATGATCTTCTACTACTTTGTTCATATATGCATAATGTGTTGCCATGTATGAATCATAAGTAAACCTTTGAGTTGGATACTTAACTCTAGAAGACTTCCTTTCTTCACCTTTTGGAGGAATAAACCTCCTTTGCCTTGGGAACTTGATCTCTTTCTTTGACGTGGCTTCTTTCTCCATCATGTGTCCTTCATCATCTTCAACTTCATTACCTTCTTCATCCAACTCCACCAATGTTGCTTTGCCTTTGTTGATTGATTGTGCTTCATAGCTTGATGAAGATCTCCCCCTCCATGGTGAGTTCATGCTTGAACTATCTTCATTGATGGAACACCTTGGGCCGCTTAGCTCTAGGTCGATTTGTTCTTCATCATGTCCATGCTTTTCTTCTTCATAGTCCTGCATACAATCATACTTCTTATACCAAGGGAGTAGCTCATCAAATGCTACATCCCTTGATATCCTCAAGTCCTTTGTGTTTGGGTTGAAGCACCTGTAACCTTTATGATCATTTGAATATCCTAGAAACACACACTTTTCTGCCTTTGGTTGTAGCTTGTGCCTCAATTCACTTGGCACATGTACATAACAAGTACATCCAAATATCTTCAAGTGGGAAAGATCAGGTTTCTTACCATAATAGGCTTGATATGGTGTCAAGCCATGGATCCCTGAGGTAGGAGCCCTATTCATTAGATACACGGCGGTATTTGCTGCATCACTCCAAAACATGTTAGGTACATTCATCTCATTAAGCATTGCTCTAGCGATCTTGGCAATGTATCTATTCTTTCTCTCTGCTACTCCATTTTGTTGGGGTGTGTACCTGCATGTTACTTGCCTCTTGATGCCTTGATCCATTAAAAAATCAGAAAACTCATTTGAGAAATATTCTCCCCCTCCATCGGACCTTAGCTTCTTGATATATGTACCTGTTTCCTTCTCTACCATTGCCTTGAATGCTTTGAAACATGTAAACACATCTGATTTGTTTTTGATGAAATAAACCCAAACCATCCTTGTGCAATCATCTATAAAAGTGACAAAGTACTTGTTACCTCCAATGGATTGCTCTTTCGTTGGCCCCCACACATCTGTATGTATCAACTCCAATGGATGTTGGCTTATGTAGCCACTCTTCTTGAATGGAAGTCTCGCTTGCTTCCCTAGTTGACAAGATTCACATAAATGCTTCATACCTTGTCCTTGGAAGTTGGGAAGACCTTCAACCAGCCTCTTGAATTGCATTTCCTTCATTCTTTGTATGTTGATGTGACCTATCCTCTTGTGCCACA
The DNA here is from genome assembly GCA_020310875.1 of Ceratopteris richardii. Classification (NCBI taxonomy): domain Eukaryota; kingdom Viridiplantae; phylum Streptophyta; class Polypodiopsida; order Polypodiales; family Pteridaceae; genus Ceratopteris; species Ceratopteris richardii. Next base: position 105,097,563 of record CM035409.1, on the reverse strand, counting down.
AGTCCAACTCCGAAATCCTCTTGTTTCCATATGTGAAGTAGACATGTTGAGTAGAATGAGAATTTACCTCCAAAGTGAAGAGTTTCCCTTGCTTCTTTCCTCTTGCTATGACCTTGTAACCTTGCTTAGGGTTCTCCACAAAGCATCCACCTTTGTTGAACCTTACTTGATAGCCTCTTTCAACCATTTGCCCAAGGGACACCAAGTTCTTTGTGATGGTAGGTACATGCAAGACATCCTTGAGACATCTTCCTTCCTCCTTGTCATCCAAAGCTACATCTCCAACATGGGAGATCTCATGGGCTGTATCATCACCTGTTTCTACATGTCCTTTACCTTTGGGAACATGTAGATTAGTAAACCAAGAAGCATTGCAACTCATATGGTTGCTACATCCACTATCAATATACCAAGTGTTATCTACTTTGCTTGAATTCCCATTCATGTGCATCATCAAGAGATTGTCATTTTCTGAACTTGTAGAAGCATAATTACCTTGGCCTTTGTATGAAGAACCTTGATTATAGTTCCTTTGGTTTCCTCCTTGGTAGCAATCTCTAGCATAGTGGCCAAACTTGCCACATATGTAACATCTTTCGCCATCTTGATTCCTGTTTTGTTGATGTCGTCCTCCTCTTCCTCTTGATCTTCCTCTCCCTCTTTGTGATGAGGTGCCTTGGTCATGTCCTTGATTTCTTGAGTGGCCTTGCCTTCCTCCAAACCTTCCTTTGCCCCTTCCTTGTCCTTGTCTTCCTTTGCCCCTTTGATTACCTGCATAGAGAACTTGTGCATCTTTGCTTTTAGTTGAACTTCCACCTATGTTCATTTCTTCGGTGACCATGAGAGCAACCAATTGCTCAAAATCGGGAAGATTATCCCTTACATAAACTGAAGTGGTAAAGGGTTTCCACTTCTCATCATCTCTCAAACCATTGAGAGTATAAGCCACAAGATCGTCATCGTCTACGTGGCTTCCAATGGATCCCAATGCATCTGATAACTCCTTGACCTTAAGTATGTAGTCATTTATGCTACTCCCTGAGCTCTTCCTAAGGTTGTTGAGCTCATTCTTGAGTTGGATCTTCCTTGCTTTTGTGCTTGTTGAATAAAGCCTTTCAAGTGTCTCCCATACCTTCATGCTTGAATCCAGGTCTTGGATATGGCCGATCATGCTATTGCTAATGTGTTGGGAAAGAATAAAGATAACCCTCTTGTCTCTTTCATTCCATTCCCTAAAGGCCCTTCTCTGGTCATTGGTTGGATTCTCATCCAACCTAGGTCTTGGTTCACTTCCACTAATCAACCACCAAAGGCCCTTGCCCATAAGATAGTTGGAGACCCTAAATCTCCATGGTTGATAGTTACCTTTGTCTAGCTTTTCAATTTGAGTGTTGAAGTCTCCCATATCTAGTCTTTGATACTTGACCTAGCCCTTGGCTAATGCTCCAATGTGTGTAAAATGAAAATGAGGCTCTGAGGTTACCTCAATCCAAAGCTTTCCTTAGATGGACACCTTGTGCTCTTGCAAATTTGAGTAGAATAGCTCCCCCTTGATGTGAGCTACCTCCAAGAAGCTTTTGTTGATGCAACTCTTCAACCACCAACTCCAAGAGGTCTTCTTGCTTGTATGTGATACCTCCAAGATGCCCAAATGCTCTGATACCACTGATGGGGGAAGTATCTCAACCCCTAAGCAACGATGAAGCGCGAATGACCTCCACAGGTATCCTTCTTTGACCTTTGCAAACCAAAAATGCTCTTACTCAGAGCTTATGCAGAGAACTCCAGTGAGCTTTTCTAGACCTGTAGTAGACAGCAAGGGCTTTCCAACAAAACAAACTTCACTTGAAATGGATGCTTACACAAAGAGAAACAATGTCTACAACATGAGCTAGTTGAATGCTCACAACTGCTAGTCAAGCAGAGACCTCACTTCACTCCAGCAAACTTTTCTCAGAGATTATACAGAGAATGAATCTCAAACTTGAGTAAACTTTAGAGCACTCTAATAGCTACCCAATGACACAAAAATCATAGCAAATGGATACATAGAGAAGGAGAACCAGCCCTTACAACAGAGAGCAAAATATTTCCAACAGAGCCTACACAAAGAGAGAGATATCAATCACACAACTTCACTAAAATGAATGTTGCTCCCAGCTTACTCAGAGAATGCTCCAGAGAATTGGTAAGCATAAAATAGACTCTTATAGCTATCCAATTAGACAAGAATTACATCAAATGGATACCATATGAGGGAGAACCAATGCTAACAACTCAGGGGTAGAGAGTTGCAACACTGCCTGCGCACACACATAGATATGCCTACTAAAAGAAAACAAACAAGCAAGCAAGGGGGTTGCTTAAGCAAGGGGCTTGCTTATCACAACTCCAGCACTTAGTGCTCACTTTACATGAGCTAAAACTCCAACAAGATGGCCCAAAAGAAGTCGGGATACATGCTCCTTTTATAGTGAGAGGTGTGCCCCTAAAATCTAGGAACTACCTTTCCAAATCAGCCTCCTAACTTGGAGGAATTAGTTGAGATGACTTGGGGAGTGGTTGAGTGACTTTTCTTGATGGAATCTCGTGGCTTTTGGCTTCCTTTGATTGCTCCACATGTCCATAAAAGATTCCCCACGAATTTTTAGCTTGAAGCTTGACTTTTAACAACATATACATATACATTTACATATACATATACATATACATATACATATACATATACATATACATATACATATACATATGCATATACATATACATATACATATACA
>CM035409.1:105067286-105089786 GCA_020310875.1 Ceratopteris richardii | reverse complement strand
CCTATTACCTTCATGGATGAAGTCTTGGGCACCAAATCCCAAGTGTTGTTTTCCTCAAGTGCTTCAATCTCTTCCTTCATTGCATGCTTCCATTCTATTTTTGCTTTGGCCTCTTCAAATGATGATGGCTCCTCTTGGTTTATGTCCTGTGCTATGTAGATAGAATGTTTAGTTACTAATGAGGTGTCAAACCCATACCTTTCTGGTTTTTTCTTTTCCCTCATAGATCTTCTTAGGCCATGATGTGATGATTCTGCTTCATGTCCAAGTTCCTGCAATTTTTCTTTACCTTTAGACTTCCATGCTTTGATCTTTTCCATGTGAGATTCTTCATCATCCTCTGAGGTGTCTTGTTCTTCAATCTTTGATTGTTCTCTACCAAGCTTTGGAAAATCTTCTTCAAGATCATATGGTAAATTGATCTTCCTGCATGAATCTTCATACCATGAATTGTTCTCATAAAAAACTACATCTCTGCTTACCAAGAATCCTTTGTTGGTAGGGTTGTATAACATGTAGCCCTTTTGATTGTTGTCATATCCAATAAATACACACCTTTCTGCCTTTGGATCCATCTTGCCTCTAACCTGTGAAGGAACATGAGCAAAAGCAATACATCCAAAAATTTTACAATGATCTAAGCTTGGTCTTCTTCCATTCCAAGCCTCATATGGAGTCATCCCATCAAGGGATTTTGAAGGCAACCTGTTAATCAAGTAAGTGGCTGTAGATACAGCCTCAGCCCATAAGTAATTAGGTAAATGCTTTTCATTTAACATAGACCTTGCAGCTTCAACAATTGTCCTATTCCTCCTTTCTGCCACTCCATTTTGCTCAGGAGTGTACCTTGTAGTTACCTCCCTTTTGATTCCTCTTTCTTGAAGAAAAGAACCAAAATCATGGGAGAAGTATTCTCCCCCTCCATCTGACCTTAGCCTTTTTAGTGATTTACCTATTTGATTCTCCACAAGAGCCAAATATCTTTTGAAACATGAAAAAACTTCATCTTTGTGTTTCATAAAGAATAGGATAGTCCATCTGCTGCAATCATCAATAAAGGAAACATAATACCTTGATCCAGATATTGAAGCTTCCTTGCTAGGTCCCCATACATCTGTATGAACCAACTCCAAGAGATCTCCATGCATATAACCTTTCTTCATGAATGGTAACCTATGAGACTTTCCAAATTGACATGCACTACACTTACAAATCATATGTTGTTTTGACAAATTAGGAAGTCCAAGTACACTTTGGTCCCTGCAGATTTGCTTTAATGACCTTTCACCAATATGTGCTAACCTTTTGTGCCATACTTCCAATTCTGTGAGTGTCTGACTACCATAATTAAAGAGAGCAATGTTTCTAGTGTACTGTAATTCAAATGTGAACAATCTACCTGTCTTTTCACCTTTTGCAATTCTTCTGAATCCTTGACTTGGATCTTCAACAAATGCTCCTGCTTTTGTGAACCTGACTTGCAACCCTTTCTCTACTATCTGCCCAACACTTATCAAATTCTTTGTAATGGTAGGGACATAGAGTACCTTACTGAGTAGGTTGATGTTTCCATCAGGTGCTTTGACATTGCCTATTTTCTCCACAGGATGTTTTGTATCATCTCCTGTTTGTACCTCATGCTTATTCCTTGGATCTTCTAAATCTGATAGGAGTGCCACATTTCCTGCCACATGATTTGAACAACCTGAATCTATGTAGAAAACATGCTCATCAGATTTACCTTGTGGCATAGCCATGTTCATGATCAATAATGAATCCTCTTTGTTTGAGTCTTCTGTGTAGTTATTGTAGTCTCTCCTTCCTTTGTAGCCTCCTTGATAGTTTGAATGATTGTAGTTGTTGTAGTTGCCATGGTAGTTATTGAACCTTCCTCTTGAGTAGCCATAACTTCCTCTATTGTATCCTCTGCCTCTTTGATTCCTGGAATTCCTAAAGCAATTTTCAGTTGTATGATTAGTTAGTCCACAAATAGAACATGGGTTGGAGTCTTGGGATCTCCCCCTGCCTTGTCTACCTCCTCTTCCTCTACCTCTGCCATGTCTTCCTCTACCTGCATAGTTAGCTTGATATGTACCTGCTTCATCATCCACTTTCTTTGCCTTTCCTTTGTTATCTTTAGACTTGCTTTTATCCGTGTATAAAGCTGAAGATTGATTACCTTTAGAGCTTTCTCCATTTTTGATAAGCTTTTCCTCTTGAGTAAGTAGTTGTCCAATGAGTGTGTTGAAATCAGGTACATGCATGTCCATGTACAAATCCATAGCTGTGGTGAATGTTTCCCACTTATCATCTGCCTTCAAGCCATTGATGACCTGCCTTACAATTTGCTCTTCATCTATTACCTCTCCAATGCTTCCCAACTGATCCGCTATGTCCTTGAGCTTTGTGACAAAATCAGTCACATTTTGTTTGGGAGCCTTCTTGAGAGTTGTGAACTCCAGCCATAGTTGATGCTTCCTAGCTTTGGTACTTGAAGAAAAGAAAGCTTCAAGTGCATTCCACACTTCCTGAGATGTCTTACAACTTCTAATGTGAGACAACAAAAAATCTGAGATAGAGTTGAGGAGATAAGACCTTGCAAGTGCATCCTTGGAGCACCATGTGCTCAATCTTTCTTGCTCTTCTTGTGTTGGTTGACTTTTGTTCCTGAAACTTGGCATAACTTCATCTCCAGCCACATAACCATATAAACTTCTACCTTGGAGATAAGCTTCCATCCTTAATGACCAAGCTGAGTAATTACCTCTATCCAATTTGTCAATTGATGAAGGAAATCCATCTGCCATGTTGTCCAACCTTGCTCTGATACCACTGTGAAGAGATGGATAGGTATGTGCTTGAAGATGAAGAGGTGTTGCAAAATCCTTGATCTACACCAGCCAAATGAACTCCAGGAGTATATGGTGGGCCCTTTTAGCTTGCCAATGGATGTATTAGACACCCTATGTACCTTGGAAGATCACTCTCAAAAAGATAGATCAAAACAGATAAGTTGGAGTTAGCTCAGAGGTGAAAACTTGCTATTCTTGGTTCATACACCTGTCCAGTGTTTTACATAATTCTCTGAGCACAGCAGCAATTAGCTTAATTCCTCTTGGGGAAGTCTAGGCAACTTAAAGAGCTAACTTTCAAGAGTAATCTCATCCAAAATAACAAATCACACACTGAGAATAAGTTTTAACAAATGATGACATCATCCCGATTCTCACGGGTTGCTACAGAAATAGACCAGTGAGCAACAAAATCCACATAACTCAAAATATAGGAATTCAATGATTATGAAAATTTGTATGGCTATACTAGACAGTAAGCTGAATCCAACAAGCTTTCAATCACTGAACTTGGATAAGTAACCACTGAGAAACACCTCTGACAAGATGAGTGAAAAAGTCGGGTACCTGACAGAGAGGTGAAGATGAACAGACCCTGTTGACTTCAAATGAACATAACTGAAGATTGCAACATCCAAATGACATGCAAAATTTATGAGCATATAATAGACTTATAGAGCTAACTTTACCAAGTTAAATCATTGAAAATGATGCACCAAGCTCAGAGAAAACATCTCTGCAAGCTGACTGAGAAAACTGAGAGTAATGGCAGTGAGTAGTACACTTCACAAGAACATGGAAAGATGAACTCAGATAATCATGAAAATGAAAGTATATTTCTTGTACAATACAATGACTTACTGATACATATGTGTGCGTTGTAATCACACCTTGATATGGCATAAAGCTCAGCTCTTGGAGGTCTTCACATAGGTCTCTCTAACCACGACTAAAACTGCCATCTATTTATAGTTGAGTTTGGGAGGCTAACTTCCCTCAATCACTCTCCAATCAATCAATGATTGATTTGATTCTCTACCTACCACAAATCACGAATTCGTGGCTCCTCTTTCCATTCTTGATCATGTGGACTCAACCATTTAAGATTCTTTCACTTTTACATTAAGTAAACTCTTCAAAAGTTACAAGAGGTAGTTCACAAGTGAACTTTACATAGTCTTCTTTTTAAAGCTTCTTCTAAGACTTTGTGAGACTCAAGCCAATACTTAGGCTTGTCATAGACTTGCTCCAACAACATATACATATACATATACATATACATATACATATACATATACATATACATATACATATACATATACATATACATATACATATACATATACATATACATATACATATACATATACATATACATATACATATACATATACATATACATATACATATACATATACATATACATATACATATACATATACATATACATATACATATACATATACATATACATATACATATACATATACATATACATATACATATACATATACATATACATATACATATACATATACATATACATATACATATGCATATGCATATTGTGAAAGGGGAATCGAGCAAGAAAATAAGAAGAAAAAGAAGATCAAAGAATAGAAAAGCTCAGTAAAGAACAAAATTTTACAAAGAAAAAGACCAACTCTCTGCCCAAACCCCCCAGGGGCACGCATCAGGCGACAACACGAAAGAACCAGGTCCTAAGGAGTGGAATTAAAGAAAGATAGCAACCAGGACATTTCATGGGAGGTTGCACATAGCTTTTTCATCCACCAGGAGCAGGCGATGAAGGGAAACAAGTAGGGAAGAGAGACAACACACAAAGGACTCTTCATTAGATAAGATAACCAATTGTCTGAAGGTCCCAACTACCTCCTCGTCCATTGGATGTGTGTGGTGGAAAGAAATGAATCAGGTCCTAGAGGATGACAAAGAAGATTCAAGAACAGGACCTTTATAGTGTAACACTCACTTAAAAAGAGTGAAAGTCAGCAAAGTGAGGTGTGGGACAGAAAAGAAGTAAGCAGGCTCGAAGCAATACAACAGGGTCAGATGTGTGAAGACAAAGACAAATCAGAAGACCAAAAGTTAGAAAGGGGAGAGGATGAGAAGTTGAAAAGAGAGACTAAGAATACCACATTCTTACCCACTGATGTCGTGCGTGGCGACCGGATTAAATGTAGCAACCCAGATTTATGAATGTACGAAATACCAAGGGGATTATAGAAGCAAAGGATGAACCTCGGATAAAGTAATAAATTGCCTTACAATCCTTATTGCTTCTTTGACCATTGGGTGCATGTATTCAGGAGCCATAGACAAACTGCAAATGAGAAGCAAAGCCTATCAAGGGACGACAGAGACAAGGAGGGGGAGAGTGTTGCAGAGAAAAAGAGGCACAAAAAGAGGAGCCCCAAAATTTTCAAATTAATGGGCATAATTTTCTTCTTCAAAATCCTAGGAAATTCCCTCAAATCTATGTAAATGCACTAGAGGAGTCCTCTAGATGCATAAGCCCAAATCATTGTAATATATTCTTTGTAAAAATAGTAGGAAATTAGAAGATTAACCAATAAAGTGCCTGTCACTTGTGTGAAAGGACCATTTTTAGGGTACATGTATATAAGTCACTTTGTGACTCTTTCTAAAGACTTTTTCCATTGTGAAGAAGGAGAGACAAAATTTCAAATTTGCTTCTTTCCTGCAGATTTTCATCTTCTATTTGATCTTTTGTGTGTGTGTGAAGCTTGTAAGGTGTGTGTGGGACTGTTATCTACCCATCCCCATCACTTTTGAACTACTGTAGTGTGTGTGTGAGCAAGTACGAGTTGTGGAGTGAGTGTAGGTATTTCCCGCCATTCACTGTTTTGGCCATAACTTGAAGTGGGGTTGTCAGATTCGAGTGAAAATAGCATAGATGTGTCTCATCGAGAGCTTCAAAACGAACCCGCCATTGGCCATATTCAGAGGTCGAAGCTGGGAGAAACATTCAAATTTGTAGTTATTGTTGTAAGTGGTATCGTAGCAGACACTTTTAGAGATTGAGTGAGTTGGAGAGGTAGTTTAGTCTTTTCTCATACATTTTAGCTAAACCACTTCACCTTCCATCACGTGCGCACATTTCCTCATACACTTGGTTCAAGAGGTTCTTTGGATTGATCATTAAGCGTGTGTCAATCCACCACTATACGTACTTGTGTGGCAAATGAGATTTAGTCTCTTTGACACAAGTCCCTAAGACCTCGTGACTTAGGTACACACATTTTGGCGCTGTTGTTGGGGAACAAACTCAACCAAGGTACCTTCGTGATTATTATAGCTCTGGACTGAAGGAATCATACTTGTAGGAGTCAACTCATTCAGTGGCAAGTAGTCAGACACTTCAGCACTTGTTACTCCACATCCTGAGGGTGTGTGTAATGCGTTTTTAGGTTTAGGGTTAGTGGTGAAGGAGAGAAGGAGGAGTAAGGGTTAGGTCTAGGAAAGAAGTGGAGTAGGAGTAAGTTGAAATCACCAAGAAAATTTCCAAAAAAATTGCCAAATTAGTGTAGAATAGGTTTTAGGTATCACAAACTATAAAAACCAAAAATTAGTTCATTTGACACTTGCTTAGGAGTTGGTATCGTCTGCAGACTGCGATCAGTATTGTCAGTGTGGTATCACGCTAGGTGAGCTAAAGAAAGTAGCTAGGAGCACACATTTGGATTGAGGCACTCTAGAAGGTAAGCCACATGAGTTTTGGGTTACAAAAATCAGTTCATAACCACCACCACACGTGATTAAAGTCATTTCCGGTATTGCGGTGTGGGACAGAGTGATTGAAGAGACTTGTTGAGTGAGACAAAGGGTCAAGAGTGAAGAGGGGTGAGAGTGAAACACTTCGGTGCAAAAATTTGTGTTTGGAGCGTTTTTGGCCCTAGTATCGCGATACTCGCCGAGTATTTTATCGTCACATACCACTTGAAGTGTCGCGATACCACTTTTGGTATCGTATCGTCAAGTTGGTATCGCGATCGCGATCTACCAATGGCATCATATTGCGGTCCACTTGGTATCGTATCGCCCTGGTCATGGTATCGTATCGTCGACCGAGCGGTATCATGTCGCGCATTACACTGGTATCGTATCGCGTACCCAATATCATATAGTGAGGAATTTTAATATCGTATCCTGCAAAGTTTTGGTGTCGTATGCCGACTTGCACCAGTTCGTATCGCAAGGATCCTAGTATCGTATCGTGCAGTGCAATGGTATCGTATCGTGCATTCAGGTGGTATCGTATCGCTTGAGCACATAGTATCGTATTGTGTGAGTTCACTGGTATCATATCGTGCAGAAAATAGTATCGTATCGTGAGGATTGTGGTATCGTATCGTCAACTATTCCAAGTATCATATCGTCACCTGCAGAAGTGTCGTATCACAGTAATTAGTGGTATCGTATCGTGGCAAGAGTGGTATCGCCTAGTGCAGTGTCACGAGGGTGGTATCGTCCAGAACATTTTGAGTCTTGTTAAGGACAAAATTTGAGGCAATTGAGGAGCCAATTAGGGGATAATAAAAACCAAAATAGCCATAGGAGGGTGTATGAACTTGAGGTCGGGGGGGTGCTAAGTAGCCGGATAAGTGTTATTTCATCGATAGGAAGTGCAACTCAGGCAAGTCACCGATCTATCTATTTCGACATCTCTAGTGGCTTGGAGGAAGAGATACCCATGACTTCAGAAGACATGCAAGGGTCAGTCCCTAGGAGAAATTTCATGTCTACCATAGAGGGGGAGTACCATACCTCTCTGCAATATGTGTCCACTAATTCCTAGGAGATTCCCATCTACCTGGATGGTTTAAATCGATCAATAGCCAGGATGGTAACTTCCATTGATTCTACAATAGTGCCTAGACCGGCAGTCAAGTATGAGGGAGGAGTGTACATGGACAAGTTAGGTCACATCTATGTGGTGACAGAACACCTAGACCAAATCAATGAGAGAGGAGAGTTAGAAGGACAAGAAAATTCAGGAAGACCGGACCATGAAGAGTTGATAACCACTCCCAGAGGAAAATCAGTAGTAACTCGAGTCTTGAGAGGGGATTTGATACCTCAAGATGATTACTTACTGGAGGTTTACCTGATCCATGGATCAGACTTATTACTCCAAACTGACTCACTCGCACGAGAACGAGAAGAAATCTCGATGAATTTCTTCGATTTAAAATATCCTGAAGATGAGTCTAGAGTCACATACCTAAACAAGAACCAAAGAAGATATTGGCTTGTTGATGCCATTGATAGGGCTTGATTGAAGCATATGGGGTTGCCAGTATTCCCTCAGTGAGAGCAGGCAACCACTTCTCAAAATCCCTTTGGGACACAACAAGAGAGAGAACATACAATGTCAGGATAGACCAACCATCGGAGTGTTCCAAACCGAACCCATGTGCAATTTACAATGTCAGGACTGCAAGCACACAATCAAACACACCTTGGATTAGGCAACCAACATCGGCCACCCGTAAGACCAAGACCACCACTAGGAGTGCAGCCTAGAATGCCTCCAATGAGACCAACAATTCTTGTAATGCCTAGACAACTAGAGCCCATAAGAATATTAAGACCGATTCAAGTGGCTGTGTATGAGAAACCATTATGATGGGATGGGAGAACCTTAAGACCACATAACTGAATTCAAACAAGTTATAAGAGCTGAACAAGTGGATGATTTCTTCGTGCAGTATGAGTCCTTTGGACTCACTCTCACAAGAATAGCTTTAACTTGGTTCCAACCATTAGATCCTAATCAATTTGGAGATATTGAGTAGTTCTTTCAAGAATTCATAGGGGAAATCACTAAGAGACGGATTAAACACAACTCTTCATCTTTAATCCATAGCTTCAAACAGAACCCAAATGAAACTGTGAAAAAAGCTACCCGAAGATTCAATCAATATGTTGATAGATGCCCAGTAGCAGAAAGACCCATGCAGCAAAAAATGATATCATTATTCTTGGATGGACTATTAAATGGAACCTTGAGAACTTTAGTCTATGTGAAGAGGCTACAGACATTGAGTGAATGTCTTCAAGAGTGTATTGACCTAGAGGACAACCTAGCAGATGATCTCAAAGGTACACCCAGTCCTACGAAATCAGAAGACACTAGAAGCATAGTAACATCCAATTCTAGTAACGTAGAAGAGTTAGTAGAGCTGGTAGCGAAGAAGTTAGGAGTTCACGGAGAGAGGAACTACCAGCATCCATCACTAAGAATACCCATGTTACGAAGATGCAGCCTATGTGAAGGAGATCACCCCACTCACATGTGTGCAAGAGGAGGAACAGGCTTGCCTCAAGCTTACCCTTACAATAGGCAGCCACATCAAGGAAATGCATTTTGTCACATAGAACAAAAATACACCAATCATACCACTGAGAATTGCCCATTCAAAAGGCAGTCACGACCTTTAAATCCAGCTCAGTATAGGCCATATGGATACCCACCTAGAGAGCCAGGAAGGGAGATTCCCAGGTATAATCCCTATCCAGAACCACCAGGAGCACCTAGACCATATGAGCAAGGACAATTTGGAAACCCTCAGCCAGTGTTAGGACCACAACCACCACTTCCTCAACACATAGTACCTGTCAAATATGCTCAACCAGAGGAAAACTTAGAAAGAGCCATAGTACCAGCATCACAATAGTCAGTGCAGAATCAATGAACCTAGGATACGAGTAAACCCAAGGAGATTACTATTACTATGATGCCTATATGATGGAGTATGAGCAAGCTTATGACCCACAATACTATGGATATGAAGGATATGAAAATGTCTATGGTCCAGAGGTGGCAACACTAATGTATACCACACCCAAAGCACCAGTACCCGTAAGACCACCCATCAGACCAACTATGTCAAAAGGACCGTGTTATAGATGCGGAGGAGACCACTTTATCAGAGAGTGTACTTGGCCTTACAACCCACCACCGCCTAGGACATGGGAAGGGTATTGCAATGATTGTGGAAAGGAACACCTCTTTAGAGATTGCCCAAAAAATCCCAATAAGACTCATGACACTACACCTATTAATGTAATTGAAGTAATTGAATCGTCAGGAAGTGACAAAGAGTACACTGTCCCATTAAAGGCCATCACACGAGCACAAATGAAAGGACAAGAAAGAAAATGAGTAGACTCAGAACAAGAAAAGGGTAAAACCGTAGAACCCAGAATACAAGTAGTGGAAGATTCAGAGGACCCACGTGAGAGTATCCAAACAACAAAAAGCCAAAAGTGGAAGGATAGGAGAGAAAAACTCAAGGAAAAATGGATGAAAAATAAAAACAAGGAAGACAAGAAGCACACACAAGGCAATAAGAAACCTAAAGAACCTGAAGTTTAGGAAGAAATTCCCATTACACCGCAGGCACTAGAGCCAGAAAAGCCTAGATCAATTCTAGCAAACCCAAAAACAGACGATTTAAACATGTGGTTGAAAGCGTATCAAGCTAGAATCAAGAACAGACTGAATGTAGAGCATCACAAAAAGCTTTACCCACAAGGGGAGTTGGAAAAGGAAAGGCTAGCGATATATAGAAAACTCATAGAGGTAGCTCAGGCCACCCTAGAGAAGACCATCCCAGCCCTCCCCAAAACAAGAATATTTGAGGATCTTTACAATGATTGTGTTAAAGCCAAGGACCAGAAACCAAAAGAGATGGATGATAAACCGGAACTACTGAACACCCAGGACAAACCTATGTCCATAGTCCCTAATTTAGATGCTGATTGGCCAAAAGAGTTGTGGACTAGGATTTAAGAGGATCAATGGAAATGGAATGGAGTTGCAAAACCTCCTTTTGAGGAGTTAGAGGTGGATGGCTATCAACCAACACCAAACATGGAAGAAATATATGAAGAAGTTTCTAGATTAGACCAAAATAGGGAGGAATCCCAGAGCATTTCTACCCTACCAAATTACATGGGAGAATATGAGAAGGAATCCATAATCTTTCGTGCTCCCACGGTAAGAGGAAAATAAAATGAGTCTTCCGATAAAACCTCTCATAATCTGAAAGAACTTAAAAAAACCAAAGTACAATGCTAGTTGATTGTGGAAGAATTACTTCGTGTTAAACCACAATTATGGAAGCAATTAGTGGGACAATTGAAATCAGAGCAAGAAAGCATGGGAAGGAAAGCAATGAAAATGAAAACCCTTCTACTACACAAATCCCAGTGGATAAGGTTGGAGAATTCGTGAAGGAGATGAGGGCAACACATGTTTACCTGTCACATACAATGGATACATGGCCAAGGCCATACTAGACAGAGGAGCAGGAGTAGGTATTGCCACTAAGGAGATTTGGGAGAAATGGGGGAAGTCAACCCTGCGACCAACCCCTATGAAGCTTCAATTAGCAGATGGCCATGTTGAGAAACCATTGGGAATATTGGAAAAGATCAAATTAACCACCTTTGGAGTTGAATTTGAGCATACATTAGCGATCTGTCAATTTGGAAAGGCCAATAATTATGAAATGATATTAGAACGACCTTTCATGAGGCAACTCTGAGTAGTGCAAGATTGGGGACAAGACTCATTATACCTTCAACATCAAGGAAACACGACCAAAATAAACTTGTATACTTTCGCATACAAAGATGTACCTTCATTACAATGGAACCCCATACATAAGGAAGAAGATGATTTGTCTATCCATAGTGCGGGATCAAGCGATCAATCATGGATGCATGAGGATGCCCAATTATGGATGTGTAAGGAAGCGAAGAAGGAGGATAAAAAACTGCAGTTATGGCCCATAGGACATCAAAATCATCGGCCTATAGAGGACCTAGTGTACATGCCTAAAGTTTTCCCTGACGAAGCATTCAAGCCGTACGGATGGATGGAGATCCTATCAACCTTGGATGTATGTGTAAATGAAAAAGTCTTGACCATGAATGAATGTGTGGATGAAGAAGGCTACAACGTAAACTTGTACATGGTAGTCCTTCAAGAGGTAGAAGCCGGAGAAATATTAGAAAAAGAATGGAAAGAAGAATACGAGAGCATAGAAATGGAACCAAAGTTTGATTCGGAGGAACGTTATCTAGAAGCTATTCAAGCTGAAGGCAAGTATGGGACAACCAAAGTGTTAGCCATAGAAGCAACCCCCATGGTGCCTAATCAGGAGGAAAACGTGAGTAAGACTGAACCAACCCCTGATCTTTTTGAGGTATCGGAACACTTCAAAAGATACGAAGTAGAGGAAAGGAGAATAGCTATTCAGATGCCTAAGAGAGAGGCAAGAGAAGGGGAAGCGTATGACAATAAGGAACAAACAAAGAAAATCATAGTAACCGTAGAATATGGAGAAGAAAGATGTACATACATAGGAAAGGATGTATCCATGCAGGAGGAAGAAGAATTGATAGGACTGATTCGAGAATATCGAGATGTGTTTGCATGTACCTACAAGGATCTCAAGGGTGTGGAACTCTCCATCTGCTCTCACACAATACCAATGACACCAGAGGTAGAACCATCAAAGCAACACTCTTACACGTATAACGAGGTTTATGCTACAAAAATAAAAGAAGAAATAGACAAGCTATTAGCGGTTGGATTCATTTATGATATAGAACATACCGAATGTGTGTCGCCATTAGTTGTGGTGCCCAAAAAGAACAAAAAACTGAGAGTGTGCATAAATCTAAAGAAAGTCAACGCAGCCACAATTCGTGATAGTTATCCATTACCTATCACTGATCACCTTTTGGAAAGAGTTGCACGTAAAGAAGTCTACAGCTTCTTGGATGGATTCTCGGGATATAATCAAGTAGCTATTGCTACTGAGGATCAACACAAGATCGCATTCGTGATTGGATAGGGGGTCTATGCTTTTCGAGTGATGCCTTTTGGGCTCACTAATGCCCCTGCTACTTTCCAAAGGTTAATGTGCCACGTTTTCAAAGAATTTCTCAAGAAGAGTATGGAAGTATATGTAGAAGACCTATGTACATATTCAAATCGTAGACAAGAACACATTCTAGAATTATGGAAAATATTTGGAAAATGTCGACAATATCGAGTATGTCTGAATCCGGAGAAATGTGTTTTCATGGTAAGACAAGGGAAGATATTAGGACACATCGTGTCTAGGAACAAAATATCTACAGACGAAGACAAGATCAAAGTAATTCTAGAACTTCCTAGACCAAAGAATGCAAAAGAAGTGCAAGCATTTATGGGTCATTGTGGATACTATCGCCGATTTATTTACATGGGCTATAATTGCCAAACCTTTGTATGGATTGTTGACTCAATTCACGTGGACGGACGAATGCGAGAAGGCATTCACTAAGCTAAAAAGGCGGCTTAGCACAACTCCAATTTTGAAAATACCCAATTGGAAAAAGCCTTTTCATATTCATGTGGACGCTTCTAATTACGCAATAGGATGCATCTTAGCTCAGCCAGCAGATGAAGGAAAATTGGACCACCCAATTGCCTATGCAAATAGACAACTGAATCAAGCCGAGAGAAACTATACAACTACAGAGCGAGAGGGATTAGGGATGGTGTACGCTATAAAGAAATTCAGACACTACCTCTTAGCCAATAAATTCAAGTTCTTCATAGATCATCAAGCTTTATTGTACTTAGTCAATAAGCCTTGCAACACGGGAAGACTTGTGAGATGGTTTCTATTAATAATGGAGTTTGATTTTGAGGTAATTATGAAAAAGGGAATACCCACGTGAGGGCAAACCATCTCTCTAGGTTAACACATGGAGAACCATCGAGCGGAGTACCCGACGATTTGCCAGACACTTACTTGTTCAATTTGGAGGTGTGTCCTAAGTGGGCAGAAAACCTAATCCTAATACTCACTCATGGACCACAACATTCAATTAATAAGGAGAGTAAAAAGGAAATCCTACAATCACGTAACATACACATTATAGCAGGAAGTGTGTATTATAAAGAATCCAACGGCGTATTGTCTAGATGCGTAGAGGAAGACGAACAAAAGAACTTGATTAAACAAGCTCATATAAACAAATGGAGGATGCACAAAGGAACTCATGGAACTCTAAGAGAATTGAAATAGTTAGGAGTATACTGGCCTGATATGCCTAAGGATGTCCATGAATATGTGAGTAGTTGCATAGAATGTCAGGAAACCACTCCAAATGACCATACATCTTTACCTTTCTATACAATAGCTCCCAACTGGAGTAAGACATTAGTGCAATTCCTAAAGACACAAGAACATGAGGAAGGAATGAACTTAGCAAGGAAATGATCCCTGGAAGAAATGAGTAAGGACTACGTTATCATGGGGAGAAATTATTCAAGCGAGGGAAAGATAATCACTTACAACTATGTGTACATGAAGGGGAATACTTACCCATATTAGAAATGGCACACGTAGGTGCAGCAGGATGACATTTCTTAGTTGAAAGAACCATAAAAATGATCCTCTTTGTGGGCTTGTGGTGGTCAACTCTACATATGGATGCAGACACCTATGTACGAAGTTGTGAGACATACCAAAGAGCTAAATATCTGATTAGACAAGATGACATGCCATTGAGACCCATGGTTTGCATGAGAGCATTCTCTAAATGGAGTATTGATTTCATAGGACCCATTAACCCACCAACCAAAGGATCACATGCCGAATACATAATAGTAGCAACGGATTACCTGACTAAATGGGTAGAGGCAAAGGCTACTAGAAAAAATGATGCTCAAACCACTACTAAGTTTCTGTTTGAGCATATCTTTACTCGCTTTGGACTACCTATAGAGATAGTGAGTGACCGAGGAATGCATTTCATTAATGAAGTAATAGAGTCCTTAATGAATGAGTTCTTAGTGATCCATAAAAAATCAGCCCCTTATCATCCTCAAGCCAACGGACAAGCTGAAAGTTCCAATAAGGTGTTCTACACCGTATTGACAACGATAGTCAATAGTGGAAGGTCGGATTGGGACAAACAATTGCATCATGCAATTTGGGCCTTCTGTGTAGCTTACAATACTGCCATTGGAACTACACCATTTAACCTAGTGTATGGACAAAATGTAATCTTGCCAATCGACTTTTTAGTACCCACTTTGAGAGTAGCCCAACAATATGAGTGGATGGGGCATGAATTATCCAAGCAACTAGACCAAATCGAGAAGCTACATGAAATGAGGATACAAGCTGTTGTAGGAATCTATGTGGAAAAGAGAAGATAGAAAGCATATTATGATGCGCACATCAAAGATAAAGGACTGAAAGAAGGAGATTTAGTTATGGTCTACACCTTGAAGCAACATGCCAAGAAGCTACAAAAGCGCGGATATGGACCCCTAATAATCAATAGGATTTCAACAGTCGAGCAGTTAACCTAGCTACTCTGGATGGAGAGATACTTCCTAATTATATAAGTGGTTGTCGAGTGAAACTCTACATGGATCCATTGACAAAAAAAATGTTAGCAAGACTTGTAGGAGCTCAAAATAGAAAGAGAGAGGAAGAGAGGATTAGAGAGGAGGCAAGACAAGAATCCCTAGAGCGTATCAGGAAACGAAAAGAGTGGATAAGGCAAAGGGATGAATGGTATCTACAAGGAGAAGAGCCTATTCCCATGCCAACTATCAAGTTCACGAGTCCAACATGAACAACCTCAGCATATCCCAACCATACTTAAATCTGGGAATAGGAACCATAGAGTACTAGCTAATAGATGCCTTGTTAGACTCAGGAGCAGCGCTCAGTTGCATTCGATGTACAGTCATCACGCAGCTTCAAACAATCATAACACCTACTAAAGCACACATGATAGGTGTTGGGGGTCAAATCATTGAATGCATTGGAGAAGCTACAATATCCCTCCACCTAGGAAATTCCACGATGGAACAATGAGTCTTGGAGACAAGGAATAACAAAGGATCGTCTTCATTATAGTCGGGATCGAAGAGACTTCTGAGGGTATGGCTTCCAAATTCATTAGTAGAAGCTCAAAGAACACGGCAACAAATATGGATTCCAAAGAAGGTCAGACAGGTGGCAACTCAAGTGATAGACAAGCACGAAGAAACATTATATCAACAAAATAGGACCATAAAGCCAAACAAGACTAACCAAAGGTACCGGGAAAGTAGGACCCAACCAATCAAACTTCAAAAAGGAAAGCAGAAACACATGTAGCACAACAAAATGAAGAGGAGACGAAGCCTCAAACTTCAATTACAAAATGGATATGGAGCCAAAAGAAGCAGCAAAGATTGGAACAACAGAACCAAAAGGATTCCGTTTGGACACATGAAGTTTTGAATGCACCTAAAGTATGCATGACAGGGCCACATCACGAGGCCATGCATTTGGCACATGATGCATGTAACAAAATTAAATAGTTTGAACTACCGATATACAAACCTGACTTCCAACAATGTACGCAAGTCGTGAACACCTTACAGCCAGTATTACATGATCCACTGGTACCGGAAGTAAGAGTACTAGATGCAGTAGGGGAGTGGGTCATCATACAATTCACCCACGACCTAATTAAGGAAGCTTTATGATGGGAGAAAGATGGGACTACCATTTTGAAAGAGCAAAGTCGAGGAGCGAAGACCAGGACATTCACAGATATTAATCGCGTTGATATCGAAGAAGAAGTGAGACTCATCCATCAGCATTTCTGCTTTCCCAACATGCACAGATACACTGCTTCGTAGAAGATCATAGTGTTTATGTTGTCACATGCAACCAAACAAATTGGGAATCAAGTCAACATGACTCCATACATTCAAGAACGGATATTCGAGGCTAAGAAGCAGTGGAATCATAAGAAGTTCCTAAATGGAAGTGTTTCTTTAACTATATTGATATATCACGCTTTGCGTATTAGAGAACATCTAAAAGAAATGTCGTCATCTGAAGCAATGGCCAAGTATGCAAAAATTGCTATTGTTCCCAAAAAGAAGAAAGGAATCAAGATCGTAGAAGAGGCAGAAACAAGCTCCCAACTGAGAATGAGAGGTACAAAAAGGTTATGGGAAATGAGGCAGAAGCAAAAGCTCCAGTTACAAAGAAAGCACATGTACTTCCAAGGACTAGGCTTGAAGAAAATCCACTGATTATTGAAGAAGAATTGACACAAGCAATGGAAGCTACTCACCAATATGTGGAGGGACAAATAAACCTCTCAGTGCAAGGGCGCCATTACCAACAAGCCCATCAAGACTCGGAACAAAGAAAGAGGCTGACCAAGGTTAACAGATACAGAGAATTGGGGTTAATGAACTCAAGCTCATCAGCAGATACACAAGAAGAACAGGACACCTCGATGCTAAATGTGGATATACGAAGTGATTCAAGAGACGATGGTCAATGGGAAGAATTAAATCAAGTAAACGATGACTTTGGTGTGGAAGGCACAGATATTGAGCAGGTGTCCGAGAAGACGAGCAAGGAAACTACAAGGCAAGAGGCACCTCAAGAAAGGGTACATATTATTAAATTGAATGAAGCATCTAATATTCAAATCCAAGAGACTATGCTAGAGGGAGAGGTCCTGTTCAAGACCCCCAAGGAAGAAAAGGTTGATAATACAATTGAAGAATCAAAAACCTTCACACCAATAAGGATAGTGGTAGAACCATCTCCAATGGACGTGACATTTCAAGAGTGTGCCATGAAGTCTATTAATAAGGAAGAGGAAAGAAAAGAACATGAAGTACATCTCCAAATAAGGCAAACACATAACGAGACCATACATGTGTAGAATGGAAAAGACGTCTGCATTGAGGAAGCTCCAAGCATTCCAAAGACATGGTTAAACGTGGATGTCGCTCAGGTCAAGCCAGTGGTGCAACAAATGATACAAATTGCAATGAATACTCAACAGCTGATGCTCAAGGCTGATGCTGACTATGACATGGCAATGCAAGAAAAGAACCAATTTCAAGAAATAGGTGAGAACCTATCTGCCCAATTAATTCAAGCACAAAAGAGAATGGTAGAGAAAGAGGCAGAAGTCCAAGAAACCAAGCATCAATGCAACTCACTAGAAATAGAAAATCAGAAGCTAGAAGAACAATTAAAAGAATTACAAACCAGATATGAAGCTAGCGAAGCAGAGAAGGCACGAATGAATGTTAGAAGCAAAATTTTGGAATCTCAAATCAAAGTATACATGGACGAAGAAGATAACCTACAAAACAGGAACAAGGAGCTGATGACAGCCATTCTATGCAATCAACCAATAGAAGCCCGTGAAGTGACAGAGAAATACACACAAGCATTGGAGGAAAAGTTAGTAGGATATGAAGATCAGCTGAAGAAAGAGCAAGCTATCATCACCGTATATACTTTAGGTAAATCCATCTTTTTGCCCAGTACCCAGAAGATGCTCTTGGACACAATTTTGGGAAGGAAAACGCCAGGGAAGCATAAATACTCAATGGTTCAACTATCCATTACTGCCAAGTCCACCTCATAATAATCTACAACAGAAGAGTACATGGTTAAGACCATAGAATTTTGGATTGCCAAATGCGCAGTTGTACCTGACTTAGCAATAAAGATGACCAACAAATTTTTGACAGATGCCCTCACTTTTGATCTATCAACTATACCTAGCCGATTGACACTAATGGCCATATACTCAAGATTAATGTTTTTGCCAAGTACTTATATGCAGACTTTTGAAGAGGCATTTTTCACAGGCTTTTTTGAAATGCATTCAGAAATTTTTGCAAAAATGTCTTTGAATCTTAATGCAAGACTGGTGGCCTATGAATTAAGTTTCTTTGCTGATCATAGATAGACATCAGATGATGGAGTGAAATCAAACCAATGGAAGGAATTAATGCTATGTCAAGCCAATTTGCTTAATCAGCGAGAGCAAAAAGTCATACAAACGTACTCACGTCACCACAAAAAACCTGTCGAGGACGACAGAGTTCAGGAGGAGGGACGTGTGGAAGGGGAATCGAGCAAGAAAAGAAGAAGAAGAAGATCAAAGAATAAAAAAACTCAGTAAAGAACAAAAGTTTACAAAGAAAAAGAACAACTCTCTACTCAAAGCCCCGCAGGGGCACGCATCAGGCAACAACACTAAAGAACCAAGTCCTGAGGAGTGGAATTAAAGAAAGATAACAACCAGGACATTTCATGGGAGGTTGCACACAGCTTCCTCATCCACCAGAAGTAGGCGGTGAAACGAAATAAGCAGGGAAGAGGGACAACACACAAAGGACTCTTCATAGGATAAAATAACCAATTGTTTGAAGGTCCTAGCTGCCTCCTTGTCCACTAGCTGTGTGTGGTGGAAAGAAATGAATCAAGTCCTAGAGGATGACAAAGAAGATTCAAGAACAGGACCTTTAAAGCGTAACGCTGACTTAAAAGAGAATAAAGGTTAGCAAAGTGAGGTGTGCGACAGAAAAGAAGTAAACAGGCTCCAAGCAATACAACAGGGTTAGATGTGTGAAGACAAAGACAAATCAGAAGACCAAAAGTTATAAAGGGGAGAGGCTGAGAAGTTGAAGAGACTGACTAAGAATACCACATTCTTAGCCACTGATGGCATGCGTGGCAGCCCGATTTAATGCAGCAACCCAGATTTATGAATGTACGGAATACCAAGGGGATTATAGAAGCAAAGGATAAACCTCTGATAAAGTAACAAATTGCCTTACAATCCTTATTGCTTCTTTGACCACTAGGTGCATGTATTCAGGAGCCATAGACAAACTGCACACGAGAAGCAAAGCCTGTCAAGGGACGATAGAGACAAAGAGGGGGAGAGTGTTGTAGAGAAAAAGAGGCACAAAAAGAGGAGCCCCAAAATTTTCAAATTAATGGGCATAATCTTCTTCTTCAAAATACTAGGGAATTCCCTCAAACCTATGTAAATGCACTAAAGGAGTCCTCTAGATGAAATCATTGTAATATATTCTTTGTATAAATAGTAGGAAATTAGAAGATTAGCAAATAAAGTGTCGGTCACTTGTGTGAAAGGACCATTTTTAGGGCACATGTATATAAGTCACTTTGTGACTCTTTCTAAAGACTTTTTGCCATTGTGAAGAAGGAGAGCCAAAATTTCAAATTTGCTTCTTTCCTGCAGATTTTCATCTTCTCTTTGATCTTTTGTGTGTGTGTGAAGCTTGGAATGTGTGTGTAGGACTGTTCTCTACCCCTCCCCATCACTTTTGAACTATTGTAATGTGTGTGTGAGCAAGTACGAGTTGTGGAGTGAGTATAGGTGTTTTCCACCATTCACTGTTTTGGCCATAAATTGAAGAGCGGTTGTCGAATTCGAGTGAAAATACCACCAATACATGCGTCTCGTCGAGAGCTTTGAAAGAACCTGCTATCACCCATATTCAGATTTCGGAGCTCGAATAAACATTCCAATTCGTATTTACTACTATAAGTGGTATAACGGCAGACACTTTCAAAGATTGAGTGAGTTGGAGAGGTAGTTTAGTCTTTTCTCATACATTTTAGCTGAACCACTTCCCATATCAAGGGATGTAGCATTTGATGAGCTACTCCCTTGGTATAAGAAGTATGATTGTATGCAGGACTATGAAGAAGAAAAGCATGGACATGATGAAGAACAAATCGACCTAGAGCTAAGCGGCCCAAGGTGTTCCATCAATGAAGATAGTTCAAGCATGAACTCACCATGGAGGGGGAGATCTTCATCAAGGTATGAAGTACAATCAATCAACAAAGGCAAAGCAACATTGGTGGAGTTGGATGAAGAAGGTAATGAAGTTGAAGATGATGAAGGACACATGATGGAGAAAGAAGCCATGTCAAAGAAAGAGATCAAGTTCCCAAGGCAAAGGAGGTTTATTCCTCCAAAAGGTGAAGAAAGGAAGTCTTGTAGAGTTAAGTATCCAACTCAAAGGTTTACTTATGATTCATACATGGCAACTCATTATGCATATATGAACAAAGTAGTAGAAGATCATGAGCCCGATTGCTATGAAGATGCAAGCAGGTACACCGAATGGAAAGAGGCAATGCAAGAAGAGATCGACGCACTTGAGGAGAATCAAACATGGACTCTAGTGCCCAAGAAGGATAACATGAAGGTAATAGGTAATAAGTGGGTGTATAAAGTAAAGAGGAATTCAGATGGATCTATTTCTAGGTTCAAAGCAAGATTGGTGGCCAAGGGTTTTGCACAAACCTATGGAGCGGACTTTGAAGAGACATTCAGCCCCGTGGCAAAGATGAGCAGCATTAGGACACTCATTGCAATGGCTGCTAGCAAAGGATAAAAGCTTTTCCAATTGGATATCAAGAATGCCTTTCTCAATGGAGACTTGGAAGAAGAGGTATACATGGAGGAACCACTAGGTTTTGTTCATAAAGAGTTTCAACATCATGTTTGTAGGTTGAAGAAGGCACTTTATGGCCTAAAGCAAGCTCCAAGGGCTTGGAACCAAAGGTTGGTGGACTATTTGATCAAATGTGGTTACAATCAATGCAAGGCGGATCCATCTCTCTTCATCAAACAAAGAGGAGAACTTGTAGTCTACATGTGCATGTATGTAGGATATCTTATCATTACAGGTAATGATACAAAGAGCATTGAGGAGATCAAGGCAAAGCTTGGAAAGGAGTTTAGGATCTCTGATCTTGGAGATCTTAGGTATTTTCTTGGCATTGAAGTTGTATACAAAGAAGAAGGTATTATGCTCATACGAAGGAAGTATATTCTAGACCTACTTGAGAGGTTCGGGATGCTACATTGCAAGCCTATTTCAAATCCCATGGAAGTTAATGTAAATCTAAGCTCCATTGATGGAGAGCCATTAGAGGATGTAACCTTGTATCGATCTATTGTAGGATCTTTCAATTATGCCACAATAACTAGGCCCGACATAGCATGTGGAGTTGGAGTGTTATCACAATTTATGCATAGTCCAAGGACTACACACTTGCAAGCTGCAAGAAACTTCGAAGGAGGATAGAAGAAGTACAAGTGGTTACCTAGTCATGCTAGGTAGCAAGATCATCTCATGGATTTCAAAGAAGCAACCCACGGTGGCATTATCTTCCACCGAGGCTGAGTATAGAGCTTTGGCTCAAGTCACATGTGAGCTAATGTGGATTAAGAAGTTATTTATGGAGCTTAATTTGCAGGTTGACACATATCCAATTTTTTGTGACAACATGAGTAGCATTCATCTAGCATCGAATCCTGTCTATCATGCTAGAACCAAGCATATTGAAGTGCACTATCACTTCATAAGGGAAAAGGTGATATCCAAGGAAGTTTCAGTACATCATATTGGTACCAAGGACCAAGTTGCCGACATGTTTACAAAGGCTTTGGATGGGATCAAGATTTCAAAATTCAAGCAATGCATCAACATGAAGGAGCTTGGATAAGGAAGAAGAATTGAAGCTTGAGGGGGAGTGTTAAAAGTCAAGCTTCAAGCTACAAATTAGTGGGGAATCTTTTATGGACATGTGGAGCAATCAAAGGAAGCCAAAAGCCACGAGATTCAATCAAGAAAAGTCACTCAACCACTCCCCAAGTCATCTCAACTAAGTCCTCCAAGTTAGGAGGCTGATTTGGAAAGGTAGTTCCT
>CM035409.1:104932286-105062286 GCA_020310875.1 Ceratopteris richardii | reverse complement strand
CAGGAAAGCTTGGAAAAGGTAAAATTTTACTCTCTGTCAAAGATCTGCCGAGTGTGGCGGACCATCGCGATGGTCTGCAACTTTCGGAATTCTTGGTAGGCGACCACACCACGAGGTAGGCGACCCTTGCGCATCTACGAATCCACAGGCGCATCTCAAAAATTCACACTTTGGTGGACCATCGCGATTGGCTCGGACCATCGCGATTGTGTCGCACCATCGCGATAGGCTCACGCCATCGCGACGGCTCGGCCGGACCATCGCGACGGTCTCGGACCATCGCGACGGTTCACTTGAGCCATCGTGATGGTCCACTTGGACCATCGCGATTGTTCAGCTGACCTCGGGCCATCGCGATTGGCCCATGCCATCGCCACGATGGTGCCACGTGTCAAGGTAGACCATCGCGACGGTTCATTTTTGGACCATCGCGACAGCCCAAAATCGGACCATCGCGATTGGCTCACGCCATCGCACTTGTGACCATCGCGACGGTTCACTCCGGACCATCGCGATTGTCCACCTTTGACCGTTGACCCGCGCCATCGCGATTGTCCGCCTGATCACGCCATCGCGACGACTCGATCTCACGCCATCACGATCGCTCACTACTGGACCATCGCGACGGTCCATTTTCACGTCATCGCGATCGTTCAAATTTCACGCCATCGCGATCGCTCACTTCGGGCCATCGCGACGGTCCACCTTTTCGCACCATCGCGACTGTCCAAATTCCACGCCATCGCGACGGTTCGCTTGGACCATCGCGACGGTCCCGGACCATCGCGATTGTGCACCCCCATCGCAAATTTAGGGTGCCATTTTTTGACCAATTTTGAGGGTATTTTTGAGAAATTTTTGGACCATTAGACTCATAGGAGACCCCTTAGCTCATATTTGAAGGAAAACCGGATTGTCAGTTTTTACCCCCCAGGGCCTGAACGCTCATAACTTTTTCATCCGAAGTCCGTTTCTTGAGCTTAATAGCTCATTAGAAAGCTTGTGACGAGTACTACGTGACCTCAACTGTCTTTTCATAAAGAATACATCTAATTTTGGATAAGCTATTTTGAGGTTCACCTAGTTTGGGACTAGGAAGCCAGGGGGCAAGTATTGAAATTTTGGGCAAAAGGGAAGGGACTAAAAAGGTGTATATACTCAATTGCTTGATCATCCAACTGTGAATTGGTCTAAGATTGAATTTTTCCAGGTCTAGCAAGGGCAATCGAAGGCAACCAAGGCAAGGCAGTGAAGACAGCAGAGCTTGGGAAGCGCGGCTTCTTGGGCATCAGAGCAACCAGAAAAGCTGACTCGAGGTTGGAAGATTACTTAACCCCCTCAGTCAATTCTTAGCTTAGGCTAAACGGTAGTTGTGGATTAAAGACGATAGGAACGCCGCAAGTTCAAGATACTTAATTCTTTCAAGTTTAAGACTAAAGTAAAGGTGTGTGTGACGAAAACCTAAAGGAAAGAACATAAGTCTGACGGAACGAGAACTCAAAATCATAACGGAAAGTCGAATTCCTGACGCATATATTAAGACAAGAATCCAAAGAAAATTAAAAAGAATCGAGAAAAGTAATAACAAAGAACCATTGACGATCTAAGTGTGTAATTGAGTGTGCAAGGAAGAAAATTAATGAACCTTAGATCAGGGAGACACATAGGTAAGTCGGACCGACGAAGCCTTAGATCATCAGAGGCAAGTGTAAGGACTACTGCACGATCGTGGGCTCAGCAATTGAATAGTAATTACCCCTACGAGAGCTCAGATACTAGTGAATCTGAAATGGCATTTAGCACAGACAGACCAGAAGGAGGGTCTAATGTAGCATATTTAGAAAAACCTGAAGGACCCTATAAAACGCAACTAGAGTTTCTCCGAACCAACCGATTAGGTGCTCGCATCTATGAGGATGGTTTGCGAAGGCAAGTGGTGCAAATGCACAACCCTGATCAACCTATTGGATTGGAAAGACCAGTGGTGAAATTTGAGAGAGACGCGTACATAGACAAAGAAGGAACCATGTACGTCCTAAGTACACAGCCAAACGATACTAATGAGTTTGGCACAATTCAATTAGAGACGGAAGCAAAATTTCAAGGAAAAGAACCGTTAGAAGAACCTAGAACACCTAGAGGGAAATCCGTATTAACAAGAGTACTCATCCCAGAGTGGATACCTCAAGATAACAGGAGCACCGAGTTGTTTGTAAATAAAAAGACAGATGAAGCCTTTTGGAGGTACAGAAAGGAACACCCTGGTGAGATAGGCATCATTACAATTTATGAATTCAAGGACCCAGATACACCTTGAAAGGTTGTATACCTGGATGAGACTTCAGAAAGAGTCTTTGTGGTGCCTGACCGCGCTAAAAACACATACACATGGAGAGGTGAATTGGTATTCCCTCCATCTAGAACGAACATGAATACAAGTCAACAAGGGGCAGGAACATCCTCAGCCCATGGAAATCAAAGAGAAGGAAATAAAGAGAGACCGGAAGTAAGCTTTAATCACCCCATAGGGAGAGATAGAACAACCACTAACACTAATAGAGCGGATAGAAAAAGAGATCATGGAATACCAGGTGGTAGAGATGATTTTCCTCTACCCAGACCACGTGAACACGCAAGAATATTGAGACCCACTCAATTAGTGAAATCCATGAAGAATTACTTTGATGGGACAGGAGATCCCTATGACCATGTTGCAGAATTCAAGCAAGTACTAAGAGCCGAACAAGTTGAAGACATGTTCACGCAATACAACGCATTTGGACTAACGTTAAAGAATACCGCTTTAACTTGGTTCCAACCATTGCAACAAAGGCAATTTAGAGACATCCATCACTTTTTAGAGTCATTCATCACGGAATTCTCTAAAAGTGGGATTAGACATGACACGTCTTCGTTGATTCATAGCTTTAAACAAACCCCTCAGGAAACAGTTAGACTGGCAGGACGTAGGTTTAGACAATATGTTGAACGATGTCCAATGCAAGAGCTACCCTCACAAGCCAAACAAGTATCACTGTTCCTAGATGGCTTGTTGAGCGCTAAACTACGCTCCTATGTGTACCTAAAAGAACCCGGAATGCTAGAGGAGTGTGTAAGAATATGTATAGACATCGAGGACAACCTAGGAGATGAATTAGAACTCTCAAAGGTCTATAAGGACTCATATTGTTCTTCTCTAGCATCCACAAAATTGTCTAATTCGATAGAGGACCTAGCAGAAAAAGTGGCCCAAAAACTAGGAGTTTCTAGTAAACAGGTGCCCAAGCTACCAACTAATGTATGTTGTTACACTTGTGGTGGAAATCATTTGGCAAACGTGTGTCCCAATGCACCACAACCTCAAGCCAACCCTAGTGGCCAATACTGTACAATTGAGAGAAGATATACGAATCATACGGCTCAGGACTGCCCATACAACAAACAAACCGTGAGACAGAACTAACCGCAAACATACCAGCAGCCAAGTAGGTATCAAGGCCAATACAATGCTCAGCCTTATTACTATAGGCCTCCTCAGAACTACCCATACCAGGCTCAACAGAGACCTCAACCCGTCTTAGCTCAGCAGCCACCCCCACCAGCGAATGTCATCTCAGTCAAATACGCTGCTGCAGAAGAGAACCTAAGTAGGGCCTTAGTGCCTTCTTCACCCTTGATCACAGAAAGTGACCCGAACTCAAACAGTTTTGACTCTACTCATGTAACTAGTCCACCCGCTTATTACACGGAGTCACCAGAACATGTGGAGACATATCATTATGATAGTCCACCAATGGAACCTAGTTGGGAGCCAGACTATGCTAATGTGATGTACACAAACCCAAATCCACGGCCCCAATTGAGACAACAGAGACCACAGGGCCCTAGAGGACCATGCTTTAGGTGCCAAGGAGATCACTTCATAAAGGATTGTCCACATCCCCCAATAGCAAGGCAATCACAGTACTATAACATACAAGGCTTTTGTGCCGATTGTGGCAAAGAGCACATAATCAAAGATTGTCCTAAGAACCTAGTTAACACTTCGAATGTGACACCTATCAACGTGATAGGTATTGTAAACAACGCAGATGGATCCAACCCTACATACGTGCCTATCCAAGCTATAACCAGAGCCCAGGCGCTCTTACAAAACCAACAGCTTAATCAAGAGAAAGTAGCCGGAACTAGTGAAGTTGCAGAATCTAGCAGTAAAAAGACAAAATCTTGGAAAGATTCTAGAGAAAGAATAAAGAGAAAGTGGAGTAAAAAGATAACGGAGTTGGAAGGAAGTCTAAAAGAGTCGAGAGCCAAAATCCAAGAATTGACTTCACAAGAGTTAAACCAAGAAAATCCAGCTCAGAAATCAGGATCAGTTTTGGCGGAACCCATACCAGAAGATCTAGACATGATGTTTCGTGCATATCAGGCTAGAATAAAAGAGGGACCTCAAGTAATGGAAATGAGTAAAAACTACCCTCGAGCTGATCTAGAAATTGAGAGAACTAAACTTTGCATGAAAATGGTAGAACTAGCACAAGCTTTGTTCGAAGCCTCTAGATATCTTAATTGGAATAACATGGCAAAACCGGAATTACACTTTCAAGGACTAATGGAGAGGCTAGAACATTTGATTGAAAGCAAAGAGAAAAAGGATCAGCCTAGGAACCCTATTGTCACAGAGACACAGGAAAGGAATGCACCATCCCTGTCTCAAGTACCCAGCACAGAAAGTCAAGACAATTTGTCTTCCATACATAGGTACTCACATGAATTTTTGAGAGAAATACAAGAAGAGAAATGGAGAAAGGAACAAGGAACCCATCCTCCTATTCAAGAAATAGACGACTTGCAGGAACAATTTCCCCAAGACATCCCCTCTATATATGATGATGTAGAGGTGGAACAACTGAGTGAACCCACAGGATTTGAATCTAATTCTCTACAAGAATTACCTCAGTTCACAGGACCTTGGGAAGCAAAGTCTATTAGTATGAGAGCACCCACGATAATAGTGAGGAATGAAGAATCAGTGATCCCTAGGAACACGGAAGTGATCAAGAACACTAAAGTACAGTGTAATCTCACTCTGGAGGAATTGTTAAAGGTAAAACCAGAATTGTGGAAGCACGTAGCAAATCAATTCCCTGAGCTTGCTACCACACCCTCACAAATAGGATCACATAAGAAGGTACCAGAGATACCCGTGGAAAAGATTGGAGATGTAAGTGAAGGAGAGGAAGGTAACACTTATCTTCCAATAACCCATCAGGGCTACACCACGAAAGCCATCTTAGATTCAGGAGCCGGAGTAGCCATCGCTACCACCGCTTTGTGGAAACGTTGGGGTAAGCCAGCACTCAGACCCACCAGGATGAAACTACAAATGGCTGATGGACACATAGAAAAACCATTAGGCTTACTAGAAGGCATATCACTCACCACTTGTGGTGTAGAATTTGAGCATACTTTCGCCATTTGTGACTTTGCGAAAAATCGTGCTTATGAGATGATATTGGGACGACCATTCATGCGTCAGTTGCAAATTGTACAAGATTGGGGAACTAATTCTTTGTACTTGCAACATTTAGGAGTGACTACCAAAGTCAATCTTAAAGACTATTCACATCGAGATGTACCCCCAATACAATGGAATACCATCCATAAGACACCAGTAGAGACGGAATCTGTGCACTCATTAGAATCAGATCCTTCTTGGTTGCATGAGGATACCCATTTATGGATGTGTAAAGTAGCCAAACAAGAGGAAGAACGATTAGAAGCAAGGACCTTAGGTGCAGAACAACATCCACGAACCCTTCAAGATCCAGCATATGCACCTGTAGTATTTCCAGATGAAGAGTTTGAACCCCATGGTTGGGCAGAAATCCTAGCAACCATGGATGTAGCCATCAATGAAGAGCAATGGACACCCCACTGTGACGAGGATGGCTATGACATTTCAGTTTTTACGATAGAGCCAATCATGTGCGATACAATTTTAGAAGAGTGTGAACCTAACACTGATGCATTTGAGGATGCAAGCGATTTTGATTTAGAATCAATTATTATGGACTCTCCATTTGCATCAGAGGAAGAATATTTCTACGAAGTAGAGACTCACACTCAGAGACACGAGGAAATTACGAATGAGGTAAGGTTAGCCACTCAAGTGACTACTAAAAGTGGAGGCAAGAAAAGAAAGAAGAAAGAAACCATGTCAGAAAAAGAAGAATCTTTGTTTGAAGTACCCGAGAATTTCAAGAAATATGAAATCGAAGATAGAAGAATCATGGTACGAATGCCTAATAGAAAGGCGAATGATGGACAAGTATATGATAACCGAGAGAAAACCAAGAAAATAATAGTTGCCATAGAAGAAGAAGAAGAAAAATGCACATACATAGGGCATGATTTGACGACTGAAGAAGAAGAAGAACTAGTTGCCCTATTGCGCGAATATAGAGATGTTTTTGCGTGGAGTTACAAAGATTTGAAAGGAGTAGATCCAGATATATGTTCTCATAGAATCCCTATGACTCCAGGCGCAAAACCGACAAAACAGAAACCGTACACGTATAATGATAACTACGCTGCGAAGATTAAAGAGGAGATAGATCGCTTGATAGAAGCAGGATTCATTTACGAAATTGAGCATACCGAATGGGTATCCCCCATTGTGGTTGTGCCCAAGAAGAATGGAAAATTGCGTGTGTGTATTAACCTTAAAAAAGTTAATGCCGCAACGATTAGAGACAGTTATCCTCTTCCTATCACGGAACACTTATTGGAAAGAGTTGCGGGCAAGGAAGTTTACAGCTTTCTTGATGGTTTTTCAGGCTATAATCAGCCATTGCTCCTGAAGACCAACACAAGACGGCTTTTGCCACTGAATGGGGCATATTTGCATTTCGTGTAATGCCATTTGGCTTGACAAATGCACCCGCCACTTTCCAGCGACTCATGTGTCATGTTTTTAAGGAATTCTTACGCAAGAGCTTGGAAGTTTATGTCGATGACATATGTGCTCATTCTAATGTAAGACAGACACATATTCCAGAGTTAAGACAAATATTTGACAAATGTCGAGAATATCAGGTTTGTTCGAACCCAGAAAAATGCGTTTTCATGGTCAGACAAGGCAAAATTCTAGGACACATTGTGTCAAAAAATGGAATCTCTACGGATGAAGAAAAGGTGAAGGTAATTGCAGAATTACCTAGACCAACTAATGTCAAAGAGGTACAGGCATTTATGGGCCATTGTGGTTATTATAGGAGATTCATACACATGTATGCAATCATAGCCAAGCCTTTGTACTCTCTTTTAACCAATTTTGAATGGACAGATGAATGTGAAAATTCATTCAATGAACTTAAACGACGCTTGTGCTCAGCACCTATATTGACTACCCCAGATTGGAGTAAGCCATTCCATGTACATGTGGATGCATCCAATTACGCCATAGGATGTGTGTTAGCACAACCCACGAATGAAGGTAACATAGATCTCCCCATAGCTTACGCGAGCAGACAATTGAACGCAGCAGAAAGAAATTACACCACGACGGAACGAGAAGGATTAGGGATGATCTACGCAGTAAAGAAGTTTAGGCACTACTTGTTGGCCAACAAATTCAAGTTCTTTACAGATCATCAAGCCCTATTGTACCTAGTCAACAAGCCATGTAACACCGGACGACTGATACGTTGGTTTCTATTACTCATGGAGTATGATTTTGAAGTGGTAGTCAGAAAGACACATCTTAGAGCTGACCACCTTTCAAGATTAACCTCCGGAGAAGCTCCTCAAGGAGTAGCGGATGAATTACCAGATGCATACCTGTTTAACCTTGAGATAGCACCAGAATGGGCTAAGCCTATAGTCCCTATTCTGACATACGGACCCAAGAATCCTAGGATAAAGATCAAAGAAGGAGAGATTACCAAGTCTCAGAGATACCAAATAATGGCAGGAAGCATATATAAACAGGATAATCAAAAGATTCTTGCTTGTTGTGTAGATGAATCAGAACATGCGAATTGGTTGCAATTAGCACACATAGGTGCATTAAAGCAACATCACTCAAAACATCGAACATTACAGACTCTGCATAGATTAGGAGTATATTGGCCTACGATGGAAGCAGATGTCTACAAGTTGTGTAAAGAATGCCAGGTGTGTTGTGAAAGACCACTAGTAGAGCATGCTACATTATATCACGTGTCTCTCACACCAGACTGGAGTGAACCTTTAGTGACATACTTGAGGACGAACACATTCCCTCAAGGCATGACCTTAGCTCGACAACGTAGTCTAGAGCAGGAAGCTCAAGACTATTCACTTATTGGCGATAATCTATACAAAAGAGGACGAGATGGATATCTAAGACAATGTGTTCATGAGAGCGATTATTTGAGCATACTAGAGACTGTGCACCAAGGTGTTGCAGGAGGTCACTTTGGACCCGATAGGATAGTCAAAGCCATTCTCTTTGCAGGATTATGGTGGCCCACTCTTCACATGGATGCACATACCTATGTAAAGAGATGTGATGTGTGCCAAAGAACTCAGTTTCCTACTCGCAGAGATGAAATGCCATTGAAACCCATGATGGGCGGACGTGCATTTTCTAAGTGGGGTATAGACTTTGTAGGACCCATCAACCCCCCTGCAAAAGGTACACATGCGGAATACATTATTATTGCTACAGATTATCTAACCAAATGGGTAGAGGCAAAAGCCACAAAAAAGAATGATGCACACACAATTGCAAAATTCTTATTTGAGAATGTCTTTACAAGATATGGATTGCCTATAGAGTTAGTGAGCGATCGAGGCACTCACTTTCTAAACCAAGTCATTGAATATTTGTTACAAGATTTTATGGTGATTCACAAGAAATCTGCACCATATCATCCTCAGGCCATTGGTCAGGCTGAAAGCACTAACAAGATACTTTGTAACGTACTGACGAAACTCGTGAACAACAAACGTTCAGATTGGGACAAACAGTTACACCACGCTGTTTGGGCATATCGAGTGGCCTACAAGACCGTACTCAATGCAACTCCCTTTCAGATGGTTTTTGGTCAGAATGCTGTGCTTCCTTTAGACTTCTTGATACCGACCCTTAAGGTTGCACAAGAACATCAGTGGACCGGCCATGAATTATCAGCGAGAATAATGGACTTGGAACGATTAGGAGAAACCAGGCTGAAAGCAGCAGCAGGAATATACGCAGCGAAGAAGCGACAGAAAGCATATTTTGATGCACATGTGAAAGATAAAGGCCTAAAAGAAGGAGATTTAGTTCTAGTGTATACGCTGAAATAGCACGCACGGAAGTTAGAAAAGCGAGGTTATGGACCTATGATCATTAACAGACTTTCGACAAGTGGAGCAGTACAGTTAGCCACCTTAGAAGGAGATATAATGCCTAATTACATTAGTGGCTGTAGAGTCAGGCTATATCAGGAACCTCTTACTGAGGATATGCTTAGACGAATCACGTTGGCAAAGAAGCGTAAGGAGGAAGAAAATAGAATACGAGCGGAAGCTCAGGCAGAAGCCATAGAACGCATTAAGCGCATGAAGCTAAGAAGACAAGGACTAGGGAGAGAACATTATAACCATCTGGAAACATCACCCAGATATCCCATGGCCATGTGTCAAGTAAAGTCAGCCACTCATCCTAGCATAGTGGACAGGAGACCATTCATTACAGTTAGGCTAGAGCACGGCAACCCTTGCCAAGAGCTCAGGGCTTTAATTGACTCAGGTGCTGCGACTAGTGCGATTAGATGGTCCCACTATAAGGATTCAGGAATAGAAATGCGGCCAATTGAGGCATACCTCGTAGGCCTAGGAGGCATGGAAACCCCTTGCATGGATGAGGTGGACCTTCCTATCCTCATTAAGGATATGACCATGACGTCGAAGCTACTAGTGTGCCATGATGACGACCTGATAGAACCCCTAATCCTTGGCCAAGATTGGCTATACGATCACTCAGTGGACTTAAATCTTAGACAAGGCTCCTTACAGATTGGAACCTTAGAGCGGAAGCGAGTGATACCGCTTGACTTCCCTAATGGCATTCCGATTGAGGTTTGTAACCCTAGACCCCATGAAATACATGCGACGGAAGACCGGAAGATCTTTGATCAGCTCAGTCACGTTACGTCTACACCAACCCACTCGGGCTTGGCTATGGACAATTGTCAATCAGAAGGACGACAGAAGATCTTCCTTGGGACTTCCTGCAAACTAGAAGGGGCAGCTACCCAATTGCTAGGGCAGATGGACACAATCAGCGGTCAGGTGGGTTGCATCAGCGGCCAAATGAGCACGACACCCTGCGGTGCTCATCCTTCCAAACTTGTTGCGGACTGGCCTAGATTAAAGTTAAAGAACGAATCACTTCCTAATGGGCAGGTCACGCAAGTGTTGGAACTCCCTTCTTTTCCAAAGCAGAGCGTCCATCCGACCTCTCAACCTCAACAACAACAGAGTCAACCACGACGAAGGAACCAAGACACACGGCAGTATCAGAAGACACCACAAGGAAAGCAGTCTAGGCCACCCAAAGGAAGCGGCACCAGACAAATATGGGTGCCAAAAGGACAAAAAGCACCGGAGAACTCCAACCAAGCAGAGATCGACAAGAAAAAGGCAGGGCAAAAACAGAATCAATATCCACCATCCCCTCGACCTCCTTCTACAGGTCCGAGCATTCGACAAATTTGGATCGCCAAGAAATACCTTACCCATAGACCCACACCCACGCAGATTTGGGTACCCAAACCATGTATCATAGCTCAACACTTAAGCCATGTAATATATAACCCTCACAAATCTTTCCATCCCTCAATACCACCACACCCGATACTACCTTTTGCCCCTCAACAGAAACCCACCATCCACTCAAAGACTCTTAGGAAATGGATACCGAAGCGTGTCCAACCGTCTTCCCCTAACCCATTGTCTAACTACCCCCCGACTAACATACAACCTTGTAATAAATCACTAACCTTTAAACCTTGTATACATTCACCCACCATCATCACACATCACTCATAATCTTATCTCATCAAGAAACGTATGCATAATCTGAAACGTGTAGGTGTCTAGAGACCTGCACTAGTGCTGCAAGAAGCATTGCATCCATCACATCACAGCACTTGGCTGCACGGGTTACGCATCAGTTATGGAAAGGGATTGCGGTCTCACTTTAATGGGATCATAATTAATTTCCATGCTAATGTGTTAATCTTTTGTAGCAGATCTTTCTCATTAGCGCATCAGTCATCATGCAAACCGACGAAGGACCATCAGAAGCAGGCCCCAGCGTAGCTGCAGCGCCCCTCAACGTTTTACGAGCAGAATCCCACCCGACTGCTCCACCGCCAGAATTCCAAGGATTTCCAGGGCCCATGCCGATCGATAACCCACCTATGGGCTACACAAAAAAGATACACCGTAACTCTCACTGGTTTCAGGGACTTGCAGGACCCCTAGCGGACACGGATTTTATATTTGAATCTAATTTGACGTTTGATGACCGCACTTGGGGAAAATACCAATTCTTCTCCAGAGAGTTCGAAGGCCTACAGAACACTCAGGACTTAACTCATGTTTGGGCCAGAGCCGGCTTCACGGAGTATTTCAGTGATCCTCTGCCCAAACCTGACTTTTACAGGTGTTATTATTTAATCACTACTTTGCTGGCCTCAGAGAATAAGGACATCCCAGGAACTTTTATTTTGCCTTCTTTAGTGGATGATCCACCTTACAAAAGATTTTATCTTTCGAAGGATTTAATCAGGGCTGCCATCAAGATTCATGGAACCCACACGCCCACAGATCGAGAAAGATTAGTTCCAGACCCTATGAAACGTGGGGATGTCACGAAGTGGGAGGAGATCTCAGCAATTACACCTGAGCTGTCAAAGCCCCTACGGATATGCATGCAACACTTCGCATTCCCCGCTCAGGACAGATTCACCATGCCACATAAAAGAATATGGTTTGGATTGTACTTAGCCTGTACTGGACCTCAGACTGTCGATCTGGCGAGCTGGATCATTGATCAAATGTATTTGGCACAACACAGATGGGAACGAAAGAAAGTGCTTAATGGATGTTGTGCGCTGACAAGAATTGTTTATATGTGCTTGGCTTACGACTTGCCAATTGAACGTGCATTAACAGGAGAAGAGCTGAAGGCATTCAAAGGAACGACGAAGAAAGCCAGGAAGCCCAGCAGAGCACGGGCAGGTAAGCGCATGAGAGGCACTATTCCTTGCCTTCAATTGCCAGAGTCACCATCACCACAACCCTCTCCAGAGCGATCACCGACAGAAGCCGCTCCCACAGTACAACCCATTCAAATAAGATTATCTCGACCAGTGGTAACGGAGGGCACTACTAGTACCGTTGCACCTCAGGTAGCTACAACCACAGAACCCACCACCACGACAACAGAAGCTCCCACCACTATTGGTGCGAAAGCCTTTTCTTTCCCATTACCACACATGGAGGCAGAACCAATAAACACAACATTCGATTTTGAAATGCCTGATGCATTCTCAAATGAGTTCCAGTTTTCAGAGGCACAAATGTTCTCTCAAGAATTTGAAAGGCCGAGTTACCCTACCACACCGCGGGATCAGCCACAGGGACAAGTGGTGTCGAGCTCTGATGACGAAAGAACAGCCACCGATGACGATGAAGGTGACGATGAAGCCAGCCAGGGCACGCATGATTCCCAAGAACAAGGACAGACAGATGGCCAAGGCAAACAAACCGATGCACATGGTGACACCAGCACGCATGAAGAGGAGACTTTCGAAGCAGCGGCTTACACGCTGGCAATCAAGAAATTATATCGTACAATGGAGAAAGTCTGGGCACAGAAGAAATTGACTGAAGAAGAAAGCCAGACCATAATCGAACAAGAACTCATCTCCGGAGGGTTTGAAGAAGTTTACATCAGAGGGTTTAGAGAACTGGTCAAATCCATTGGCCCGGTCGAAGCACTGAGATATTTACAAAGGAAGCCACTCCCCCAATATGACCCTCGCAGAGTTCGCCTGTTATCGAAGCCCGATGAATATATTAGAGTTCCGGTAGGTGCTCAATCATCCCACCAGGCGCAAGAGGCACGCCTACGTCCGGAAAGATCCATGACCGAAGAAGCTATCCTAGTCGACTCCCCACCACGTACTACCGTTGTACCTACTACCACTATCCTTGAAATAACATCCACACCATCTACTCCTCTCTCACCTCATGTTTCACCAACCCATCCTGTATCCCCCGCACACCCACCTGCTCCTCCCACATCCACACCAGTCCACGGCAACATAGCCACAGCCTTTGCCCTGCCCATTCATGCCACCATGCCTGCACCCACCCCACCTCGTCTACATGTTAACCCCTTCATCCCTTCATCCTTCCCATCCTTCCCCCCACCTTTAAGACATCCTTTCACCTTTCTAACCCCACTAACTTTCTCACCAGTTTCACCTCCCCAACCCACTATAACCCCTATTTCCCCTTTTCACCAAGCGGCTCCAGCCATCCCCCCTGTAGATTACTCTACATTTGTAAATCCCCTCTTCACACCTACACAACCACCCACATACACACCGCTTTTCACAGTCACCGCACTTGACACGTCCAGTGACATGGACATCTCACCACCCACCGCACCAGCACCCACTCCACTCACAGCAACATCATATTGAGGAACGTCACAATTTTCCACGATCACCACTGCATCCACCTTCCCAACCCCATTCCCCATTCCCGCTGCATCTACTTCCACTGCATCCTCACTTAGCACTCCGTTACTATTATCGCCAACCATAGACACTGCACTTCAACAAATGTTCACATGCATGTCACAAGTACGAGATGAGTTTGCATCTCTTGGCAACAACTATCAACAGCTGCAGAGGACGACAAATGAATTACAGTCGCAGCTTAATTCCTTATCAATCGAGAATGCCTCTTTAAATACTCGATACCAAGAACTAAGAGAGGCATATCATAAGCTAGAGCTAGAAAGTGAAGAGAAAACAAAAGAAGCCACTGCTGATCTGGACAACCTGCTTCGAGCCCAAACAATTAGGAACGCGACGCTGACCAGGAATATGGGCTTACTCAGGAGGCACCTAGCCGCAGCAAAAGAGGAGAACCAGAGACTCCAAGAGCAGAATAGAGAGAATTTGGAAGCGGCATTGGACCATCCAGAACAACCCTTAAGTCCTAGCAGATTCAAGGCAATCCCATCCGAATCGATGCAGATGTTGCTAGAGGATCACGTGAGATTGCTAGAGGACTATGATCGAATGAACGAAGAGCATCAGAAGTTAAAAGAAGATCACAAGCTACTACAGCTCAGAGAACCGACACCACAACAAGTACAAGTAGCAGCAGAATTACCAGAACCTGTGGACCCTGCTCTTGGAATCTTAGAAGAACTCAACGCATTACGGGCCCAGGTAACCACTCTACAATCACGCATAGATGTATACGAAGCACCACCACGGCCTGACTCCCCACCGGAGATCCCAGCTGACGACGAGAACATAACCATTCCGGTGGAGGAAACGTTTGAAGAAGCATACGAGCCAATACCCATCCCAGGCGGACAAGTCACGGCCGAAGGCCAGATGACCTATGAACTTCCTACCCCCGCGTGGATGAAAACGATCGAGGAACTTGGAACGACACATTCAGCCAGAGTAGAGGCACAGTTACATGCCATGGCCATGATTGAAGAGAGAATCTTACAATCCCCCTTCTTTGCTCATTTAGCCCCCCGACGCTTATATCTGGGCATGAGCTGCAGTATAAACCATACTTCATGTTAATGGCTGAATATCAGCTAGCTATAGAAAAAGAAACCGGCATGAAACCCACGCATGCTACACAATTCGAGCCGGCGGACATGCCACCAAATGCGCAAAGAGGAGAGATCCATCAACCTGATTGGTGCAAAGATCTACTCCAGAAGTACCCAGAAATGATGAGCACATGGGTGAAAGCGCCTTTACATTTAAAGTATAATCCTTGCTGGGGACCAGTACCACGACGCCGCTCCTGGAGTGCATTCGCTATCAAAGTACAAAACAATAGGCAGTGTCAGGATTGGTTGAATTACCCCTACTTCAAGCCGCCCACCGAGTTACCCACTGTTGGCTATATGATGGCGACAATCCGTCACTGGCTCCCTCGCCTGAAGCATATGGATGATATCGCAGCGCATATGACTGTCAAAATTTTTGACATGATGCAAATGATATTTAAAGTCTTCCGACGCGTCAAGGCACCGCATGTAAACACCCCGGGATTTGAGCATGGTAACTTTGATCTAGTATATGACATGAGCACAACGCCATCGCTCCGGGTGTGTTATGCCTGGCACTGTAGAATAAAATACCTACCGGCGTGCTACAAGCAAACATTTGAAGAGATGTTCACCACCGGATTTTGGGAATACCATTCCGAGGTATTCATAAGCAGGCCCACACATTTATTGCAACTTTTTGCCTGTGAGCGAATGGTTTATTCCGCGCACTATCAACTCCCGCCACCCGACGAACCGCAACCAATCGACTGGGAGAAACTCGAGGCTGATCTGGCCCGAGGCATTCGAGTATCTGAGCACACCCTCGCTCACGACCTCCTACAAAACTACATCCGGCAGACCGCACAACAAGGTTCTGTCGAGGACGACAGAAGCGAGAGGGAGGGGGGTGTTGGAAGCAGTCAAAGGCACAGACAACGTGGAAGCATGTAAAGACGGAGCAGGGAGCCAGTCGGATCAATTTTTCAAACAAATATGTTTCTTATTATTTCTTCAAACATTCAACAATGATTTTTATCACTAATTGTAACATATGTAACATAGAAAACCCCATCTTGTAATCCATAGCTCCATTTTGTGCAAGCCGAGGAGTCCTTGAGCTTGAGGAGCTTAGGTAGAATACGCGTACCAATTTTCGTTATTTTTAGACGTCGTTTACCCTTCCAAATAGCCTCTAGGACCTATTTTTTAACTAGGCCGGTCACTAGATGTGAAACCGGTCAAAACTAGTCTAGAAACTATAAAAAGAGCTAGAGAGCTCATTTTTGAGGTTGGTTCATGTTAGCTTGTTTGAGATTAGAGTTCTTTTGAGCTTGTAAGAGTGTTCTTGAGTAATAGAGCTAAATTCCCACCTTCCATTGTGTCTTGCTTGTCTCTTCATCGTGTGTGTGTATGTGTGTGTGCATCTTGATGCTTCTCACCTTCACTTTCACATCATCTCTCATTCACGATCTTCATATCACTCCTACCTCTTCCGCGGATTGACATTAAGGAGGTGAAGCTTCTTAACGTGGTTCTCACCATTGTGCTAGAGCAACAGTTCACCAAGATCACTAACCTTGAATTCCACCTGCATGTGCTTTTTAACTTTTTCTATCACAATCACATTATCACCTGTCACAATTATGTCATCTACATATACACATAAGCAGATAACTTCATCACCAATCTTCTTTATGAATAATGATGGGTTTGCATTTCTTGATTTGAACCCTTGATCCTGTAAATAGGTTAGCAACCTATAATTCAAGATTTGAAGGGCTTTCTTAAGCTTGTAAACATAATTAGGATAGTTAGGATTTTCATACCCAAGGGGTTTTGATACATGTAACTCCTCAGTGATCCATCCATTGAGGAAAGCATTCTTCACATCAAGTTGAAGTATCTTCCAATTCCTTCCAATTGCAACACTTAGCAAGGTTCTAATAGTGGTCATCTTAGACACATGTGAGAAGGTTTCTTCATAATCTATGCCCTATGTTTGAGCACATCCCTTAGCAACCAACCTAAAAACTCGCAAATAGAGCCATTTCAATTCCTTTTCAGCTTCTACACCCATTCACAACATATTACCTTCTTGTTGGTTTGCATAGGAACCAACTCCCATGTGTCCATTTCCTTTAGAGCTTTTATTTCCCCTTTCATAGCTTTCTCCTAATTAGGTTACCTTTGGCTTCTTGATAAGTAAAGGGTTCTTCTGCAATTGAATCTTTGGCCAAATAGATGGAATGTTTAGTCACAAATGATGTATCATAACCATGTCGTTTAGGTTGTCTTCTATCCCTTGTTGATCCTTTAGCAGTATGCTTGAAACATTCTCCACGTTCATGCATCTTGGCTTTCCCTCTTGATTTCCAAATTTTGTAATATCTTTCTTTCTCCTCTTCTTCTCCTTCTGAATCACTTCTAGAGTCCTGCATTTGTGCATCATGCATATTATCGAATGGAAGAAAATTTGTATTGAGATCATAGGGTAGCTTTACCTTTCGCGTATCATCTTCATATCATGACCTATGTTCTTCAAATACAACATCCTTGCTTGTTGTGAATTGCTTTATAGTTGGATTATAGAATCTATAGCCCATTTAAGTTGAATCATAGCCAATGAACAATGTCTGGGCTTCTCTTTCATCTATCTTTCCTCTAATTGTGAAGATACATGCACATATGCTAAGAAACCAAAGGCCTTGCAATGACCTAAGCTAGGGTTTCTACCATTACAAGATTCATAGGGAGTCATACATTGAACAGATGTAGATGGAAGTCTTTTGACAAGATATATTGTAGTAAACATTGATCCTCCCCACATGTAGTGTGGAAACTTCTTCTCTTCAAGCATAGTCCTAGTTGTCCCAACTAGGGTTTTGTTTCTCCCTTCTGCAACAACTTTTTGTTGAGGGAAGTACTAAGTGGTGAATTTTCTTTTGATACCTTTATCTTGCAAGTATTCATCAAATTCCTTGGGGAAATATTCTCTCCCTCCATCATATCTAAGCTTTTTTAATGGCTTTTCGATGTGTTTCTCCACATATGCTAGATATTTCTTGAAGCAATCATTTCACTTTATTTTTTATGAAGTATAAGATTATCCATCTATTGTGGCCGGCCACAAAAGATACATAATACCTTGAGCCTATAAGTGATGGTTCTTGACTTAATCCCCACACATCTGTTTACTAGCTCCAAGAGGTTGTTGTGGATGTACCCTTTGCTGTGGTAGGGTTGTCTTTGTGACTAGCCAGTTGACAAGCATCACATCTATTGATCACATGTTGCTTCGAGATATTTGGAAGCCCTAGAAAACTTTGATTCTTACATATATATTT
The DNA here is from genome assembly GCA_020310875.1 of Ceratopteris richardii. NCBI lineage: Eukaryota > Viridiplantae > Streptophyta > Polypodiopsida > Polypodiales > Pteridaceae > Ceratopteris > Ceratopteris richardii. Next base: position 105,044,082 of record CM035409.1, on the reverse strand, counting down.
TAGTGTCCTCTCTTCAACATGAGCTAGCCTCTTATGCCACACTTCTAGCTCACTTAGGTTTTGTGACCCAAAGTTGTATAGAGGTACATTTCTAGTTTCTCCCACTTTCAAATATGAAGAGCCTACCATGTTTCTCACCTCTAGCTATCTCTTTTAAACCTTGGCATGAATCTTCCACATAAGATTCATGTTGGTTGAACCTAACCTCCAAGCCCTTCTCTAAAATATGGCCTACACTTATTAGGTTTTTGGTAATAGTGGGTACATAGAGAACCTCACTCATAATGTTTGTTCTACAATTGGAAGCTTTGACATTGCCAATACTTTTCCAAATTGTGCTTGGTATCATCTCCTATTTGTACCTCATGTTTATGCCTAGGTTTCTCCAATTTTGATAGGAGAGCAACATTTCCTACAACATGGTTTGAACAACCAGAGTCTATATAGAATAAGTGCTCATCCTCTTTACCTTCTTTGTGGCTCATGTTCATTAGAATTAATGAGTCTTCATGTCATTAATCCTCTGAGTAATTTTTTTAATCTCTTCTGCCATTTTTTTGTTCTTGTTTTTGTTGTAGTTTTGTCCACCTCTACCTCTTCTGTTGCCAAAGACACCTCTTCCACCTCATTTCTGTGTTCTTCCATTGAACCAATAGTTCTGAGTGTGTGGCTTGACTTGTTCAAAATGGCACAAGATTGAACTTCTTGTCCCTTAGTATTGTCTTGTTTTGCTCCTTTCTTCTTCCCTTTCAATTTGCTTTGGCCTTCATAATTAGCTGGAGAAACTTCTTCAACATCATCCTCCTTCTTCTTTCCTTTATTTTTCTTGTCCTTCTTGTCTATGTAGAGAGCACTTGTAGAGTTACGTTGAAATGAGTTACCTTCCTTCGTGTTGTCTATGTAGAAAGCACTTGTAGAGTTATGTTGAAATGAGTTACCTTCTTTCTTGATTGAAGAGACATTGAAATACCAAAGGTCTGGAAGACTAAAACACCAAAAGTCTAGAAGATTGGAGAGCCAAAAGACAAGAAGATTGGAAGAACAAAATTCTCAAAGTCTAATCGGTCAAGTAGTCTGATGATGCTTTCACTCATGCTTTCAGAAGGTCAAAATGAAATTCAGATGATGTTACAAAAATAAATGCTACATCTTCTCATGGAAAATTGAAGTCCTTGGCTACAAAAGAAATCACAAAACTAAGGTTATTTCTTCTCGTGCAATATGAAGTCTTTAGGTACAAAGGCATCTATAATCAATTGAGCAAGAAAAAAATGTGTTTTGTACATGTGAGGATTAGACAAATTAAGATTTGAGTCATGAGACATTGACCAAGGGCATAGGCTGAATTAGCCTTCTTGTTGCCTTGCTCAAGAGAGTAATGACCCTGTAAGGCCCTTCCCATATCATATTGAATTTCCCCTTATGTTGTGCTTCTTTGATAGAGCTATAAAGCAACACTAGAGATCCTTCTTGACCTTTATACGGCCACAAAATTTTGTCATGAGTCAGTTTGTTTTTGCCTTGGGCTACCTCTAAAAGGGATCTTGCTTCTTCACAAATTTCTTCTAGCCTATGGTGAGAGATTAGTCGAGTAATGCATCACAACTGATAATCTCCTTTTGGCTCTTTCTCTCAATTCATGCTGACCATGTTAAGAATTCAACTGGTATTATCAAATTGGTGCCATATACCAAGTGAAAAGGGACATTTTTGGTTGTAGCCTCGTGAGCCATCTGATAGGCCCATACACTACCTATGTAGGTAGTGACCCATGTTATGGGGTTGAGAACACAATCTTCCCTAAGCAGACTTATTAGAGTTTTATTGGTGCTTTTAGCTTAGCCATTGGCATGGGGTAGTATGCACAAGACTTCCTATGGAGGATCTTATATCTAAGAAACATCTTGTTGATATATTTAGGTAGTGATGTGTGTGAACACAGTAGGACCACATGGACACTTTTTTCCCTCTTTAGGAGGTTTTTTTCTCCCAGCTTGTATATATGCATATTGCCCTAATGGGTTACTGTTGCAGAGCAAAGAGAGCACAAGGTAGAGAAAAAGAAGGGCCCCAAAATTTTTTGATTTGGACACCCAATTTTTTGTATTATAACCATTTTTGTAACACATTTTCCATTGTAAATGCACTAGAGGAGTCCTTTAGATGCATACCCATGGAGATTAGTAGCTTACCCATGTAAATTAGTAGGAAATTAGTCTTTTAGTGAATAAAGTGTCGATCTCTTGTGTGAAAGGACCGTTTTTAGGGCACATGTATATAAATCAATTTGTGACTCTTTGTAAAGACTTTTTGCCATTGTGAGAATCTAAAGCACAGAATTTCGAATTTGTGTCTTCTCTTCTCTGTATCTTCTTCTCTGTGAGCTTGTATGCATGTGTGTTGCTTGAAAAGAGTGTTAGGAAGTGTTGTCTATCCATGAAAGTGTTTGTTTGTTGTGGTTAAGGTGTGTGCGAAGTGTAGGAAGTGCTGAAGTGTAGGAAGGTCATTCCCACGACTCCGTATTTTGCTCATAACTTGAAGTAGAAGCATCATAATTGAGAGAAAACACTACCATTGGATGCATCTTCTTGAGAGCTTCGAAATGCATATGCTATTTGCTATATTTGGAGTTCAAAGCTGAGAGAAAAGCTCAATTTACTGTTGGCTGTTGCTCCAAGTATCGTGATACTATGACTGACAGTTGAAGCTTGTTTGGAATAGTCATAGCCTTGTTTGCACTCTTTGAAAAGTACATTTGCATTGATCGTCATTTGAATGCATGTCCTCATACACTCGGCTAGGTTTTGGTACTCATCGGATTGATAATTAAAGCGTGAATCCCCACTATATGCACTTGAGGGGGATTGAGGGATAGTCTCTTTCTCCACAAGTCCCTAAGTTGGTTCTTAGGTACACACGTTTTTTGGCACCGTTGCCGAGGAGTGTCGAATCAAACCAAGGCATTCGTGTGATGGTAAGTAGCTTTTTGCATTGAAGTGAGTGGAGGAATGGTGATTTTCTCTTCTTTGGTAAGTCACACTCATCCGCACTTACTACTTCTCACTCTTGAAGTGTGTGTATTGAGTTATTAGTCTAGGGAAGTGAGTTAAGTGAGTAGAGTAGAAGGAGGAAGGGAGTAGTTAGGAAGTTAGAGTAGCCATTAATTCTAGTCTTGTAAGTCTTTGGAGTTAGAAAGAATCTTTCAAACGAAAAGAGTATAAAAACCAAAAACATTGTCCCTTTCAATTCCCTTGTTCCCAACACAAGTATCATGTGCGCACTCTGTCGAGTATCGTGAGTTGAGACCGAGGATTTTGGGAGCCTTGCAGAGCAAGCCAGAGGGATAAGGGTGTGGGAAGAGCTTCCAAGGTGAGCACACATTGAATCCTTGTGCAAAATTACTTTTGAAATCAGGTTTTTAGAAAAACGACGTACGGTAAGCATCGCGAAGGCCATACCGGGGTAGAGAAGAAATATTTTGCTGATTCAGGCTAAGAGGGGAGGGTTAATGCACTCAAAACACATGTGTATGCACTCAAAAACCAAAAATAACACTTGCAAAAATTGAAAAGTGTCAAGTATCGTTTTTCTTCCGCAATCGAGTATCATGATACCTAAGTATCGTGATCTCCTGTGGTTGAGTATCGCAATACCTGACCTCATTGAGTATCGAGTATCGTGTAATCCTTTTCACGATACCTGTCAAGTATCAGGTATCGTTGAATGGGGTCTGACGATACATGCTAAGTATCGAGTATTGTTGAGAATTTCTTACGATACTTGTTGGATATCGCATATCGTGTATCGTGAAATTCAGATCGCGATACTCGTTGAGTATCGTGTATCATGAGTTTTGGATCGCGATACTTGCTGGATATCGTATATCGCAGAGACCATTTTCCCGATACCTAACGAGTATCGAGTATCGTCTTGAATTGCCTCGCGATACTTGTCGTGTATCGAGTATCGTCATTTTCTCGGTGAATATCGTGTATCGTGCATCGCAAGATCCATGATCGCGATACCTACTGAGTATCGAGTATCGTGTTTCTTGAGTATCGAGTATCGTGTTTCTTGAGTATCGATTGTCATGTTTGGCACATGATATTGGGCAACTATCGAGTATCGTGTTTATCCAAGTATCGTATATCGTCTTCTGTGAAGTATCGTGTATCGTCTCTGGTAGATATCGTGTATCGTCTAGTTCAAAGGTCGAGTATCGTGGTACCCTTCTAGTGTGTCAGGTATCGAGTATCGTGAACTTTTTTGGGGTCAAGTATCGTGACTTGAGGTTTCACAGTCAGACCTTTCCCAACCAAATTTATCTAGAATTCTGACCCTTAGTGAAGAACCCTAGAAGCTGGAGGTTGGCTAAGGTTAAACAGAACTTGAAAGTGAATGAACCTGAGATATGGGAGAACCCTAGGAAGCCGAAGAATTGTGATCTCTTCCATAGGAAGCATAGCCGAACCAAGTAGCCATTCACATTATTATGAAACCTCTAGTGAGTCAGAAGAAGAAATTCATATGGCTTCAGAGGATATGCAAAACACGGTACCAATGATTGGCATGATGTCAATTATTGAGGGAGAATATCGGACATCTTTAGAATATGTGACAACCAATCAACATGAGATACCCATATACCTAGATGGACTAAACCGATGAGTGGCCAGACTGAAGAAAGCTTCAGATGCTTACATAGTGCCTAGGCCAGCAGTTAAGTATGCAAGAGGATTTTATATGGATAAAAGGGATATCCAGTATGTTGTTACAGAACATCCTGAAAACATCAATGAACTTGGGGAAGAAAGCAATGCCCCAAACCTTAATGAAGACGGGAATGAAGAGTAAGTGACCACACCTAGAGGGAGATCTATTGTTGTTAGGGTTTGGAGAGGAGACCTGGTTCCCCAGGATGACTCATTAATGGATGTGTATTTGATCAATGGAATGGAGAATCTCCTTAGAGCCCACTCTTCATTATGGGAAGCAGCCCCTACTCCAGTTACTGTCTATGAGTTACAAGATCCTGACTTCCCCACCATCATCACGTATTTGGACAAAAACCAGAGAAGGTATTGGCCCCTAACAGAGTCAGAAAGAGCCGGGTTGAAATATCATAACATTCCAGTGTTTCCCCCTAGGGATCAAGCCACTACTTCACAAAACCCACATGGAACCTCTCAGAAAATTTCATTCCAACAGTCAGGACAAACACAACAAACACATATCCTGGTCATACCACACGTACAGTTTGCTATGCCTGCAAATAACCCCCACTATCGGCCTCAACCACCTGTTGACCCATGGAATGGAATTCCTGCCCCAGTTAGACCACCTGTAGCAAGAGGACCTGGTGTTGCAGAGCAAAAGAGAGCACAAGGCAGAGAAAAAGATAGGCCCCAAAATTTTTCCGATTTGGATACCCAATTTTTGTATTATAACCATTCTTGTAACATATTTTCCAATGTAAATGCACTAGAGGAGTCCTCTAGATGCATCCCCACAGAAGATTAGAAGCTTACCCATGTAAATTAGTAGGAAAGTAGTCTTTTAGTGAATAAAGTGCCGGTCTCTTGTATGAAAGGACCATTTTTAGGGCACAAGTATATAAGTCCATTTGTGACTCTTTGTAAGGACTTTTTGGCCATTGTGAGAATCAAGAGCACAGAAATTCAAATTTGTGTCTTCTCCTCCCTGTATCTTCTTCCTTGTGAACTTGTATGCATGTGTGTTGCTTGGAAAGAGTGTTAGGAAGTGTTGTCTATCCATGAAAGTGTTTGTTTACTGTTGTTAAGGTGTGTGCGAAGTGTAGGAAGTGTTGAAGTGTAGGAAGGTCATTCCCGCAACTCATTATTTTGCTCATACCTTGAATTAGGAGTGTCAGAATTGAGTGAAACCACTGCCATTGGATGCGTCTTCTCGAGAGCTTCGAAACGCATATGCTATTTGTTATATTTGGAGTTTGGAGCTGAGAGAAAAGCTCAATTTAATGTTGGCTGCTGTTCCAAGTATCGCGACACCATGACTGACAGTTGAAGCTTGTTTGGATTAGTCTTTGCCTTGTTTGCACTCTTTGAGTAACTCATTTACATTAATCATCATTTGAATGCATGTCTTCATACACTCGGCTAGGTTTTGATACTCATCAGATTGATAATTAAAGCGTGAATCCTCACTATATGCACTTGAGGGGGATTGAGGTATAGTCTCTTTCTCCACAAGTCCCTGAGTTGGTTCTTAGGTACACATGTTTTTTGGCACCATTGTCGGGGAGTGTCGAATCAAACCGAGGCATTCGTGTGATGGTAAGTAGCTTTTTGCATTGAAGTGAGAGGAGGAGTAGTGATTTTCTCTTCATTGGTAAGTCACTTTCAGCCGCACTTACTACTTCTCACTCTTGAAGTGTGTGTATTGAGTTGTTAGTCTAGGGAAGTGAGTGGAATGAGTAGAGTAGGAGGAGTAAGGGAGTAGGTTAGGTAGTTAGAGTAGCTTTCCATCCTTGTAGTGTTTATCTATTTTCAGTGAGTAGGAAAATTCAAGAGTATAAAAGTCAAAGACTGCCATTTTGTAAGTCACTTGTGCTCAAAGCAAGTATCGTGAGAAACTGTGGCCGAGTATCGTGGACGAGGATCTGAGCATTCCGAGCTACGCAAAACGAGTCAGGGGTGGTAGGGAGCTGAGATAGAGTCCTAAGGTAAGCACATGTATCATTCTCTCAGCTTCATTACATAAATCAAGCTTTTCAGAAGAAAACGATCTATGACAGGTATCGTGAGGGTCTTACAGGGGGTAAAAAGTGTGTTTTGGGTGACACAGAGAGTGAGGAGAGGGTATATGAACCAAGAAAACAATTGTCTCCAATCAAAATTCAAAAAACTCCAGCAAAAATCTGAAAAAGGGTCAAGTATCGTGTTCTCCCGCGGTCGAGTATCGCGATACCTAACAAGTATCATGATCTCCTGTGGTTGAGTATCGTGATAGTTCTCGAATATCGTGTATCGTTTTGCTCCCGATCGCAATACTTCACCAAGTATCGTGTATCGAGTATCGTTTTTTGGAGTATTGAGTATCGCTTTTCCCTGTGTATCGAGTATCGTGTGTAACCAAGTATCGTGTATCGTTTCTCAACGATCGCGATACTTGACAGAGATCGTGTATCGTTTCGACAGAGATCCTGTATCGTTTCTCAGCGATCGCGATACTTGACAAGCATCAAGTATCGTCTATCATGTGCATCCGAGTATCGTGTATCGTGCTTTCACCGATCGCGATACTTGTCAGCGATCGTGTATCGTGGTTGCCCAAGTATCGTGTGCATCCGAGTATCGTGTATCGTGCTTTCACCGATCGTGATACTTGTCAGCGATCGTGTATCCCGGTTGCCCAAGTATCGTGTTTATCCAAAGTATCATGTATCGTGTTCATTGAAGTATCGAGTATCGTCCTTCTCCGAGTATCGAGTATCGTTTTATCGAAGTATCGTGTATTGTTTGCTGGGTAGATATCGAGTATCGTCTGGCTCAAAGATCAAGTATCGTGAAATTTTGAGTCAAGTATTGTTACTTGAGATTTCATATTCAGTCCTTTTCCAGTCAAATTCTTCTAGAATTCTAACCCATAGTGAAGAGTTCTAGAAGCTAGAGATTAGCAAGGGTTGATCAGAGCTTTTAAGTGGATGAACCTGAGATCTGGAAGAACCCTAGGAAGCCGAAGGAGTGTGATCTCTTCTGTAGGAAGTGTAGCTGAACCAAGTAGCCGCTCACATTATTCTGAGACCTCTAGTGAGTCAGAAGAAGAAATTCCTATGGCTTCAGAGGATATGCAAAACACTGTACCAATGATTGGCATGATGTCAATTATCGAGGGAGAATATCGAACCTCTTTAGAATATGTGACCACTAATCAACATGAGATCCCCATATACCTAGATGGACTAAATCGATCAGTGGCCAGACTGAAGAAAGCTCCAGATGCTTACATAGTGCCTAGACCAGCAGCTAAATATTCAGGAGGATTTTATATGGATAAAAGGGACATCCAGTATGTGGTTACAGAACATCCGGAAAACATTAATGAACTTGGGGAAGAAAACAATGCTCATAACCCTAATGAAGAAGGAAATGAAGAGCAAATGGCCACACCTAGAGGGAGATCTACTGTTGTTAAGGGTGGAGAGGAGACCTAATTCCCCAGGATGACTCCTTAATGGATGTATATTTGATTAATGGAATGGAGAATCTCCTTAGAGCCCACTCCTCAATATGGGAAGCAGCCCCTAATCCAGTTACTGTCTATGAGTTACAAGATCCTGACTTTCCCACCATTATCACATATTTGGACAAGAACCAGAGGAGGTATTGGCCCCTAACAGATTCAGAGAGAGCCGGGTTGAAATATCAGAACATTCCAGTGTTTCCCCCGAGGGATCAAGCCACTACTTCACAAAACCCACATGGAACCTCTCAGAATAATTCATTTCAACAGTCAGGACAAACACAACAAACTCAAATCCCGGTTAGACCACATGTGCAGTTTGCTATGCCCGCAAATAACCCTAATTATCGGCCTCAGCCACCTGTTGACCCATGGAATGGAATTCTTGCTCCAGTGAGACCGCTTGTAGCAAGAGGACCTGGTATCCCCTTAGGAAGACTAGTTTTCCCTGTAATGCCTAGACCGCCTGAAGGAGGAAGAAGATTAAGGCCAATTCAAGTGGCCAAATGCATGAGAAATCACGATGATGGCTCGAGTGAACCTTACAATCATATAGCTGAATTCAAGAAAGTAATCAGAGCCGAACAAGTAGAAGATTTTTTGATCCAATACGAACCTTTTGGTCTAACTCTGATAGACACAGCTTTAGCTTGGTTCCAGCCATTAGATCCAAATGATTTTCAGAACATGGAACAAGTCTATCAAGAAATGATTGAAGAATTCACTAAATCCGGAATTAAAAATAATTCTTCTTCATTAATCCATAGCTTTAAGCAAGCTCCTACGGAATCAGTGAGATTGGCAGCAAAAAGATTCAAGCAGTATGTGGATAGATGCCCAGTAGAAGAGAGACCTACCCAAATGTCATTATTTTTGGAAGGATTATCATTAGGGGAAAAAATGAACCCTGAATGGGCCTTTTAGATTAAGGAGTGATTAGTGATGGACCAATCAGAAGAGGGTGGTGGCCACAGTCTATGCCCTATAAAATACTAGGCTGAAGGGAGAAGAGGGGACATATTTCTCCCTTATTTAATGAGCTGCCTCTAGAGAGAGAAGGAATCTCGTAACTTTGTTGGGCCCAAAAATTCAAAATTGCTTAAAAGTTAAAAAACTCATCATAACACCTAAAAATGGGCCCCCCATTACTTTTTAGGGTCAAAAGTACTCTTTTTGATCCCAAATTCAAAATCCGTGCATGTTTTGAGCTCAAAAAAATGGGTTTTTTTAAAAATACTCAAAAAAGAGTTATTTCCCTCCTAAACCTCACATTTTCATACCTAGGTCCCAAAAAGTCATCTTTTCCCACTAGTTTCACTCTGTAGCACACCATTGAAGCTCCTGTTTCTACACTCCAATCTACCTGCATCTCCTATCTCGAATTACTATTGTAGCTTGAAGACTTTTAGCTTCAATGGCAATAGCTAAAGCTTCTAGGCGACCGAAAGATGAAATCCTCAGAGTAAGATGTCACAATATCAAGGCCACAGATGGACAATGGCTATCACATGAGTACTCCAAAGGTGCATGGGTGTACATGCAACCCTCTAGAGTTGGGCCTCATCGAGTTAGAGATCGTGGAAACTTAGATCTTCATTGGAAGGGAAAGTTACTTGGCTTCAAGAAGCACAGAGACAATGGGATGGTTGCTATTGTACAACATGTTTTTACAATGGCAACTATGAAACTTGAAAACTCTAGTAGAATGAGATATCTTGTGAATTGTAAGTATTACTCTACAATATTTTATGTTTTCTTGTGTCGGATATATTTCTGAACTATTTAGATATGTTTTTGTTTGTTTGAGATATATTTCCTTCTACTTTGCTGGAAGATCAACCACTTCATAGTCTTGTAGGTACTTTCCAAGCATTGCATGCAGATGTTGGTGCACTAGTCTTTCCATAAATATCTCCTGCTCAACTTTACCATGTTAGAGTTTTCTTTTACACACATAGATATGTTGTACCCTCTACAATGAATGGTATTGAAGTGCATTCTCTTCTTAGCTTGGAGTGGCCAAAACCTGGTATATGGTCCGTATCATCTTTGAAGCAAAAGATGGTAATGGATATACATAACTCTTTGAAATTCACAAAAGTGTCTAGGTCTGTAGGTTTGCACTGGTCTTTTCCCATTCATTTTTTTGTATATTTATTCCAAGGATTCTCATTCAAAGAGACTTCCACCATGTTCATGTGTAAAGATATCACATATGAGCAAGTCGAAAGTCTTCTTGGTGAAGATTGGGATTTGATAGAAGGAATTGCAAAAAGTGATAAATATCTTTGTAAAATAGGTGGAACAGGTATAGGATTTTGATATTTGAAACAACGTACTTCATTATACATCAGATTCTACTATGATCATTGGATGTGCAAACTTCGCAAATGGATACCATTTCAAAGTTCAGAGGGATCTTTAGAGTCATTTGAAATAAAGCTTAGATTGCCCAATAATGAAACAGAAACTATTTTAGTGAAGAATCATTGGGCCTTGGCTAATCTGAGAGAACACTTGATGATTATGGGGTTTGAAGGACTAACTCAATCCAAATTCAAAATTCAAGGACATAAGGTGAGAAATGTTTCGGGCTTTTGTTAAAGTAATCTTTTCATTATTGTTTATTTTACTTTAATGACTTCAATTTCTTGCAAATTGATTACAGGTGGGCAGAATAATGGAATACAAAATGAAAGTCCCTATAGATTGGAGCAAAGATGGAACAAAACTCTCATTGTCATAGTTCTTTTGCAACCTGATAATGTCACTTCTTGGGCCCCAATCATTGTATCTCATAGTTTTTTCACTTTCAAGAACCTTGTAAAAAGTAGGACAATTGATTCATGTTAGATATTGTATATACCTTCTTCTCTGATCCCTTCTCTCCTACTAAGATATCTAAAAATCCTCTTGATCTAGAATTGTTCTAGAAATACTTTACATCATGGATGAGCATCGCAAATTTTGTGATGCGTTCTTGCATTTGCAAGCACTTCAAGTTGTACAATCATTGATACCAATGATTTGTAAATTTTGTAAGATTTGATATTTGTAATGAAAACATGTCTACTCTCACATTTTTGTAGTCTACAACTGTGCATTTATAATCTCTTGGTGATTATTCAATTTTTGATTTTATATAGAGTACGTTCAAGTTCACAATAATTGATATTTTATTGGTTAATTTTCTCAATAGATGATCATTTATGACGTTTGAAATACAGAGGATATAACTAAAAAATGCCATTCATGTTAGATATACTCAATACTTACTCCTCAAGTACCACAAATGATCCATGGTGCTCTAAGTTATAAGGCCCCATTATGAGGAGAAACCACTTTGAGAGTACAAACATCCATGGAACCTTAACTTATAAGTTATATGAGTTTTATATGTGAAAATTTATGGTAATAAATGGTCTTTGTGATTGATGCCATGAAGTAAGTGGGGCATAAAAGTTTTGCCAATTTGAATGCCATTCAAGCTGAAAATAAGGCCCTCTGGTGCCATGGAATTTCCCCATAGAACCTTAATGGGAGGAGTTCAAAGGGGGATTTCTGCCTTATGTGGGGTATAGAGGCACAACAAGAATGCTACACATGAGGATATTATCCTAAATTATACTTTGCAAACTATTTTATCTCATGTGACTATGTTTGTTTATACTGGCTCCCATTGTAGAAGTTGTATATGCATGGATCACTATAGAGTAAGTGACTTGTTAGAAAATAAGTTCCACGACTCTAAAAATCTAAATAATAAAGTTTCATATCCACTAAAAATAACCTTGCATGGCATCAAAAGCATCAAAAAAGAGGAGCCATACAAACATGGGATATGTCTTCGCAAAAGTTTTGTAGAGGCCTATTGTGTGTTTATATGGATGAACTTTTTTTGTGCTTTTGAGGCCATGCAAGTTTATTTCTAGTGGATATGAAACTTTATTATTACAAATTGAATGTCCATGAAACTCATTATGTGCTCAACTCAATTTACCAATGGAAAAATGACTTTATAACCATAAATGATTTGCTCTGCACACATAGCATGTTGACTTAAGTGCATATGATTGTGAACATATGATATAGATCAATGTGGAGTTGAGCATGTGTAAGAAAGGTTATGAAAAAATATATTACCAATGAGATAATTCTAATTACAAAACATCTCTTCAAGAAGAATGATCACATAGTCATATATGCTCCTATCTAGTTCTTGGCTTGCATAATTTTCCTAAAATTTGCAAGAATTAATACTTATTTCCACCATTTGATGACTTTGCATGACCTCAAAGCACCAAAAAAGGTTTATATCTCATGAATGGTTTAGAATTTGGAGAAATGGATGCTACCATCATGTCCAGAACATGCAAAAACCCTAAGATTGACTGTTTATTTGTCCAATTCTGACATCTAGAGCCTTGGAAACCTCAAAAAGCACCAGAAAAGGGGCAGCCACAGAAACGCGGGATTGGCCTCTGTAAAAGTTTTGCAGAGGCCAATCCCGCATTTCTGTAGCTGCCCCTTTTCTGGTGCTTTTTGAGGTTTCCAAGGCTCTAGATGTCAGAATTGGACAAATAAACAGTCAATCTTAGGGTTTTTGCATGTTCTGGACATGATGGTAGCATCCATTTCTCCAAATTCCAAACCATTCATGAGATATAAATATGTTCATAGAATTTATGATTTTACATTGGTTTCCTTTGTGTTTATGACATCATCTCCCTCTCAAAGCGATAAGTTCCATGCGAAGTCACTATCTAACTATGATATTTTTTGGAAATTGAATCTTCATAGTTATTGGTCTTCTTAGAGTTCTTTATATGTTGTATTGGAACACGATGATGATGGATATCCATGATGGTACTAGAAAGGGATTGTAGTATATCTAGCTAAAGAATCAAGGGCATGATTCTCATGATGGATATTACTCCTTTTCTGACTCAGATGATGATCTTTTGATGTGGAATGGTGATCGTGGAAGTCTTAAACCTAGCTTGTATCTTCTTCCTATGACATTTGAATATGATGTGGTTAGTGACAATACAACTCCCTTCTTTCAAATTTTAGGTTCATGGACCTTATTATATGCACAACCTAGTTGAACAATGCAAATACTAGTTTTGATTCTAAGGGATTTGTTTTGCACACATATAATCTTTACGCAAGTTGATACAATTATGAACATATGATATAGATCAATGTGGACTTGAGCATGTGTAAGAAAGATTATGAAAAGTAGATTATCATAATGGAAATGTGATTTTACAAAATGTATCTCTTCAACAAGAATGATTACATAATCATGTATGGTCCCATCTAGTTTCTTTGGTTGCATGGTCATCACCTTCACATGAGCTACACACAAGTCAATATCTTTCAAAATAGAAGTAAGGAATGCATCTCCTTCCTCTTGGATGGCTTGAAGTGCTATTGATTATATCCAAAGTCTAGTGCATTAACTTTGAATCACTAAGGATCGATAACATTTGCTCACTTTTTTGTTGCTTTTGCATTAGGAGAAACTTTAGGTTGTGCTACATATGATCTATGATGTGGTTGGTAGTTCTTATTCATTTTACATCTATGCCTTGATTGACATTGTGACACAATTTATGGCATATGTTTCTTTTCTCATATGTGGGTAGTGTTCTTTGACCTTATAGTAGTGACTTTATAGCCTCTATTTGATATGATGTTGGAATATGCATATGTTTCATGATGATTCCTTGAAGCTCTCCTTTTTGGATGACTTGGAATGGTTACTTCATGCATGTTTCATCAGCCATGTTCCATTTGAAGGTAGATTGAGTTCAAATGGTTCATCACCAATGATTAGTGGATCTATTATTCCCCTTTGTGCATGTCCTTAGAATCTTTTTATGAATGGTCACATCTGTGGCAGTTGATCTTCATCATGCTCACAAGAATGATTCTATGGATGAGGGTATGAACTATTTTGATATTCTTAATCGACTTCACTCTGTCATATTGAGCCACTCTATGATTGTATGGTGACCTCTGTTGCATGTAGACCACTTCATCCTCTCTGATGGACCTTCATCCAAGGTGGTCATTATGTACCTTGAGCATGGATAGGGTATACCACAAAAACATGTTAGTATAAAATAATCAATGATGCCTCTTATGTAACTTGAGTTCCAAGTTGAACCCTCAAACACTTTTTGTGCATGACATTGATCATGATGCAAAGGACTTGCTGATAACCTCCAATTTTCACTTGCAATGTTGTGTTGTAATTTCATGAAAACATTTCTAATAGTCAAACTCTTGCAGAAGTTTTTTGAAGAAAAGCAAGTGAGTATTATTCCAACGAGTCAACATGCATAGAACCACTAATATGACATGTACTTTTTAAGAAATTACTATTAGATCTATAGTGGGAATTTTCCATCACTATTGTACTACAATCTTGACTGATAAAAATCGATACATCAAAATTCTCCATATGACAATACAACATGTAATATTTCAATGAATAAAATGAGCACAATTTAAAGAAACAAACAACATCTGAATGTAGAATGTACCTTACCTTTCACTATTCCAAGTCATTGATGATTAGTATCTTTAATATGAATTTGAGTCTATAACCACAACATGTAGAAAAAAGATAAACATATATAAAATCAAATTCAAAAGGGATATGAAAAGAATATTAGTAGAGGTAGATTTTATTCTAGAAGAAGAACATTGATTTTTGAATCCTCTATAGATTAAAAATTTATTTATTTATTGTTTTGTACAAACAAAAGCATATGTATATGAGTTCTTCATAAACTAAGGATTTGATTTCTTCATTGACTCCTTAGTCATGGTTGCATGCTAAACATACCTAGGCATATTTTCTTTTATGTGTAAGTACTATGTGGAAATATCAATCATGTCCTCTTTATAATTCATGTTCCTAATGAATAACTTCTATAATCATGGCGAAATGCTTCCACACACATTTTCCTATCCATATTGTGTAATATTGGTGTCATAATTCTTTTGAAAAGAAGGAGAAGTAAGAGAAACTATTAACAATTTAAAGTGCTTCTTTGGTGTTGATGAAGCACTTATTTCTTAGATGAATTACCTATGCAAAGGAAATATTGGTTTAATTCTTTTGCAAATATGAGAATCAAGAAAAATATATACCTCATTAGAAGAATATGGTGTCTCTATCCTCCAACTCCACATGAAAGAGATTCGAATGATGGTATTGTGTGCTTTTCCTCCTGAAAAATAGTAGATGAATACTGGAAAGTAAAATGAATAGTACATCTTTGATCACAAAGAAAGAATGAACCACCTACTTGGACATGCATATTGTCATCTCATGGGAGAAAAATTTCTTTGTGAGTGATTCTATTATTGTTACATCTTCTCCTTGGAGGAAATTGTGCGAGAACCCCATGGCTGCTAGAATTCAAGAGCTAAGAGAGAGAAAGATAGAAGAGAATCAAAATAACATGTATAATGGACTAAGAAGTATCTGTACATAGAGAAAATTACTTTTTTGATATGTGTATGGGTCAAGGTGAGGTTTTCCATTCTATGTGAGTGAAAATGAAAAAATTTTGAAAAACTCATTTTTTGAGGTAGGGAAAGTTACGAGTTTGATGATGTGGCACTTTACTTTTGGAGCAGTTTGAAAAAAGAACTATTTTGAGTGATTTTATTAAAAAATCCATAAAAAAAAGTAACTTCTGACATGTATATTAAAAAATGGGCCCTTTTTAGTAAGCAATAACTAACTCTGTGACTTTTAAAAAAAAGTCATTTTTTATTCACAAAGATGGACGGATTTGATGATGTGTAAAGTGGAATCTCTCTCTCTTTCTTTTGCAGAAGAGAGAGATGACCCTACTTGGGCCTAAAAAAAAGCCTAGTCTTGCCTACTAAAAAGTGCTCTATTAAATGCACTTTGTTCCCTCAAGAAAGAACAAGATTAGGCTTAATCCCTTAAAATTAGGAATCCTTACAAGGCCCATGCAGGGTTCATTTTTTCCCCTAATGTTGAACGGATCATTAAGATCTCTGGTGTATGTAAAGAGAGTTCAAACTCTGCAAGAATGCATGAAAGAATGTATTGACCTAGAGGACAATCTAGCGGAGGATCTGAAGATACCTCAAGGTAGTATGAAGAGTGAAGATTCAACAAGTAGCACATCGAACCCTAAGAACAATGTTGAGGAAATAGCCGACCTAGTAGCAAAGAAACTAAATGTCCAAGGACAGAGAAACTACCCCAACAACCCAATGAGAGTGCCCATGCTTAGAAGATGTATGCATTGTGGAGGTGATCATCCATCTCATTTGTGCACTAGGGGAGTAGTCCCACCACCTGCTCATGCTTACAATAGACCACCCGTTCCAAGCCCTCTACAATATTGCAGCATAGAACAAAAATACACAAATCACAGTGCAGAAAATTGTCCCTACAATAGGCAATCAAGACCAACACAACTTGTCATGAGACCTTACGGATATCCTCAGAGAGATCAAGGAGGTGAAGCCTTTAGATATCCCACATATCAGCAGCAAGCACCAGTACCACGACCGTATGCTTATCAAGGATACACTCAACCACAACCAGTGTTAGGACAACAACCACCCCACCCTCAGAATGTTGTCCCAGTAAAGATGGCTCAACTTGAAGAAAACTTAGAGAGAGCGATAGTCCCAGCCACACCATTGACTAGTAATGAACCATATGACTCATCTTATGACCATAATCAAGGAAACTATCCCAGTTATGAGAGCTCTATGATAGAATATGGACAAATGTATGAACCATATGCCTATGGCATGGAAGTGCCAGATAGTTCCTACGGATATGAGCAGGACTACGTGTCATTAATGTACATAGCTCCAAGAGCATCCATACCCCCCCGACCTATGAACAGACCGCCTATACCTAGAGGACCATGTTATAGATGCGGAGGTGATCATTATATCAGAGAGTGTACACTGCCAAATCCACCACCACCACAGCGAGTCTGGGAAGGATACTGTAGTGACTGTGGTAAAGAACACCTTTTCAGAGATTGCCCCAAGAACCCCAACAAGGTTACATCCAATGTGCAAATCAATGTGATAGAAGTAATCGAATCATCAGGGAGCAATAAGGAATACCCCGTGCCATTGAAAGCAATAACTAGAGCCAAAGCTAGAGAGACCCCAGACAAAACTGAGGAAAACAATCAAAGCTATGGAGAGGTGAACACACCCACACCTCAGAGAGTTGAAGACTCGGAAGAGCTGGAGAAAAGCATTGTAAGCAAACGAACACAAAGATGGAAGAACCGTAGAGATAGGATAAAGGAAAAAAAGTTACTACAGAAGAAGGAAAATGAGAAGAGCAAACAAAATCCAAGAGAGGAGCAAAAATTTGAAGAAGAAAATAAAAATGGAAAGTGTAAAAAAGAAGAGGTAGGATCAGTATTAGCAGATCCCATGCCTGAAGAATTAGCCATGTGGATTCAGGCGTACAAAGCACGAATAAGAGCAGGACCTACCATTGAACAACATGAAAGAGAATATCCTAGAGGTGACCTCGAGAAAGAAAGGTTGGAGATATGCAAAAAATTAATTGAAGTGGCTCAACAGACCTTAGAAAAACCTGTTCTTCAATTACCCAATTCACGAATTCCCGAAAAAGAATTCCAAGAGTGTGTCATCCCTAAGGAACCCGAGAAACCTGAAGCAAGTAAGACGTATAACGGAAATTACTATGAGGATAAAAGGGAGGGATCCATTGTTCCCAAAGTAGAAGGGGAATGGCCTAAAGATTTGTGGGCAAGAGTCCAAGAAGACAGGTGGAAGAAAGTAGAAGGAATCGAACCACCCTTTGAAGAGCTAGAAGCTGAAGATGGAATAGAGGATTCAATACCTGAAGTGAATTCATAGGAAATATTACCAATGGATCCAAGTGACAAAGAAGATGATGGACTAAAGGCTTTTCCAAAGTACACAGGAGAGTACGAACATAGTTCAGAATTATATTGCATTCCCTCAATAAGGAAAAAAGAGCTGAACACATCAGTCCAAACGTCGGATATCATACAACACCTTAGAAAGGTAAAAATCCCTTGCACTCTCACATTGGAAGAACTGTTGAAGGTTAAACCACATTTGAAGGAGAAATTGACCAGTCAATTGGAGATCAAGGCGGAAGAAAAGGAGATGCATGATGAAGTGAACACAGTAAAAATCCTAGTCGATAAGGTTGGAGATTTTAGTGAGGGAGATGAAGGAAACACTTGCCTTCCAATTACCTATAGAGGTTACACTACCAAAGCCATCTTAGATTCTGGAGCTGGAGTAGGAATAGCAACTAAAGAAATCTAGGAGAAATGGGGAAAACCAACTCTAAGACCAACACGCATGAAGATACAAATGGCAGATGGACACACTGAATGACCCTTGGGACTATTAGAACGAGTAGTTTTTACCACTTGTGGAGTTGAGATCGAGCACACCTTAGCGATTTGTCAATTTGAAAGGCCTAGCAATTATGAAATGATACTTGGAAGACCTTTCATGAGGCAACTAAAGGTAGTGCAAGATTGGGGAAAAGACGCAGTATACTTACAGCATGAAGGAACCACCACAAGAATAAATCTCCACACATACACATATCAAGATGTTCCTCCCTTACAATGGAATCATATTCATAAGGAGGAAGATAATCAGTCGATTCAGAGTATAGGTTCAAGCGATCAATCATGGATGAACGAAGACACTCATCTATGGATATGCCAAACTGTGAAAAAGGAGGAGGATAGGAGAAAAGGATGGCAGCAAAAGCAAGGAGTTGCTAGATCAGTACAAGATCCAGCCTATATGCCTCAAATATTCTTAGATGAAGAATTTGAACCTCATGGTTAGATGGAGATTTTAGCTACTTTCGATGTGTGTGTAAACGAAGAGGTAATAACCATGAATGAATGCATTGATGAGGAAGGATATGACGTTAGTCTATATGTGGTAGTCGTTCAGGAGGCTGAAGAAGGAGAAGGCATAGAAAAGGAATGGAAGGAAGACTATGAGAGCATTGAAATGGAGCAAGAACACATGGAAACAGAAAATGAAACTCAAGAAATAAGTGTCATAGCTAATGAAATAAATCAAGAACCAACACAGGAAGAGGAGCTTGGATTAGAAAAAGCAAAAATTGATGAAGAAAACAAGCCTCAAGACCAATTTGAAGTACACGCACACTTCAAAAAATATGAAGTAGAAGAGAGAAGAATTGATATTCAAATGCCAAAACGAGAAGCACAGCCGGGAATAGCATATGACAACAAAGAGCAAACCAAGAAGATAGTAGTAACGTTAGAGGACGGAGAGGAGCGATGTACTTTTATAGGACAGGATGTCTCAATGGAGGAAGAACAAGAGTTAATAAGACTCATAAGGGAATATCGGGATGTCTTTGCCTGGACCTATAAGGATTTGAAAGGAGTAGAGCCTTCTATATGTGCTCATAGAATCCCCATGACATCCGAAGCCAAACCTTCTAAACAAAGACCGTACACATACAATGATGTGTACTCAGCAAAGATAAAGGAAGAGATAGATAAGTTGTTAGATGGTAGATTTATATGTGAGATTGAACACACAGAATGGGTATCACCTTTGGTGGTTGTACTGAAAAAGAATGGGAAGTTAAGAGTATGCACAAATCTGAAAAAAGTAAATGCCGCTACCATAAGAGATAGTTACCCATTACCCATTACGGATCATCTTTTGGAGAGGGTGGCAGGGAAGGAAGTGTATAGTTTTTTGGACGGCTTTTCAGGATATAATCAGGTAGCCATTGCTCCAGAAGACCAACATAAAACAGCCTTTGCAACTGAATGGGGAGTATACGCCTTTAGGGTTATGCCTTTCGGCCTAACTAATGCCCCAGCCACCTTCCAAAGATTGATGTGCCATGTATTCAAAGAGTTCCTGAGAAAGAGTATGGAGGTATACGTGGATGATTTATGCACTTATTCAGCTATATGATCAGAGCATATCCCTCAACTAGGAAAAATCTTTGCCAAATGTCGACAATATCGAGTATGCCTCAACCCAGAAAAATGTGTCTTCATGGTTCGACAAGGAAAGATATTAGGACATATTGTCTCTAAGAATGGAATCTCAACAGATGAAGACAAAATCAAAGTAATTCTGGATTTACCAAGATCAAAGACTGCTAAAGAAGTCCAAGCATTTATGGGACATTGTGGATACTACGGAAGATTTATACATATGTATGCCATAATTGCTAGACCTCTCTATGCATTATTGACACAGTTTAACTGGACTGAAGAATGTGAGAAGGCCTTTAAGGAATTAAAGTTTCGATTGAGTTCAACATCAATCCTTCGAGTACCAAATTGGAACAAACCCTTTCACATTCACGTAGATGCTTCCAAGTTTGCCATTGGTTGCATCTTAGCTCAACGTGCAGATACTGGAAAGTTAGACCACCCTAGTATAGCCTATGACAGTAGACAATTAAATCAAGCGGAGCGCAATTATACAACAACCGAAAGAGAAGGCCTAGGGATGGTGTATGCAGTAAAGAAGTTCCGACATTACCTTTTGGCAAACAAATTCAAATTCTTCATTGATAATCAAGCCCTACTGTACTTAGTCAACAAGCCTTGTAATACAGAACGACTAGTACGATGGTTTCTATTGTTGATGGAATTTGATTTTGAAGTGGTAGTCAAAAAAGGAAATACCCACATAAGGGCAGATCACCTATCGAGGATGACACATGGGGAGCCACCCATAGGAGTACCCGATGGTTTGCCAGATACGTATCTTTTTAATCTCGAAGTATGTCCCCAATGGGCAGAAAAGTTGATCCCTATACTCACGCATGGACCTAAAGATGGGATCACACCAAACCGAACTCAAGATCTATGGAAGACTAAAAACCTTCTTATCATTGTTGGAAGCTTGTATCACCAAGACTCAAATGGATTACTCATGAGATGCGTAGAAGAAGAGGAACATGAAATGTGGCTTCAGAAAGCACATGTAAATCAATGGAAAACGCACCTAAATGCGAATGGAACATGGCAAACACTAAGGAGATTGGGCATATATTGGCCAACCATGCAGAGGGATGCGCATAACTATGTATCAGCCTACCCAACCTGTCAAGAACGGAATCCAGAAGAGAACTCCACTCTATGCTACTCCACTGTAGCACCAAAATGGAGCATGCCTCTGGTGAAGTTCTTAAAGACCCAAGAGTACCCAGAAGGAGCCACTCTAGCAAGAAAATGAGCACTTGTAGAACAAAGTAAGGACTATGCTCTTCTCGGAAAACAACTTTTTAAACGAGGAAGAGATAATCATTTGCGAATGTGCATTCATGAAGACGAGTATCTTGTTGTTTTAGAGATGGCACATACGGGAGCTGCAGGAGGACATTTCTCTGCAGATAAGACAACAAAAATGATTCTCTTTAAAGGAATGTGGTGGCCAACTCTACATCAGGATGCAGCCACATATGTTCAACGATGTGATACATGTCAACGAACGAAATATCCAATTAGAAGGGATGAAATGCCACTAAAACCCATGATGAGTGCCAGAGCTTTTAGTAAATGGGGAATAGACTTCATTGGACCTATTAGCCCCCCAGCTAAAGGATCCCATGCCGAATACATAATTGTAGCCACCGATTATTTGACCAAATGGGTTGAAGCCAAAGCAACCAAGAAAAATGACGCAAGAACTACCGCCAAGTTTCTCTTTGAGAACATTTTCACTAGATTTGGACTACCGATAGAAATTGTGAGTGATAGAGGGACGCACTTTGTGAATGAAGTTATAGAAGCCTTACTGAATGAAATCTTGGTAATTCATAAGAAATCAGCCCCTTATCACCCACAAGCCAATGGACAAGCCGAAAGTTCCAATAAAATCTTATGCACAGTTCTCACAAAAATTGTAAACAATGGTAGATCTCATTGGGATAAACAATTACATCACGCTTTAGGGGCATATCGAGTAGCCTACAAAACAGCCATAGGAACTATGCCTTTTAACTTAGTGTATGGACAAAATGCTATTTTGCCAATTGATTTCTTAATACCCACTCTCAGAGTAGCAACAACTTATGAGTGGACGGGACATGAACTCTCTGCTCAATTGGATCAAATAGAGAAGCTTCATGAAACTAGGTTACAAGCAGTAGCAGGGATTTATGCTGCTAAAAGGCGATAGAAGGCATATTTTGATGCTCATATTAAAGACAAAAATTTGAAGGAAGGAGATTTAGTTTTGGTATATACTCTGAAACAACATGCTAAGAAGTTGCAGAAGAGAGGATATGGCCCGTTGATCATCAATCGTATATCCACGAGTGGAGCCATCAGCTTAGCAACTCTAGATGGAGAAGTGTTACCAAACTATATCAGTGGATGTCGAGTGAAAAAATATCTAGAACCATTGATTGAAGAAACAATGTCACGATTAATCAAGGGCAAGAATAGACGCATCGAGGAGGAAAGGATACGAGAAGAAGCGAGACAGGAAGCACTAGAACGAATCAAGAAACGAAAAGAGTGGATGAGAGAGAGAGAGAGAGATGAGAGGTATCGACTAGGAGAAGAACTCATCCCAATGGCTAATTTTAGAGCCACTGAAAACTTAGGTCAACAGAGGACACAACCATATTTGAAGGTGGGAGCAGGAAAAAAGGAATACCACTTAGTGGATGCTCTCATTGACACAGGAGCCGCCATAAGTTGTATCAAGTATTCATTGTCACAAACACTCAAAGAGGAATTACGTCCATCAAAGACACAACTGATTGGAATAGGAGGAAAGACCACCACGTGTATAGGAGAGATTACCTTACCTCTACACCTTGGCAACAACACTATGGAACAAAAACTCTTAGTATGTCACGATCAGGACTTATTGGAAGAGCTAGTGCTAGGTCAAGACTGGATATACGAATATGAAGTGACTATCCAATTGGCTTTAGGATACATCTCAGCCAAGATAGGACATCGTGAAGTATTCAGCTTGCTAGACGAACGTCCAATCAAAGCCGCAAGTATAGAGCCAAAAATTCACTCTAATGAACACAGTCATGAATGTATGTTCACTGGCACTATGGTAACCCCTTCATCAAGTGTTTCATGTGGAAACACATCGAATTCTGCTTACACACCATCCTCTGATCTAGCGAGTCACAAGAGTGTCATTCTATCAGAAAACAGCCTTAACGAAGAACCATGCACAAGAGAGACTAGTTCTCCAAATAATCCCAAGTCTGTACCTATTAGAATATACCCCATTCCTTACACTCGACAAGCTTGGATAAGGAAGGATCAAGTAGCTGTATATCTCCTACAACAGAAACATCAAAATCAGAACAATCCAGCAAAGAAGCAGACAAATGACTTTGGACGCCGAGATCAACAACGAATTGCTAGATGGTGGATTCCAAAGATAGTAATAGCCGCCTAGTCGGACCGAACACAAATATGGATTCCCAAGCCATGCGCTCAAAGGACAATCATCAAGAAGGAAGGGTCAAGACTCAAGAAAAATAAGTATGCTCCAAAGGCAAGACAACCAAAGATGAACAGCTGTAGGACAAAGAAGGAGTATACATTTGCACCAAAAACTATTCCAAGGTTCAAACATCAGCAAAAGCAGATGTACAACATGAGAAGACCCACATTCATCAGGAATGTTGAAAATACAATTCATCCCAATAGAATGAAGCAGATTTGGATGCCGAAAAGCACGACGACCTGCATGCATCAAACAAATACTTCAAGTTGCACACATTGGGAGTTAACCGAATCCAAAGTATGCATGATAGGGCCACATTACACGACCACACATTCGGCACAATATTCTTCTATTTCAGGATAGTGAAGTACATTTCCCTCTTGGGAAATAGGAGAGCACTTGTACATAATTTAAAGGAAATTACTAAACAAATTAATAATCGTTTCGGCTATGAACTCACTTTTCTATTTTTCTTTCAGACAAAAACATAAAAAAACCTAAAAATATGAAAAAAATCCCAGGTATTACCTTTCTCACACCCACGGGGAAGGGACGACACCATTCACTCGGCGCAATCTCAAGCTTATGAAAGACAAATGAAGGAGGATTTATGATACTATATGGCCACTAATTCATACTCTATATTGAGTGCAAATGGCATCTACTAATTCCGAAGCTACGCAAGAGGAAGAGGTCCAGCTTCTTCCACTAGAATCCATAACAAAAGCAAGAGGCCATTGGTTTCTGGATGACCAACCGGTGTCGGACCTTATTTTCATGGCAACCATAAAGATCATGGATAGGGATCACTACTTCCCTATTATGTCGCAAGACTTCAAGACTATTATACAAGATTACCTCGCATGGTGGATGTCTGGACACAAGCAGGAATCGAGGCATTTCTAAAACTGCCTATTTATTTGCCAGATTTTCAAAGATGCACACAAGTGATGAACACACTTCAGCCTGCAGCGAATAGGATATCAGTTCCTGAGGCACATGTATTGGACAAAGTGGGTACTTGGAAAACCATACAATTCACTCATGAGTTAATCAACAAAGCTTTCGGATGGAATCAAGAAGGAATCACCAATGTCAAAGAGGAATGTCATGATCCAAAAAAGAGATCCTTTTTGGACATTAACAGAACTGATATCGAAGATGTTGTTCGCTTAGTGCACCAGCATTTCTGTTTCCCAAGCATGCATAGATACACCGCACCTCAAAAGATTGTTGTACAACTACTATCTCATGTAATGAAACAAGTTGGAAATAAAGTGAATATGACTCCTTATGTCCAAGACCGACTATTTGAAGCAAAGAAGAAGTGGGGTCAGAAAAAGTTTCTAAATGGCAGTTCTGATTTGACCTTACTTATATATGAGGCACTTGATATGAAAAACTGCCTACGTGAGATGCCAACCTCAGAAGGGTTAGCCAAATACGCCAAGTCCGCTACGGTTCCCAAGAAAAAGAAAGTAGCTATAGCCGTGGAAGAAGCAGGAACCAGTTCACAGAAATCCATGAGAGGTACAAAGCGCCTGAGAGAGGAAGAAGCCCAAGTTACACCTCAGTCAAAGAGGAGACATCCGTTACCAAAGATTCCTTTAGCACAAATACCAATCACAAAGAGAGACCTCTCTGCAGCCCTAGAAGAGACACATCAATACATGCAAGGGCAAGTGAATCTAAATATTCAAGGTCATCACTAGAGACATGCAAGTAAAGAAAAGCAACAATAGAGTAAAGAAAAGACCCCAGAACAAGCCGCCAGATATAAAGCATTGGGCTTAGAAGATTCAAGCTCCAACGAAGAATCTAGTCCTGAGAAAGATACACTAGATATTGATATAAGGACAAAAACTCATGAGGAAGAATGGACGGAAATTAATCAAGTTGAAGTCACACCTGACAACCGACAGTCGCAAGCGAAAAACATAGAACAACATGTGGACAATGTGCATGTGATTCAACTAAATGACCAATCAAAGATAAGTGTGAAGGAAGTTCCCGTGAATAATAACATTCCTAGGCCACCTATCAAAGAAGAAATACAAACTCCAGTGGATGCGAAATCAGGTTTACTACAAAACAAAGCACCAACTGTGATCGAGGTGCCAGACGATACACCACAAAGCAAGATAGACCACATGGAGGCTGAGCCAAGCATACAACTTCACATTAGGCAGCCCCATGACACTACATTACACATAGCACAAGGAAAAGATGTGACAACAGGAGCAGAACCGAGTATCCCGAAAACATGGTTAAATGTGGATGTCACACAATTGAAACCTGTGGTCAAGCAGATGATACAAACGGCCATGGATACACAACAACAGATGATGGATATAGATGCAGACTATGACAAAGCCATGAGGGAAAGGAATCAGTTCCAAATTATGAGTGAACAACTATCCGCACAACTAATCCAGGCCCAGAAAGAGATTGCAGACAAAGGAATGGAGTTACTCAAGGTAAAGACACAATGTGATACCATTGATGACCCAGCATCACCAACTCCAGGCACAGCTCACAGACCTACAAAGATTACATGAAGCCAGCAAGGCCGACAAAGAGAGGATGAAAGCTAGAAGCACCTTGCTCGAGACCCAATTAAAGGTATACATGGAAGAAAATGACAGTTTACGAAATAGAAATAAAGAACTCATGAAGTCACTGCTATACAATCAACCTCTCGAAAAGCAAGAAACAACATATGTTGATCAGAAAGAGTTAAGAGACCAGATTGCAAAATATACAGAATTGCTACAACAAGAGCAAGCATTAAGAACCGAATGGGAGCAGAAGTACATTCAAGAAACAAATGAGCTAAAAAAGTAGTTGAATACAGCCCATGGGAAACTTGCAACAAGTTACAGCGAAAACATGGACAATATAGCAGAAATTGGCAATGAACTGCTTGCAGCGAAGGAAGCGCTCAGAGCAGCAATGCAAGAAGTGAAAGAAAAGAATGAACGCATAGCACAATTAGAGATCCAAGTCAAACAGCAAGCACCAATCGGGACACCAGTAGAGCCAACAAAAGAGAATCCTACTGACGAGGTAGAGGTACGTCCTATATCTCCCACGATTTATAATTCTCCGATACACGAACAGATGGCAGGCATACATGACGATCATCCAATGCCATATACTGCAGAAATAAGTCAGAAGGAACGGGCACTAGTGGTGTCCCGGTTGATAGAAAGTTTTGAAAACGAAGTCATCAAAGTCATGAAAGAAGCAAAGATTAAAGGTAAAGATTTAGAGAAGATAATGAAGCCTTTCAACATTCCGTACGGATTATTGAAAGAGAAAACAAGACACTATATAAAGAAGATTACAAAGACAAGTCCAGACGAGCAGCTAAACTTTAAACATGACACATTCACTTACACTCAAGAAGAATTTGAAGCTGCACAACCTGTTTGGAGAAGAAAGTT
The DNA here is from genome assembly GCA_020310875.1 of Ceratopteris richardii. Classification (NCBI taxonomy): domain Eukaryota; kingdom Viridiplantae; phylum Streptophyta; class Polypodiopsida; order Polypodiales; family Pteridaceae; genus Ceratopteris; species Ceratopteris richardii. Next base: position 105,016,864 of record CM035409.1, on the reverse strand, counting down.
TTTGGAGAAACATCCTACACTACGGGTGCATTGGCAAGCAGCACCATATTTCCTACAGGTAAACCCTTCATTTTGTCCTATACCACGTCGAAGAGAAACCAGGGAATTTTTGGACATGCAAAAAAATGGTGCTATCAATAAACAGTGGCTGAATTACCCTCTGCTTCCAAGTCCGCCACATAATTATCTATCGACGGAAGAGTACATGGTAAAAACCATTGAATTATGGCTACAAAGTTATGCAACAGTACCCGATTTAACTGTAAAGATGACAAATAAAATACTCAGTATGATACTTACAGTATTGAAGGTCTTCAAACACGCGGCCTATACATTTTTGAATTTCATTGGTATTAATCAGGGAACAGAGATCCTCATTTTTGGTCTGTCTGTTATGCCTAGTCGACCAACCATAATGGCTTATTATTCCAGGATCATGTTCTTGCCAAGTACATATATGCAAACATTCGAGGAAGCATTTTTTACAAGATTTTTTGAAATAGATTCCGAAATCTTTTTAAAGATGTCATCTAATTTGAATGCCAGATTAGTGGCATATGAACTGAGCTTCTTCACCGACCACAGACAACCACCTAACGATGGAGTAAAGGCAGAACAGTGGAAACAGTTAATGATACGTGAATCCAATTTGCTTAATGACACAGAGCAAAAAATATATAGAACATACGCCCGTCGCTTGTCAAAGCCTGTCGCGTACGACAGAGTTCAGGAGGGGGGCAGTGTTCAGGGAGAATCAAGCAAGAAGAAGAAAAGAAGAAGACAACGAAAGAAGCTTCACTAGAAAGATCATATTGGAAGACATATCTCTGCAAGAAGCCCCACAGGGGTGCAACACCCATCTCTGCACAGAGCCCCGCAGGGGCACGCATCAAGGGAAAGCACGAAGGTGGAAGGAGGGACCAGGGCCAGGAAAGTATCCATGAAGAAGTGCAAGAAGATATCCAGCGGTTCCGAAACCAGAGGAGGGTGCTTCAACCTCTTGATATTTGGAAGGTCCAGATCGAAGACTGAAGCATCACATCCTCATACCTTCCACTGGTGGCGTGCGTGGCAACCGGACTTATAAGGCAAGACAAATGCATCAGGGCCAAAGAATGTAAAAGAAGAATCAAGGACAGGGCCCCTAAAACATAATGCCAGTCTAACCAGTAGGCCGAACTGACCAAAAGATGCATGCGGACAACAAACTGAAGACAAGAAGTAAAGCCTGTCAAGGGACGACAGAAACAAAGAGGGGGAGAGTGTTGCAGAGCCAAAGAGAGCACAAGGCAGAGAAAAAGACAGGCCCCAAAATTTTTCCGATTTGGACACCTAATTTTTGTATTATAACCATTCTTGTAATATATTTTCCGATGTAAATGCACTAGAGGAGTCCTCTAGATGCATCCCCACAGAAGATAAGAAGTTTACCCATGTAAACTAGTAGGAAAGTATTCTTTTAGTGAATAAAGTGCCGGTCTATTGTATGAAAGGACCATTTTTAGGGCACAAGTATATAAGTCCATTTGTGACTCTTTGTAAGGACTTTTTGGCCATTGTGAGAATCAAGAGCACAGAAATTCAAATTTGTGTCTTCTCCTCCCTATATCTTCTTCCTTGTGAGCTTGTATGCATGTGTGTTGCTTGGAAAGAGTGTTAGGAAGTGTTGCCTATCCATGAAAGTGTTTGTTTACTGTTGTTAAGGTGTGTGCGAAGTGTAGGAAGTGCTGAAGTGTAGGAAGGTCATTCCCATGACTCAATATTTTGCTCATAACTTGAAGTAGGAGTGTCAGAATTGAGTGAAACCACTTCCATTGGATGCGTCTTCTTGAGAGCTTCGAAACACATATGCTATTTGCTATATTTGGAGTTTGGAGATGAGAGAAAAGCTCAATTTACTATTGGCTGTTGTTCCAAGTATCGTGACACCATGACTAACAGTTGAAGCTTGTTTGGATTAGTCTTTGCCTTGTTTGCACTCTTTGAGTAACTCATTTACATTAATCGTCATTTGAATACATGTCTTCATACACTCGGCTAGGTTTTGATAATCATCGGATTGATAATTAAAGCGTGAATCCCCACTATATGGACTTGAGGGGGATTGAGGTATAGTCTCTTTCTCCACAAGTCCCTGAGTTGGTTCTTAGGTACACACCTGGTATACCCATTGGAAGACCCGTTTTCCCTATGATGCCTAGACCGCTTGAAGTAGGAAGAAGATTAAGGCCAATTCAAGTTGCCAAATGCATGAGAAACCACTATGATGGCTCTAGTGAACCTTACAATCATATAGCTGAATTTAAGCAGGTAATCAGAGCCGAATAAGTAGAAGATTTTTTGATCCAATATGAATCTTTTGGTCTAACTTTGACAGACACAGCTTTAACTTGGTTCCAACCATTAGATCCTAATAATTTTCAAAATATGGAACAAGTCTATCAAGAGATGATTGAGGAATTCACTAAGTCTGGAATTAAAAACAACTCGTCATCGTTGATTCATAGCTTTAAGCAAGCTCCTACGGAATCAATGAGACTGGCAGCAAGAAGATTCAAGCAGTATGTGGATAGGTGTCCAGTGGAAGAGAGACCTACTCAAAACAAAATGGTGTCATTATTTTTGGAAGGATTATTGAATGGATCATTAAGATCTTTGGTATACGTGAAAAGAGTTCAAACCTTGCAAGAATGTATGAAAGAATGTATTGACCTAGAGGACAATCTAGCGGAGGATATGAAAATATGTCAAGGTGGTATCAAAAGTGAAGATTCAGCCAGCAGCACATCAAACCCTAAGAACAATGTAGAGGAAATAGCCGACTTAGTAGCAAAGAACTTGAACGTTCACGGACAGAGGAACTACCCCAACAACCCAATGAGAGTGCCCATGCTTAGAAGATGTATGCATTGTGGAGGTGATCATCCCTCTCATCTGTGCACTAGGGGAGTAATCCCACCACCTGCTTATGCTTACAATAGACCACCCATTCCGGGCCCTCTACAATATTGCAGCATAGAACAAAAGTATACAAATCATGGCATGGAAAACTGTCCTTACAATAGGCAATCAAGACCTGTACAACCTGTCATGAGACCTTACGGATACCCTCAGAGAGATCAAGGAGGTGAAGCCTTTAGATATCCCACATATCAGCAGCAGGCACCTGTACCACGACCATATGCTTATCAAGGGTACACACAACCGGTGTTAGGACAACAGCCGCCCCATCCTCAAAATGTTGTCCCAGTGAAAATAGCTCAACCTGAAGAAAACTTAGAGAGAGCGATAATCCCAGCCACACCATTGCCTAGTAATGAACCATATGACTCATCTTATGACCATAGTCAAGGAAACTATCCCAGTTATGAGAGCACTATCATAGAATATGAACAAATGTACGAACCATATGCCTATGGCATGGAAGTGCCGGATAGTTCCTACGGATATGAGCAGGACTATGTGTCATTGATGTACACAGCCCCTAGGGCAGCCATACCCCCCTGACCTATGAACAGACCGCCTGTACCTAGAGGACCATGTTATAGATGCGGAGGTGATCATTATATCAGAGAATGTACACTACCAAACCCACCACCACCACAGCGAGTGTGGGAAGGATACTATAGTGATTGTGGTAAAGAACACCTTTTCAGAGATTGCCCCAAAAACCCCAACAAAGTTAACTCTAACATGTAGATTAACGTGATAGAAGTGATAGAGTCATCAGGGAGTGATAAGGAGTACACTGTACCGTTGAAAGCAATAACTAGAGCCAAAGCTAGAGAGGCCTCAGACAAAACTAAAGAAAATGATCAAGGTGATAGAGAAAGGAACATACCTACACCTCAAATAGTTGAAGACTCGGAGGAGCCTGAGAAAAGTGTTACAAGTAAACGAACACAGAGATGGAAGAGCCGTAGAGATAGGATGAAGGAAAGGAAACTACAACAAAAGAAGGCAAATGAAAAGAGCGAACAAAATCCAAAAGAGAAACAAGAAGAGGAAGAAGAAATTCGGAAAGGAAAGTCAAAAAAAGAAGAGGTAGGATCAATTTTAGCAGATCCCATGCTTGAAGAATTAGCCATGTGGATTCAAGCGTACAAGGCACGAATAAGAGCAGGACCTACCATCGAACAACATGAAAGAGAATATCCTCGAGGAGACTTAGAGAAGGAAAGGTTGGAAATATGCAAAAAATTAATTGAAGTAGCTCAACAAACCTTAGGAAAACCTGCTTTTCAACTGCCCAATTCACGAATTCCCAAAAAAGAATTCCAAGAGTGTGTCATCCCTAAGGACCTCAAGAATCGCGAAGAAGGTGAGACACATAATGGAAATTTCTGCGAGGATAAAAGGGAAGGATCCATTGTTCCCGAAGTAGAAGGGGAATGGCCTAAAGATTTGTGGGCAAGAGTCCAAGAAGACAGATGGAAGAAAGTGGAAGGAATTGAACCACCCTTTGAGGAGTTAGAGGCAGAAGGTGGATAGACGACTCCATACCTGAACTGAATTCAGAAGACATAATACCAATTGATCCAAGTGACAAAGAAAATGACCGTGTAAAGGTTTTGCCAAATTACACAGGAGAATACGAACATAATTCAGAATTATACCGCATTCCCTCAATGAGAAAAAAAGAACACAACCCATCAGTCCAAACATCGGATATCATACAACACCTTAGAAAGGTAAAAATCCCTTGCACTCCGACGTTGGAAGAACTGTTGAAGGTCAAACCACATTTGAAGGAGAAATTAACCAGCTAGTTGGAGATCAAGGCGGAAGAGAAGGAGATGTCTGATGAAGTGAACACAGTAAAAATCCCAGTCGATAAGGTTGGAGATTTTAGTGAGGGAGATGAAGGAAACATATGCCTTCCAATTACCTATAGGGGTTACACCACTAAAGCCATCTTAGATTCTGGAGCTGGAGTAGGAATTGCTACTAAAGAAATCTGGGAAAAATGGGGAAAACCAGCTTTAAGACCAACGTGCATGAAGATACAAATGGCAGACAGACACACTGAACGACCCTTGGGATTATTGGAATGGGTAGTTTTTACCACTTGCAGAGTTGAGTTCAAGCACACCTTAGCGATATGTCAATTTGAAAGGCCTAGCAATTATGAAATGATACTTGGAAGACCTTTCATGAGACAACTAAAGGTAGTGCAAGATTGGGGAAAGGACGCAGTATACCTACAGCATGAAGGAACCACCACAAGAATAAATCTCCACACATATACATATCAAGATGTTCCCCCCTTACAATGGAATCAGATTCATAAGGAGGAAGAGAATAGTATAGGTTCAAGTGATCAATCGTGGATGCACGAAGACACTCATCTATGGATATGCCAAACCGCAAAAAAGGAAGAGGATAGAAGGAAAGGATGGCAGCAAAGGCAGGGAATCGCTAGATCGGTACAAGATCCAGCCTATATGCCTCAAATATTCCTAGATGAAGAATTCAAACCTCATGGTTGGATGGAGATTTTAGCTACTCTCGATGTGTGTGTAAACGAAGAAGTGATAACCATGAATGAATGCATTGATGAGGAAGGATATGACGTTAGTCTATATGTGGTAGTTCTTCAAGAGGCTGAAGAAGGAGAAATAATTGAAAAAGAATGGAAAGAGGATTACGAGAGCATTGAAATGGAGCAAGAGCAAATGGAATTAGAAAGTGGAAATCAAGAAGTAAGTGTCATAGCTAATGAAATAAATCAAGAACCAACACAGGAAGAGGAGCTTGGATTAGATAAAGCAAAAAATGATGAAGAAAACAAGCCTCAAGACCAATTTGAAGTGCCTGCCCACTTCAAAAAATATGAAGTAGAGGAGAGGAATATTGCTAATCAAATGCCGAAACGAGAAGCACAGCCAGGAATAGCATATGACAACAAAGAACAGACCAAGAAAATAGTAGTAACCTTAGAGGAAGGAGAAGAACGATTTACTTTTATAGGACAGGATGTCTCTATGGAGGAAGAACAAGAGTTAATACGCCTCATAAGGGAATATAGGGATGTCTTTGCCTGGACATATAAGGATTTGAAAGGAGTAGATTCATCTATATGTGCACATAGAATCCCTATGACATCTGAAGCTAAACCTTCCAAACAAAAACCATACCCATATAACGATGTTTACTCAGCAAAGATCAAAGAAGAGATAGATAAACTGTTAGATGCTGGGTTCATATATGAGATTGAACACATGGAATGGGTATCACCTTTGGTGGTCGTACCGAAAAAGAATGGTAAGTTAAGAGTATGCATAAATCTGAAAAAAGTAAATGCTCCCACCATTAGAGATAGTTACCCATTACCCATCACGGATCATCTTTTGGAAAGAGTGGCAGGGAAGGAAGTTTATAGTTTTTTGGACGGCTTTTCAGGTTATAATCAGGTAGCTATTGCTCCTGAGGACCAGTATAAAACAGCCTTTGCAACTGAATGGGGAGTGTATGCCTTTAGGGTTATGCCTTTCGGCCTAACCAATGCCCCATCCACTTTCCAAAGATTGATGTGCCATGTATTCAAGGAGTTCCTGAGAAAGAGTATGGAGGTATACATGGATGATTTATGCACTTATTCAGCTATACGATCAGAGCATATCCCTCAACTAAGAAAGATCTTTGCCAAATGTCGACAATATAGAGTATGCCTCAACCCAAAAAAATGTGTCTTCATGGTTCGACAAGGAAAGATATTAGGACATATTGTCTCTAAAAATGGAATTTCAACTGATGTAGACAAAATCAAAGTGATTCTGGATTTGCCAAGACCAACGACTGCTAAGGAATTCCAAGCATTTATGGGACATTGCAGATACTACCAAAGATTTATACATATGTATGCCATAATTGCTAGACCTCTTTATGCATTATTGACTCAGTTTAACTGGACTGAAGTATGTGAAAAGGCCTTTAACGAATTAAAGAGTCGATTGAGTTCAACCCCAATCCTTCGAGTACCTAATTGGAACAAGCCCTTTCACATTCATGTAGATGCTTCCAAGTTTGCCATTGGTTGCATCCTAGCTCAACCTGCAGATACAGGAAAGTTAGATCACCCTATAGCCTATGCCAGTAGACAATTAAATCAAGCGGAGCGCAATTATACCACAACCGAAAGAGAAGGACTAGGAATGGTATACGCAGTGAAAAAGTTTCGACACTACTTATTGGCAAACAAATTCAAATTTTTCATTGATTATCAAGCCCTACTGTACTTAGTCAATAAGCCTTGTAATACAGGACGACTAGTACGATGGTTTCTATTGTTGATGGAATTTGATTTTGAAGTAGTAGTCAAGAAGGGGAATACTCACATTAGAGCATATCACCTATCAAGAATGACACATGGAGAACCACCCATAGGCGTACCGGATGATCTGCCGGATACATACCTTTTCAATCTCAAAGTATGTCCCCAATGGGCAGAAACGTTGATCCCAATACTGACATATGGACCTAAACATGGGACCTCACCAAACCAAAATCAAGCTTTATGGAAGACAAAAAACCTTCATATCATTGCTGGAAGTTTGTATCACCAAGGCTCAAGTCGATTACTCATGAGATGCATAGAAGAAGAGGAACAAGAAATGTGGCTTCAAAAAGCACATGTAAATCAATGGAAAACTCATTTAAATGCAAACGGAACATGGCAAACATTGAAGAGATTAGGCATATATTGGCCAACCATGCAAAGGGATACATATAACTATGTATCAGTCTGCCCAACTTGTCAAGAACGGAATCCAGAAGAGAACTCTAATTTATGCTACTCCACTGTAGCACCAACATGGAGCATGCCTCTGGTGAAGTTCTTAAAGACCCAAGAGTACCCAGAAGGAGCCACTCTAGCAAGGAAACGTGCACTGGTAGAGCAAAGCAAGGAATATGCTCTCATAGGAAAACAACTCTTTAAGCGAGGAAGGGATAATATTTACGAATGTGCATTCATGAAGATGAGTATCTTGCTGTTTTAAAGATGGCACATACAGGAGCTGCAGGAGGACATTTCTCTACAGATAAAACTGAAAAAATGATTCTCTTTGCTGGAATGTGGTGGCCAACTCTACATCAAGATGCAGCAACATACGTACAATGATGTGATGCTTGTCAACGAACGAAATATCCAATTAGAAGAGATGAAATGCCTCTGAAACCCATGATGAGTGCAAGAGCTTTCACAAAATGGAGAATAGACTTCATAGGACCTATTAGCCCCCCACCTAAAGGATCCCACGGCGAGTATATAATTGTATCCACAGACTATCTGACCAAATGGGTTGAAGCCAAAGCAACCAAGAAAAATGACGCAAGAACTACGGCCAAGTTTCTCTTCGAGAACGTTTTCACTAGATTTGGATTGTCGATAGAAATTGTGAGTGATAGAGGCACACACTTTGTGAATGAAGTTATAGAAAAGCCTTACTGAATTAATTCTTGGTAATTCATGAGAAATCAGCCCCTTATCACCCACAAGCCAATGGACAAGCCGAAAGTTCAAATAAAATCTTGTGCACACTTCTCACTAAAATTGTGAACAATGGTAGATCTGATTGGGATAAACAATTACATCACGCTTTATGGGCATTCCGAGTAGCTTACAAGACCGCCATAGGAACTACTCCTTTTAACTTAGTGTATGGACAAAATGCTATTTTGCCAATTGATTTCTTAATACCCACTCTCAGAGTAGCAACAACTTATGAGTGGACAGGACATGAACTCTTAGCTCAATTGGATCAAATAGAGAAGTTACATGAAACTAGGTTACAAGCAGTAGCAGGGATTTATGCTACTAAAAGGCGACAGAAGGCGTATTTTGATGCTCATATTAAAGATAAAAATTTGAAGGAAGGAGATTTAGTTTTGGTTTATACTTTGAAACAACACGCAAAGAAACTACAAAAAAGATGATATGGCCCGTTAATCATCAATCACATATCCACGAGCGGATCCATCAGTTTAGCAACTCTAGATGGAGAAGTATTGCCAAATTATATCAGTGGATGTCGAGTGAAAAAATATCTAGAGCCATTAACTGAAGAAATAATGTCACGATTGATAATGGGTAAGAATAGGTGCTTAGAGGAAGAAACAATACAAGAAGAAGCCAGACAAGAAGCGCTAGAACGAATAAGAAAACGGAAAGAATGGATGAGAGAGAGAGATGAGGGATGTCTCCTAGGAGAGGAACTCATCCCACTAGCCAACTTTAGGGCCATTGAAAACCTAGGGCAACAAAGAAAGCAACCATATTTGAATTTGGGAGCTGGAAAAAAAGAATACCACTTAGTGGATGCTCTCATTGACACAGGAGCCGCTATAAGCTGCATCAAGTATTCATTGACACAGACACTCAAAGAGAAATTACGACCATCTAAGGCACAACTGATTGGAATAGGAGGAAAGATCACCAAGTGTATAGGAGAGATTATCTTACCTCTACACCTTGGAAACAACACAATGGAACAAAAACTCTTAGTATGTCACGATCAGGACTTATTGGAAGAGCTCTTGTTAGGTCAAGACTGGATATACGAATATGAAGTAACTATTCAATTGGCCTTAGGGTACACCTCGGCCAAGACAGGACATCGTGAAGTATTCAGCATGCTAGACAAACGACCAATCAAAGCCGCAAGTATAGAACCGAAAACTCACCCAGATGAACACAGTGATGAATGCATGTTCACTAGCAATATGGAAACCCCTTCATCGAGTACTTCATGTGAGGATACACTGAATTCTGCTTGCACACCATCTTCTAATCTAGCAAGTCACAAGAGTATCATTCTATCTGAAAACAGCCTTAGCAAAGAACCATGCACAAGAGAGACTAGTTCTCCGGGTAATCACAAGTCTGCACCTATTAGAATATACCCCATTCCTTACACTAGACAGGCTTGGATAAGGAAGGATCAAGTGGCTGCATATCTTCAACAACAGAAACATTATCGACATCAGAACGACCCATCGAACAAGCGAGTAAATCACTTTGGACACCGAGGTCCACAACGAATTGCTAGAATATGGATTCCAAAGAAAGTGATAGCCGCCCAACCAGCCCGCACACAAATATGGATTCCCAAGTCATGTACTCAAATGACAATCATCAAAAAGGACGAACCAATGCTCAAGGAAAATCAGTATGGTCTAAAGGCAAAACGACAGAAGCTAAACTGTTACAAGATAGAGAAGGAGTCTACATGTGCTTCAAAAACCATTCCAAGATTCAAAAAGCAGATAAAGCAGACGTAAAACATGAGAAGCACCATATTCTTCAGGAATGTTAGGAATACAATCTGCCCCAACAATGTAAGCAGATCTGGATGCCGAAAGGCAAGACTAACTGTATGCATCAACCAAGTAATTCGAGTTGCACACATTTGGAGTTACCAGAATCCAAAGTATGCATGATAGGGCCACATTGCAAGGCCAAGCATTTGGCACCTTCTTTTTCTACTTCAGGATAGTGAAGCACATTTTCCTCTTGGGAAATAGGAGAGCATGTGTACATAAGCAAAAGAAATTACTCAAAAAATAACAAACTTTGGCTGTGAACTAACTTTTCTGTTTTTCTTTCAGACAAAAACATAAAACTATCTAAAAGTATGAAAAATCCCAGGTATTACCTTTCTCACACCCACGGGGAAGGGACGACACCATTCACGCGGAGCATTGCCAATCTTATGGAAGACAAATGAAGGAGGATTTTTTATACTATCTTGCCACTAATTCATACTCTATATTGAGTGCAGATGGCATCTACTAATTCCGAAGCTACGCAAGAGGAAGAGGTCCAACTTCTTCCATTGGAATCAATAACAAAAGCAAGAGGCCATTGGTTTCTGGATGACCAACCAGTGTCCGTACTCATTTTCATGCCCACTATCAAAATCATGGACAGGGATCACTACTTCCCTATCATGTCGCAAGATTTCAAGACTATCATACAAGGATTACCTCGCATGACGGACGTCTGGACACAAGCAGGAATGGATGCATTTCTCAGACTACCTATTTATCTACCAGATTTCCAGAGGTGTACGCAAGTGATGAATACACTTCAGCCTGCATCGAATAAGATGTCAGTCCCAGAGGCACGAGTACTGGATAAAGTGGGTGCCTGGAAAACGATTCAATTTACTCATGAGCTAATTAACAGAGCTTTCGGGTGGAATCAAGAGGGAATCTCAAATGTCAAAGATGAATGTCATGATCCGAAAAAGAAAACCTTTCTGGAAATCAACAGAACGGATATTGAAGATGTCGTTCGCTTAGTGCACCAGCACTTTTGTTTTCCAAGCATGCATAGATATACAACACCTCAAAAGATCGTGGTGCAACTGCTCTCACATGCTATGAGGAAAGTTGGAAATCAAGTAAATATGGCTCCATATGTTCAAGACCGTCTATTTGAAGCAAAGAAGAAGTGGGGTCAGAAAAAGTTTCTAAATGGTAGTTCGGCCTTGACACTACTTATTTATGAGGCACTGGATATGAAGAATTGCTTACGCGTGATGCCAACCTCAACAGAGTTAGCCAAATATGCCAAGTCAGCGACGGTTCCAAAGAAAAAGAAAACAGCCATCCCTATTGAAGAAGTAGGAACCAGTTCAAAGAACCCATGAGGGGCACAAAGCACCTTAGAGAGGAAGAAGCGCAGGCTACACCCCAATCAAAGAGGACACACACATTGCCAAAGATTCTTGGGACCCAACAACCAATTACGAAAAGAGATCTCTCTACTGCCCTAGAAGAAACACATCAGTTTATGCAGGGGCAAGTAAATTTAATATTCAAGGTCACCATTACAGACAGGCAAGCAAAGAAAGGAGACAGAAAGATAAAGAACAGACCCCTGAACAAGTGGCCAGATATAAAGAATTAGGTTTAGAAGATTCTAGCTCTGATGCACAATCTAGTCACGAAAACGACACTCTGGACGCTGATATAAGGATAGAAACTCACAATGAAGAGTGGACAGAGATTAATCAAGTCGAAGTCACGCCAGACAACCAACAGGGATAGGCAAAGAGCCAAGAACCCACTGAACCAGAGCACGTCATTCAATTGAATGATAAGTCAAAGATCAGTATCAAGGAAGCTCCAATAACTAATAAAGATGTAGTGCCACCTATCAAAGAAGAAATACAAACTCTTGTGGACCAGGAATCAGGCCGACAACCAAATAAGGAGCCAATTGTGATCGAGATACCTGATGATACACCTCAAGGCAAGATTGACCACATGGAGGCTGAGCCAAGGATCCAACTTCATATTAGGCAGCCCCATGATACTACGTTACACGTGGCACAAGGGAAAGATGTGACAACAAGAGCAGAACCTAGTATCCCTACCACTTGGTTAAATGTGGATGTCACTCAATTGAAACCTGTTGTCAAGCAAATGATACAAACGGCCATGGAGACGCAACAGCAAATGATGGATACAGATGAGGATTATGACAAGGCCATGCAAGAAAAGAATCAGTTTCAAATCATGAGTGAACAACTGTCCGCACAGCTCATCCAGGCCTAGAAAGAGATTACAGCCAAAGGAACGGAGTTACTCGTAGTAAAAACACAATGTGATACATTGATGACCCAACATCATCAACTCCAGGCACAAATGACTGACTTACAACGATTACATGAAGCTAGTGAAGCAGATAAGGAGAGAATGAAAGCTAGAAGCAACTTACTAGAAACACAACTAAAGTTATACATGGAAGAAAATGACAGCTTACACGGACGCAATAAAGAATTGATGAAGCCATTGCTATATGATCAACCTATCGAAAAACAAGAGACTACAAATATTGACCAGAAAGAATTAAGAGATCAGATTGAGAAGTATGCAGGATTGTTAAAGCAAGAGCAGGCATTGAGAGCAGAATGGGAACATAAGTACATTCAAGACACCAATGAGCTTAAAAAACAATTGAATACGACCAATGGCAAACTTGACGTGAGCTATAGTGAAAACATGGATCACGTAGCAGAAATTGGCAATGAGTTGCTTGCTACAAAAGAAGCTCTAAGGGCAGCAATGCAAGAAATAAAAGAAAAGACTGACCGACTTACAAAATTAAACGTTAAAGCAACAGAGAACCACATGATGATCATCACATGCCATATACTGCAGAAATAAGTCAGAAGGAACGGGCACTATTGGTGTCCTGACTGACAGAAAATTTTGAAAATGAAGTCATCAAAGTCATGAAAGAAGCAAGGATTAAAGGTAAGGACTTGGAGACGATCATGAAGCCTTTCAACATTCCGTATGGACTATTGAAAGAGAAAACAAGACAATACATAAAGAGAATCACACAGAAAAATCCAAACGAACAATTGCAGTTCAAAAATGACACGTTCAACTATACTCAAGAAGAATTTGAAGCTTCACAGCCTGTTTGGAGAAGAAAATATTTGGAGAAACATCCTACATTACGGGTGCACTGGCAAGCAGCACCATATTTATTACATGTAAATCCTTCTTTTTGTCCAACACCACGGCGCAGAGAAGCACGAGAATTTTTGGATATGCAAAAGACTGGTGTGATCAATAAACAGTGGCTAAACTATCCACTACTTCCAAGTCCACCGCATAACTATCTACCTACGGACGATTACATGATCAAAACCATTGAATTTTGGCTGCAGAATTATGCAACCGTACCCGATTTAACTATCAAGATGACCAATAAAATACTCAGTATGATACTTACAGTATTAAAGGTCTTCAAACACGCGGCATATACATTTTTGAACTTCATCGGCATTAATCAAGGAATGGATATTCTTGTTTTTGACTTGTCTGTTATGCCTAGCCGACCAACAATAATGGCATATTATTCTAGATTGATGTTTTTTGCCGAGTACCTATATCCAGACATTCGAAGAAGCCTTTTTCATAGGGTTTTTTGAAATTGATTCAGAAATCTTCTTAAAGATGTCATCTAACTTGAATGCCAGATTAGTGGCATATGAGCTAAGCTTCTTCGCCGATCATAGACAACCACCACATGACGGTGTGAAAGTAGAACAGTGACAGCAGCTAATGATACGTGAAGCCAATTTGCTTAATGAAACAGAGAAAAAAGTGTATAGAACATACTCCCGTCAACTCCCAAAGCCTGTCGGGGACGACAGAGTTCAGGAGGGGGGCAGTGTTGAGGGAGCATCAAGCAAAAAGAAGAAAAGAAGAAGACAAAGAAAGAAGCTTCATTAAAAAGATCATATCTGAAGATACATCTCTGCAGGAAGCCCCGCAGGGGCGCAACACCCATCTCTGCACAGAGCCCCGCAGGGGCACATATCAAGGAAAAAGCACTTAGGTGGAAAGGAGGAACCAGGGCCAGGAAAGTATCCAGGAAGTGCAAGAAGATAATTGGCAGGTACTAATCCTTCCGCTGATAGCATGCGTGGTCAACAAAGTAAACAGGCTCAGAGCAATACAACAGGATCAGATGTGTGCAACCAAGACAAATAAGAAGACCAAAAGTTAGAAAGAGGTAGAGGCTGAAAAGTTGAAGAGAGTAACTAAAAATAGCACATTCTTAGCCACTGGTGGCGTGCGTGGCAGCCCAATTGAATGTAGCAACCCAAATTAGTGATGTACGGGATATCAAGGGGCAAACAAAAGCAAAGGATATACCTCGGATAAGATAACCAATTGTCTGACAGTCCTTGGTGCCGCTTCGACCGCTGGGTGCGTGTATTCAGACCTCTTAAACAAGCTAAAGACAAGAAGCAAAGCCTGTCAAGGGACGACAGAGACAAAGGGGGGAGAGTGTTGCAGAGCAAAGAGAGCACAAGGCAGAGAAAAAGAAGGGCCCCAAAATTTTCCGATTTGGACACCTAATTTTTTGTATTATAACCATTTTTTAAACACATTTTCCATTGTAAATGCACTAGAGGAGTCCTCTAGATGCATACGCATGAGATTAGTAGCTTACCCATGTAAATTAGTAGGAAATTAGTCTTTTAGTGAATAAAGTGCCAGTCTCTTGTGTGAAAGGACCATTTTTAGGGCACATGTATATAAGTCAATGTGTGACTCTTTGTAAAGACTTTTTGCCATTGTGAGAATCAAGAGCACAGAATTTCGAATTTGTGTCTTCTCCTCTCTGTATCTTCTTCTTTGTGAGCTTGTATGCATGTGTGTTGCTTGAAAAGAGTGTTAGGAAGTGTTGTCTATCCATGAAAGTGTTTGTTTGTTGTGGTTAAGGTGTGTGCGAAGTGTAGGAAGTGCTGAAGTGTAGGAAGGTCATTCCCATGACTCAGTATTTTGCTCATAACTTGAAGTAGAAGCATCAGAATTGAGCGAAAATACACCATTGGATGCGTCTTCTCGAGAGCTTCAAAAGGCATATGCTATTTGCTATATTTGGAGTTCGGAGCTGAGAGAAAAGCTCAATTTACTGTTGGCTGCTGCTCCAAGTATCGTGATACCATGACTGACAGTTGAAGCTTGTTTGGAATAGTCATAGCCTTGTTTGCACTCTTTGAAAAGTACATTTGCATTGATCGTCATTTGAATGCATGTCCTCATACACTCGGCTAGGTTTTAATACTCATCTGATTGATAATTAAAGCGTGAATCCCCACTATATGCACTTGAGGGGGATTGAGGTATAGTCTCTTTCTCCACAAGTCCCTAAGTTGGTTCTTAGGTACACAGTTACTTATCTTTGTACATTCTAGTGGTAATACATTCAGTATTGTGTGTTGTGCTCCAAGCTTCTTCTTCTTCTTTGTGTTGTTCTCAAACTCCAACAATTGGTATCAGAGCAGGTCACCGCTTCATCTAGGATGTCCTCAACACCTCTCCGATCACAGAATGGTCTTCCTGATTCATATGAGAGTTTTGTTTCTACTCTTCATTTGATGATGAAAGGCAATCCAAATGCCTTGACATTTGAGGAGTTAATCTATGTTTTGTTGTAGGAAGATCAATCCAGATAGAACAAGTCCATTATGTGTGTTGCAGATCAAGCTTTCTTGGCTAGTCAAAAGGGCAAAGGTAAATGGAGCTCTTCTACTAGTAAGCATAAATCTACTAATTCTGCACAATCAAATAAGGATGACAGAGATAAGAAGAAAACAAAAAAGCAAAAATTGCTTTGCAAGTATTGTAAAACAAATGACCATGTCATAAAGACTTGTCCAAAGATGGTTGCAAAAGAGGCAAAGATGAAAGAGGATGGAATGGTTGTTGTAGAGGCCTTTACACCAAAAATAGAGTCTGCTAATCTTGTACAGAATGAAGAATGGGCATTTACTTGTGTTTGTAGTTTTGACCCATCTTCTCATGAGCAATGTATGTCTACAGTAGACTCAGATGTTTGGTACTTTGATAATGGGGCAACCAAACATATTACCTTGCAGTGCAGTTTCTTCACTTCACTTGAGCCTGCCCTTACAAGGAATACTATCACAAGCACCAACAACTCCTCTATCCTATCATGGGAGTTGGTAAGATCATTCTGACTACTGTTGAGTAGTTCTTTTACATTGTCGGATGCTTTATTTGTGCCAAGGATCAAGAAGAATCTCTTATTGATTTTAGCTTTAGCCAAGATTGGCTTGGTTGTGAAATTTTCTGATGATAGATGTAGAGTTCATGATCTGTCAAATGGCAATGTCATTATTGCTTCTGGCATTTTATGTCGTGGGTTGTATAAGCTCATAGACTATGAAAGATCTCTGAATGATTCAGCATGTGCAGTACATGATTCTTAGGCTATGTCAGATGCAAAGCTTCGACATGCATGCTTTGGTCATCTGAATTTTGCTAGTTTGCTATGCTTGCAGAAATCTAAAATGGTGTCCTCTCTGCCCAAAATCGAGGCACCCGGTAAACATGTTTGTGAAGGTTGTATTTTGGGCAAAATGCAACGTTCATCATTCCCAAAAGATGGTTCAGTTCGAGCTCCTCAAAAATTGTAGCTTGTTTATAGTGATGTCTATGGTCCTATGAAGATGCCTTCTTTTGGGAAGTGAAGCAAAATGATTTTTTTATTATATCTTGAGTATCAAAGTACCGCTTTGTTTTGTTCTGTTCATTTTTAATCAATAATTAATTATAGTGTGAGTGAGAACCGATTAGGAGTGTGTAATCATCTATACGAATTACTCTCAAAGAAGTCTGTGTTGGTTCAGTGTTGTGCACTAAAGTGTTGCACTCATAATCCCGTGCAGTGATCAATCACTGTGAGTCTAGTGTAGGATAACTTGGTGTTGGATTCGGTAAAGACCACCTTGTTCTACATATGGTATAGCGAGAAAACATAGGAATCTAGAACAATCTAGATTATACCACCCAAGAACCTACCGCAACCTACTCTGTTGTATAATTCATGGGTTCAAAAGGTTAAACATATGGATTCTAAAGGTTAGAATATGATGTATGTTTGCTTTAGTCTAGCCCTTGAATTACCCTTGGAATATGCCTTGAACCTTTGGGTGAAACCCTTGGTTTTAACCCTTGAAGTATTTATTCATATGAGATCCCAATTGAATGGTTAGAACCTTAGGCTTGATTTATCCTAAGGTGTGGGAACCTTAGTCTTGGGAGAAGCTTCTCTATGAGCCACCTTGTGTGTAGGTGAGAGAAGAATCCTCATTTGATTTAGAAGGCATGTGATGGATCCTCATTTGATTTAGTAAGGCATGTGATGGATGATGGACCTTGGGAAATTAGAAGGAATGTGATCACCCTTGGGAAAGTAACCTTAGTCTTGGGAGAAGCTTCTCTATGAGCCACCTTGTGTGTAGGTGAGAGAAGAATCCTCATTTGATTTAGAAGGCATGTGATGGATCCTCATTTGATTTAGTAAGGCATGTGATGGATGATGGACCTTGGGAAATTAGAAGGAATGTGATCACCCTTGGGAAAGTAACCTTAGTCTTGGGAGAAGCTTCTCTATGAGCCACCTTGTGTGTAGGTGAGAGAAGAATCCTCATTTGATTTAGAAGGCATGTGATGGATCCTCATTTGATTTAGAAGGCATGTGATGGACCTTGGGAAATTAGAAGGAATGTGATCACCTTTGGGAAAGTGTCAACATGAGGGACACTTGGCTGGACACTTGGCCAATCTCAAGGACATGCACCCCCTTGGGCTAGAGGTATATATATGGGTGGAGTTGGATGGGTGGATAGGTGCTCTCTCTTAGGAGTGTGGTCTTGGTAGTTAGATTTATGAGTATTAGTTTGTGATTCCGCAACATTGGTATCAAGAGCAGATTCGAGTATGTTAGATTATCTTATTTTTGTAACGCGATAGAGCTCTCTCGAGTTTCGAACATCAATTTGTGGATAGGTGCTCTCTCTTAGGAGTGTGGTCTTGGTAGTTAGATTTATGAGTATTAGTTTGTGATTCCGCAACATTGGTATCAAGAGCAGATTCGAGTATGTTAGATTATCTTATTTTTGTAACGCGATAGAGCTCTCTCGAGTTTCGAACATCAATTTGTTAGCCTTCGATCATAGCAAAATTGTCAACACTTATGACCCCCCTCCAAGGCCTGCACGCGACGCGTGAATGGCCAATTTGTTTGTTTGATGCTGTGGATACCACATGGTGCTGCGTAAGAATCTCTCTGTTCATTCGCGTTGGTAATCTGAAACTTACGATGCGCTTTGAATAGTGGTCTTCGACTGTTTATTTGTAATATGTGGGGTATGAATGTTCATGCGTCGATGTATGCGAGCGCAAGGGATTTCGTTTTAAAGCTTCTGTCTGTTTCACGAGCTGCGCCATGGGAGCGTTCAAATTTCCTTTTTTCTCCTAAGACTGATGACGCATCTTAAGAAGTGACTTTTATGGTCTCTTTATGATTTATGGGTTCATTCCCATTCATTTGAACATCCAATACATGATTCATTTGAACATCCAATACATGGATGAACAAAGAAAAAACGTAGTAATAAACTATGGTAACTCGCACATATTATATAGATAAAATTATTTTGTTTTGCTTACTTATGGGATATATTTGTGTCTCCCGTGCACCTTCCTTTCCAAACGTTCATTTTCATGCTTTTTATTTACCCTTTCGCATCCATGAGAAAACCCAAGGATCTTCAACATATGCTCGAGTGTTCTACAAGGAGGAATACAAGCTTGGAGCATTGCATGAAGTGAAGAGGAAGAAAGGTAGAACAAAGGAAGATGTCAAACATCAAAAGCTAAGTATCTTTTTATTTTTTTTGACAATTGGAAAAAGTCACTTCTTCTATTTTTGATGAAGCATCAAATAAAAGCACTTCAACATTCTTGCTTAAGGATTATTGCAAGGGTAAGTGCATATTTGAGCATACAAAAGAATAGTAGAAGCATGGAAAGTGCATATTTGAGCATACAAAAGAATAGTAGAAGCATGGAATTTAATTTTGAAAGACATGGAACGGGAAGGGGTGTATAGGATTAAAGCATCCTATTAAGTTAAAGATTTTCCTTCCATCTTATAAGCCCCTACATGTTAGTGGCATATATCGAATTATACATAGGACACATTCTATCTATGAAGGTGGCATTCATTGTGATCTCATATTCATATATCTACTTTGGCATTCATAGAATATTTATGAAGATAAATGTAATATACATGGATTCCATATATGAATGTAAGTATACGTTTAGGCATTCTTGAAGTTTTTGTAAAGCTAAACACATAGTTGGACATACAAGTAAGTATACAAATGTCCAAGGAAGAGCTTTAAAGGTGAAATGACCCAGCCATGTAACATCAAAGCCAAAGTATCCAAATGGGAAAGCTTCCTCCTTCTTGGAATCAAAGGACGGACTTAGCAAAAATGAAGGTAAGTACCATTTCCATTTCCATTTGCCTCTTTGGCCATTCTAAAAGTAGTATATATAGAGATGCACTTTAAAACGGTGGTCCATATGCATTAAAAAAAAATTGCATAAATTTAATCATTTGTGTGATGAACTAGAGGTATCATTGAATGGAAAAAGGCTTTTCATTAGTATGGAAAAGACTGTCCACCTAAAGATTGTTAAAGAATGCACATAGAATGTTCGATATAGTACGGCATGAACATGAATGGAAAGCATAAGCATGTATTCATGCATTAAATGGAATTCTAATTGTGAATTCCATGCATGCTTTAAAGAGGGGTTCAGTACATGGACCTTATGCATTATAAGCATCTTCAAGTAAAGATGTATTTGTTCTCGCCATAGATTATGTATGCACAATAACAATCATGTATGCATGGGTTAATGGGACATGAGAGAGAAATCAAGTATTGTAAGTTTAAGGTTTAAGATAGAAAAATGACTTTTTCATATGAAGTCAAAAGCATAAAAGTTTAATGGTGTGTTGAGATGATGCACATTAACTTTTATGCTTTTTATATGTTGGCTTAATCCAAAAGCCAACAAAATTTATTTCAGATAGAAAAACCTTAAGCTTTGAGTCCTACTTATGAACCCTGAAGTTCCATAATACCCATGGCATGCCTGATCAGCAAGGCCAAGGACTTAGGTTACAAACTAAGCAATGTTAACCATAAGATAGTGGTAATAAGAAATTGGATTGAAACACATTCAAAAGAGAAATGAGAAGCCTATATGAGACCCTACACTCATGGGGTAATTTTTCATTGTGAACAATGTTAAGAAGTTAAGAGGAACCTTAACATCTGATCATTGAGGACAATGATCACACTAAAAGGGGGAAAAGAATGTCCTCAAATGACATATAAGAAAAAAAAATGGTTGAACCATTTACCCTTTTAAGCATTCATTTCTTCCCCAAAAAGCTTCTTCCTTCATTGACAAGCGGTAGGATCCATTTGGAGCTTTGAGAAAACTGCTTCAAGAGTGAAGAATTGTAACTCATTAAGCACATCTAGAGAAGAGGAAGATTAAAGGGTTGAAAGAAACCCTTAAGAACTCTACTCCAAAATGTGATCTATGAGTAAGACACAATTTATAAAGATGGTTAACAAGGTAACCATTTAGCAAAGCTTATGATTGATTATATCCTTTGATACAAATGCCTACTTATGTCAATAGATGATATCTAGTATGAGAATACTAGCTCTATTATCAAATGACATAAACAAAGATAACTTTGATTGCATCTAATCAAGGAAATAGTTCAATGAAAGCTCAAAGTCTTTTCAAAGAACAAATCAAGACTCTATAAGAATGTAACTTACAAAGATTTTGATTATATTTGATAAGACTAAAACAAATGAAGTTTAGTCCTTGAGTAAGAGCTAAAGTTGTCTACACTAAGGTGGGATTGTAAATCGGATGGTATGGGACATCTAGATTTACAATGTCACTTAAGTTGGTTCAGTGGTATGGGACACTGAACTTAAGGATAATGGAAGCTTAAGCTCAAGGATATTGGAGAGCTTTTTCAGTGAAGGATTTAGAATAAATGAACCTCCCATTTTGATAGGAAATTAAAAGAACATCAATTTCCTACAGTTTTCGAGGACGAAAACTCCTAAAAGGGGGGAAGAAAGGTATCATCAATATGATACTTCTAAGCAAAAGATATTCCTTAACTCTTTCATGAAAGTTAAGGAGTACATTGGATGTCCAAGTACCTAAGTGTGGTTGAGTTAAATCTCAAGCAAAATAAGAACTAGATAGGTAAGGAGGGAATTCATGGAAGAATTCCAATTTGGCAAGTAAACTAAGATAAGCTATCCAAAGACTTGAGCATAACCAGGGTATGGTAATTGAGAAAGGGCAAAGATGGATCCAAAATTTGGATTATTAAGCATGACAACTTGCTTAAGTCAAAAGGGTGACATATAATTTTTGATCCCTACAAAAAGAATAATTAATGGTTTGAAGAACATCAACATGATGTTGAAGAATTAAGCTAGGATATCAACTCATGAAGGTATGAGTTGAAGATCCCAAGAAAATCCCATGGGTAAATATCATTGAAAAGGGATCTAAAGGAGAAAAGACTTGATCTTATCTCATGTTAAATTAGCTAGAGGAATTTTAAGAAAGCCAAGTGACCTAAATTGGTCAAATATATCCAACCCTTTATGGTTGGATAATCCAAGAGGCATACATTGGTCAAAAAGATCAAACACTTTTATAGTTTGATACCAAGTAAAGTTCAAAGGTCAACCTAAATAGACCTTTGAATTAATTGACATTAGAAACCTTAGTCTTTGCTCTCATGAAAATGATGCCAAGGAGTTCCAAGATGGAATTCATGATCATGGTAAATGATCAGAGAGCATTGAAAAGATAAGGGCAAAGAATGTGGAAAGGTTAAGGATGTCATTCTACGGATTGGAGAAAGAACTCACTGGTATGGGACAGTGAGAACTAACTCCCATTGAGATATTTCTCTAATGGCCAGAGAGAAAATAGGCTCAAGATCCGATAGAACCAATTTAATACACCTAGTTGTATGAACAAAAGGGTAAATAGAATGAACATGACATTTACCCTAGAAAAGGCTATCCTTTATCCTCCTAAGCAGATGCATTTTTCTTAATAAAATGCATAGCCAAATTTTATGTGGAACAATAAATTTGGATAAGTAAGAGGGTAAAGAATGTTGGGAGTTTACGAAGTTAAACTCCAAAAGGAAGTCAAGCCTATTCAAGTATAATAGCCTTGAATGAAAGAGCGATCTGTAAAAGATCTTCTTTTGAATCTTTGGTGAGAACAAGTGATTCAAGAATGTTCCTAGAAAGATCTGAGACATGATGCCTAGAAACAGGTATGTTTTTTGCAAGACCTTGGAACTAAAGCTGCAAAACTTGAATCATCTAAACTCCATCCAATGGAAAATCTAGAGGGTGTCTTGATGAAGTATTTTTTGAGGATTTGAAGGAATCGGATTTGTTTCTCTTTGCAAAGCTTTGATGACCTTTGAGGTTAGTATACATAACTATCTAAACCACAGTTGGTTCAAGATAGTTAGTACTGATTCTCATTGGAAGAACACGCTAAGCTAAGACGAACAAATGGGGTAGAGACCTAGGAGAATGGTCTACCAAATAATTCCAATTCCTAAAGTCATCTTTGGATCTAAGTCTTGAATGTTAAAACTTCCAAAAGAATTAAAATCTATTCTGAGAATTAATACAGGGAAAATCAAACATGATCAAGATAGGATCCATTTGTAGACATGAACTTGTAGATTGGGTATATTATCATTCAGAATACTTGAGCTTTATGTTTCAAGAAAACCTGGATGATTGAAATAAGTCCACCTAAGTTGCAAAGGAATGAGAAGATAGTATTTGTCCTCATTTTATTGAGCATGTTTTGGCAGGGACTCAATAGACCCACTTTGCTAAGTCCTATCAAATACAAATAAAGTATATTTGTATTTGAAAAGGACTAAAAAAGAACAAGTTAAGTTCAGAACATCTGAAGATTCCTCTCCTTTTTGTTGAAAGTGGAAGATGAATCTAGTTTCTGGCCCTTTCAAGATAAAGATAGGATCTCTATCATAGACTCCTAAAAATCGTAAATTTATAGGGAAGTACAAAGTGTACTGAAATCTATTATTTTATGGAGCTCAAGGTTTGCGAAAGTACCAAAAGAAAAAGACCATCAAAGAAATCCACCTTTTTCACTAGTCCATAGGTACAAGGCATGCATGTACATTCAGGTGGACTAAGAGAAAGTGATTTGGGCAGGGATTTTGATTCATTTCTTTTTAAAAATAAGGCAGGGATTAGCCCTTATCTGATTACTGGAAATGAATCTAAAGAGAGAGATGACCATGCTCAGAGTATAGATCATGGTACACGGGGGAATACTTCACATATTATACCTACACGCATTTTTGAGGACGAAAATGTTAAAGGGGGGAAGAATGTTGTATAATTCATGGGTTCAAAAGGTTAAACATATGGATTCTAAAGGTTAGAATATGATGTATGTTTGCTTTAGTCTAGCCCTTGAATTACCCTTGGAACATGCCTTGAACCTTTGGGTGAAACCCTTGGTTTTAACCCTTGAAGTATTTATTCATATGAGCTCCCAATTGAATGGTTAGAACCTTAGGCTTGATTTATCCTAAGGTGTGGGAACCTTAGTCTTGGGAGAAGCTTCTCTATGAGCCACCTTGTGTGTATGTGAGAGAAGAATCCTCATTTGATTTAGAAGGCATGTGATGGACCTTGAGAAATTAGAAGGCATGTGATCACCCTTGGGAAAGTGTCCACATGAGGGGCACTTGGCTGGACACTTGGCTAATCTCAAGGACATGCACCACCTTGGGCTAGAGGTATATATATGGGTGGAGTTGGATGGGTGGATACGTGCTCTCTCTTAGGAGTGTGGTCTTGGTAGTTAGACTTATGAGTATTAGTTTGTGATTCCACAACATACTCCCCTCGTACTCAGACTGGAGAGAGAGGTCAAGACCACCCCAAAGGTATCTATTCCATTGGGAACACTCTCAAAGAAATTATTGGAGATAGACGTCTGTGGAAGCACGCGAACAGCACAAGGAAGAAGAAGAAGCTTGGAGCACAAACACACAATACTAAATGTATTACTAGAGAATGTACAAAGGTAAGTAGCCCATTAGGGCAATAGGCGTATATACAAGCCCGGGGAAAAAAACCTCCTAAAGAGGGAAAAAAGTGCCCCGGCGGTCCTAGAGTGTTCACACACATCACTACCTAAATATATCAACAAATCCCCCCTGGGAGTGATGCGGTGAACAAGGAGCTGGCACTCATGTATAAGGAAGTGCCGAGCTATGTGGAAATCACTCCACAAAAGGAAGTAAGCCCAAAGCTTTGCGAAAAGCTTCAAACTTCTCCCTAGGCAGAGCCTTCGTGAAAAGGTCTGCAATGTTCTCCTGCGTGGGCACATATGCCAAGCTGATCTCCCCAGTAGAGAACCTCTCCCTGACATAGTGATAATGCACCTCAATGTGCTTAGTGCGAGCATGGAACACAGGGTTCCTCGCAACTGCCAATGCGCTCTGACTGTCAGTGAAGATGGTGGTGGTAGAAGACTGGCCAACACCCAAATCAGCCATAAGGCGTCTGAGCCACACACACTCAACAGTCGCTGTGAAAGCTGCCCTATACTCAGCCTCACAACTGGAAGTGGCCACAGTAGGCTGCTTCTTGCTCAACCAAGATATACATGAGCTACCAAGCATGAAGCAAAAACCACTGGTGGACACACGAGTGTCATAGCAACCAGCCCAATCTGAGTCAGAAAAAGCATGCAAATCTGGCGGTAGTGATCCCCCCTTGGGATAAAACAACCCAAGTAGCCGAGTACCACTCAAGTAGCAAAAGATGCGCTTAACCGCTTTCCAATGCGTGACTCCTGGGCAATGCATAAACCTGCTCATCTGTGAGACAACAAACTGAATATTTGGCCGAGTAATGCATAAGTAAATCAAGCATCCAACAGCCTACTGATAGAGAACAACATCAAATGCATCTCCAACATCATGAAGACTCAATCGTAAACCTGTCTCCATAGGGGTGGCAATAGGCTTACAGTCTTCAAGGCCAAAACGCTGCAATAATGTGTCAATATATTTCGTTTGACACAATGCCATTCCACCATCAACGTGCATAAACTGAATGCCCAAATAGTGATGCAAATGCCCCAAATCAGACATCTCAAATGAGGCATGCAAATCAGCCTTAAAATCAGCAATATGTGTCTCAATAGGACCAGTGAGCAGCATGTAATCAACATAGACAACAATGATCAGAAGCACATCATTAGCACGTTTAACATATAAGGTTCTTTCAGTTGGACTGTTCTCAAAACCATGTGCAATCAGATAGGCATGTATCTTCTCATACCAAGCACGTGGTGCTTGCTTAACCTGCGCACCTGGTTTTCATGCCCTTTCTGCACAAAGCCACGGGGCTGAAAAACATACACTTCTTCATGCAAGTCACCATTCAGAAATGTTGTTTTAATGTCCAACTGATGTACATTCCAACCATGATGGGCTGCAAGTGCACAAATGCTCCGAACAGTAGTCATACGGCATGTAGGTGCAAAGGTCTCATCAAAATCAATGCCTCTTTCCTGCGCATAACCCTTTGCAACAAGCCTAGCCTTATACCTGTCAACTGTACCATCAGGTTTACGCTTCAGCTTGTATACCCACTTAGTGCCAATGGCCTTCTTACCAGGAGGCAAGTCACATAAAGACCATGTACCATTCTTCATTATAGCATCATATTCAGATTGCATAGCAGCCATCCAATTTTCTGAATTCTGTGCTTCATCAAAAGAAACAGGCTCATTCTCATCACAGAGACTAGATGCAGCCATAGCATAGCAATCTGATGCAAAGGAGGCACTATGAGAGCTTGAACGAGTAAGATATGACAAAGGTGCATCTAATTTGCTGTCACGCAAAGTCTGCACCAGCCATTTTGGCATAGTTTTTGCCTACTCAATATCAGCTCTCTCATCAGCAAGTGCATCATGTAAATCTGCATCAGAAATGGAATGATCTGCATCATCATATGAAACCTGCAAAGGTTGAGAAGTTGCCTCATTAGGACCAGCACTAGACTGTCGACATGTAAAAAGAGGCATCAAAGTATCATACATGTCTTTGGAGCTAACAGATGTCTCCTTAGTACATGAAAGCAATGGCTGAATAGCATCTTCCACAAAGACAACATCACGGCTAACAAGAATGCGTTTAGTTTGTGGATGATACAGACGATAGCCTTTACTTTCAGAACTGTACCCAACAAAAATACATTTTACTGCCTTATCATCCAATTTTCTGCGATGTTGTTCAGGCACTAATGCATATGCCAAACAACCAAAAACACGAAGATGAGCAACAGATGGCTTGCGGTCATGCCAAGCCTCATATGGAGTGATAGACTGCAACGCTTTAGTGGGACACTTGTTCAGTACATATGCTGCACATATGACAGCCTCAAGCCAGAAACTATGTGGTAAAGCCTGACTTTTGACCATGCACCTCACCATCTCCATGAGTGACCTGTTCTTTCGTTTAGCAACTCCATTCTGTTGAGGTGTATACGGCACTGTACACTGGTGTTTTATCCCACGTTCAGCCAGAAATGCATTAAAATCTGAAGACATATATTCCCCCCCTCGATCAGAACGGAGGGTGCCCATTTTACATGCTGACAGATTTTCAGCCAAAACCAAAAACTGTTTGAAGCACATGAACACTTCGGACTTTGCTTTGAGTGGATATACCCATGCATGCTTGGAAAAATCATCAATGAAAGTCACGAAGTAAAGGTAATTTCCAAAAGAGGGTGTCTGCATAGGACCACAGACATCACTATGTACAAGCTGCAATTTCTGCATAGCCCGAACTGAACCATCTTTTGGAAAGGAAGAACGCTGCATTTTGCCCAAAATACAGCCTTCACAAACATGTTTTCCAGGTGCCTCAAGTTTGGGCAAAGAGGACACCATTTCAGATTTCTGCAGGCGTAACAAACTAGCAAAATTTAGATGACCAAAGCATGCATGCCAAAGCTTTGCATCTAACATAGCCTGAGAATCATGAACTGCACATGCCGAATCATTCACAGATCTTTCATAGTCTATGAGCTTATACAGCCCACGACATAAAATGCCAGAAGCAATAATCACATTGCCATTTGAGAGATCATGGACTGTACACCTGTCATCAACGAATTTCACAACCAAGCCAATCTTGGCTAATGCAGAAACTAATAACAGGTTCTTTTTGATCCCTGGCACAAATAAAGCATCTGACAAAGTGAAAGAACTACCATCAGCAGTAGTCAGAATGATCTTACCAACTCTCATAACAGGATAAGAGGAGTTATTGGCGCATGTGACAGTATTCCCTGTAGGGGCAGGCTCGAGTGAAGAGAAGAAAGTGCGCTCCAAGGTAATATGTTTGGTTGCCCCATTGTCAAAGTACCAAACATCTGAGTCTACTACAGACATGCACTGATCATGAGAAGATGGGTCAAAACTGCAAACAATAGTAAACGCCCATTCTTCTTCCTGCACAAGATTTGCAGACTCTGTTTTTGGTGTAGAGGTCTCTGCAACAACCATTCCAGCCTCTTTCTTCTTTGCCTCTTTAGCAGCCAGTTTTGGACAGTTCTTTATAATATGATCATTTCCTTTACAGTACTTGCAGAACAATTTCTGCTTTTCTGATTTCTTCTCATCTTTATCCTGGTTCTTTGATTGTGCAGCATTTGCAGATTTCTGCTTACTAGTACAAGAGCTCCATTTTCCTTTGCCCTTCTGACTAGCCAGGAAAGCTTGATCTGCAACACACATAATGGACCTGTTCTACCTGGACTGATCTTCTTGCAACAGAACAGAGACTAATTCCTCAAATGACAAGGCATTCGGATTGCCTTTCATCATCAACCGAAGAGTAGAGGCAAAACTCTGATATGAATCAGGAAGACCATTCAGAACGGTCTACACAAGTGAGCTATCTGGTATAACCTCATCAGCAGAAATCAATTGTTCCTTCAGGTCTTTGATCTTTGTAAGAAAACTATCCATAGAATCACCTTCATTCATGTGCTCACTCTCCAACTGTTTTCGGAGGTAAGCAACACGAGCCTCATTCCTAGCCTGGTACAAAGTGGTAAGTGTATCCCAAGCATCCTTTGCTGTTTTGCAAGAGGGAATGTGAGGAATAATGGCACGTTTGTAGACAAAGCTATCAATGCATGTGCCTGGGCATCTCTGCCATCCCAACGAATCTTCTCTGCAGTAGGTGCAATAAAAACAGCAGCACGAACAGGAATCTGCGGAATATCATCTTCGACACCATCTTCATCAGCTCCAACACCTGTATTTGCAGTACCTGTCGTTACAGGTGTAACAGGACGTCTTTCAACACCCTGCACAATGTTCCACAATCCTTTTGCAAGCAGTACATGTCGCATCATATAAGCCCATAATGGGTAGTTGGTACCATCCAACTTATCCTCAACAGCCAACATACGGAATACATCACTGCTTTCAGCCATGGCCGGTGACTAAAATACCTTGATGCAGAAAATTGACTATATCTCAAAAAGTTGAACGGAACTGCCCAGACGAGTTTTGCTAGACCTGTAGCAGACTTCGAGGCGCTTAAATTGGCGAACAAAAACTTGTATATACCTTTGGCACAAAAGGACGAAATAGCCTGCACAAGCGCTGCGATAGTGCGTTCGGAGGCCGAAATGAGCTCAGATCGCGATTTCGGCACCACAAAGCGAAGATCTTTTGATCTCGGAAACACCCTGAGTATGCTCACCGAATTTCGTGCGAATCTGAGACTGCAAACGGAGGAGTGTCGACGGCGCCCTAGAAGAAGCGACGACCTTCTCTAATACCAATTGTTGGAGATAGATGTCTGCGGAAGCACGCGAACAGCACAAGGAAGAAGAAGAAGCTTGGAGCACAAACACACAATACTGAATGTATTACTAGAGAATGTACAAAGGTAAGTAGCCCATTAGGGCAATAGGCGTATATACAAGCCGGGGGGAAAAAACCTCCTAAAGAGGGAAAAAAGTGTCCCGGCGGTCCTAGAGTGTTCACACACATCACTACCTAAATATATCAACAAAAATCATCCTCTATCTTTTTCATTTTTCAATTACTTTCTTTCTTTTTATGCCCTTTTGTTTTTATATACATTCTACTTGTTTTTCTTTTTATTATATTTTTCCCTTTTATTTACTAAGTTCTTTTTCATTTTCTCCTTTATTTAATTGATTTCTTTTTATTCATATTTTTAAATATATATACATACTTCTATTTAATTATTTATTTTCTTTTACTTTTTTATTTCTTTTTTATTATTTTAAACATAAGTTCTTTTTATTTTCTATTTTTTGTTATTTACATAGATTATTTATTTTTTATATTTTAATTTTATTTTACTTTATTTTTTATTTAACTTATTCATTTAATTTCTTTTTACTTTTTTATTATCTATTATTTACATATCATATTAATTCCAAATTTCTACAATATTTATTTACCTAATTTTATTACATTTTATTATATTCTTTATTATTTAATTATATAATTTTACTCATAATTTATTTTTATAATATACTAGTCATTTAATAAATTGATAAATAATTAAATAATCAATATATTATTATATATTTATATTTATTTTCTTTTCTTTTTATTTTAGTAAATAATCAACTAATAATCACAACAAATACTAAGAAAAAATTCGCTCAAAAAAATGCTCCCTTTCTCTCTCTCTCCCTCTCCACCCACCTCTCTCTTTCCCTGTGATTCGTCCATCAGGCGTCTACTCTAGTATCTCTTCATCTCTCTCTCTCTCTCTCTCTCTCTCTCTCTCTCTCTCTCTCTCTCTCTCTCTCTCTCTCTCTTTCTCTCTTTCTCTCTCTCTCTCTCTCTCTCTCTCTCCCTCCTCCCCCTCTCTCCTACTCAAATTTCTATGCATGTGTCTGAACTATCGAAAGCCTCTCTCTCTCTCACTCTTTCTCTCTCTATGTGATTTCTCACTTTGCTCCTCTACTTTGCGTTGATCTCTACATTTGCCATGGTCCTTTCTCTCTCACTCTCTCTCTCTATCTATCTACCTATCTATCTAATTCACCTCTATCAGTGTGCACGTCCATGTCAGTAGCCATCACCCAAGTCCCACACTTCTTCTTCTTCTTCTTCTTCTTCTTCTACTTCTACTTCTTCTTCTACTTCTTCTTCTTCTTCTTCTTCTTCTCTCTCTCTCTCTCTATCTCCCCCTCTCTCTCTTTCTCTCTCATTCACCTCTGTTTGGTTTTCTTCGATCTCTGCATCTACCAAAATCTCTCTCTCTCTCTCTCTGTCTCTCTCTCTCTCTCTCTCTCCCCTCTTCTCCCTCTCCTCTTGATTGGATTTTGTGCGCATCACCATTAGAGAACTTATCAGAAGCCATCATGCTGCTTTTCTCTTTCTCTATAACTTTGCCCTTCGTCTGCCAAAGCCATCAAAGCATGTCAATCCAACGACCTCCTCTCCTTCTGTGTGTGTGTGTGTGTGCGCACACTATCGCTTATAGCCATGGATGGAGAGGGGAGTGTTGGTACATGAAGAAAGCTTAAGTGCTTGTTTTATGTGTTAAGACTTCACATGGTATTTGAGGCACAAGCTTATACATATGTCTGTATATATTGAATGAGTTCTAAGCTTAATATCATAAGCTATCTTGGTCAAATATAGATGACATCTTTGGAGAGAATTCCCATGATCATATTGAAGTACTATGGTGATCTAAATGCATATATTGGAAACTCAAATAGTCTATTAAAGTTTTTTGGATTTATTACATACAGTGCACTTGAGAGTGGTCCTTACCTCTTTATCTCTAAGCTCTTCTATCTCTTGTTGGAGTCCCATTCCCAAGTCATCTTCTGTAGTGGAAGCACCCTTCTACTGCAATTTAAGACCTTTGTAGCTCCTTTTTGGTTTGTGCCACTATGTCATCTCATCCTCCACCAAGAGAAGAGGTTTCTCCAAAGTAGATTAGGGCTTGCTTGATGCACATGGTTATAGCCACAAACTCATGCAATGAGGCATTGGGTGCTAAGAGGTCCTTGGGCTTGTTCCTTGCGGTGATAGGTAATGCTTTCTCCATCCACTTAATGAACAAGAACTTGTCAAGGGCTTGAGGTAGCTTGATTGCTAGTGCTCTTGTTTTTGTTAGCAGTTTGGGGAAGGATTTACCACCTTGAGTGGGATATTCTTTCACTCATACAGAGAAATGCTTGGAGGAGTTTTCGAGCTTGAAGGTGATTGGGGATTCTTAATTTAATGTTGCCTATCTGAGGAAGTGATCCTCCTTAGTTGAACCACTTGTCTGCGAGTCCATTCAAGGTTGTAGGAAAAAGGGCCAATAAGGCATCTGTCTTTCCTTTGAAGCCTCTACTTTTTCGTAGCTCCAAGAATTGCATTAGGAGATTATTATGGTCCTTAGTTGATGCTTCCCTGAATGTAGGAAAGTTGATATTGATCCATGATAGCAATGAAGCAAGATCCCCATGGACCATGGTTGATTCAGACAATGAGACTCATGGGTTGTCTTCATGGATCGGGCACTTGCTTTTTCTCCTCCTGTGGGTGGGAGGCCCATAGGGATTTTGAATGGGGCTAAGAGAGTTACGTCATAGAATGTGTGAAAACGCTGTTAAATACAAAACAACGAGTTTGATTAGAATCTCTATGACCCTAAGTCCCACTCGACATGCCAAAATTTTTAGGTTGCCATGGATAGTCTTTAGGGATGGTGAGGATTGTTAAAAAGTGATCAGTTATAGTACTACTAACAATGTGCCCATAAACAAGTTCAACAAAGCTAACAGAGAAGTATACTCAAGAGTAACAAAGTATGCGCATATGGAAGGGAAAGGAAAGAGTCAATTTTGTGAACTAATCATATACTACCAAGAACGGGATAGGCATCGAGAGACTCTACTATGAAGCTAATGTGGGCACCAACCCATAAGCGCATCAACTCCTTCCACACTTGGAGAGGAGTTACACAGCTCTGATTCTTAATGAGTAGCACATGTTCTGCTTGGGAGCAAACAATGAGATGTTCCTTTTTCTATCTAATGAATGATCTCACTTGTGTTGTTTCATCCCATCCTTATATAGAAGAGCAGGAGATGAACTTGTTGAATCACCGATGTCTTACCTTGCCCTTCCATCATGACACATTGGAGAAAACCTTATGTAAGATCCCGATACACACAAACTAAGGAGAAGATAGAGGGGGGATGAGTGTCATTGCACATAAGTGAGAGAGAGGTAATGCTTCATGAATGCTTATGGAGATTGCCTCGTATATGCCCTTGATGAAGCATGCATCTGCTCGAGAAGGAGATACTCTAAGGAGGGAGAGGGAGAAAGAGATATATCACCTAAACGAAGGATATGAAAGAAATAATGTAGAGAGTTACCATATTCTCAGAGTTTATGTTAATGCCTTCATTTTGTAGAGCCTGTCAAAGAATTTTGCTTTCCTATCTCTCCCTACCCACCTGATGGGGATGTTAGTTTTTCTATTTTTTTATCTACTATGTATTCTTCACGAATAGAAAATGAAAAGGATTTTCTATGGGAGTGGGTGACTAATTGTACGTGGGCGTTGGGATGGATGGCTTTTCTAATTCAAAGCATAAAAGCAAGTGGGTCATGTCCGGATGGGAATCTCCACTGGCCAGATAGCCTGCTTTGGATTTCACTTTGAAGATGGGGATCATCTGGACGTCGGCGTCTCTGAACCCGCGCACTGTTGCATTGAGCTGATGTGCTATGATCGTCATTCGAACACGCAGAGTTCCTAGGAATCTAAAGTTCATTCTTCTTAGGTGCGGCTAGCGAAGCGTCCCCTGAGGCGGATAGAGTGAGAGAGATCTGTGGGCGATGGTGTGCATGCGCATCTGGTCCATTTGCAACAGAGAGAGGTCGAGGAAGAGAGGATACGAAGATCCCGGCATTTGAGCTGCATGCGAGAAGAGCTGCAACGGAGAGATGAGGGTGCTCCAGCAAAGTCTGGTTCCTAGCAATTGCTGTAGCAACTCCGTGAGCAACTGCTGCGTCGTCGGCGGTAGTAATGGTAGGAACTATGCTTATAGCGGCGGAACCAGCAGCGGCAAAAGCGCCTCGGACTCGAATCAGCAAGCTGAGACGGCGATTGTGGTGGTTGTAGTGATCGTCGTGGTAGGCGTATTCGCGGGATTCGTTGGTAAGGTCTGTCGCGGCAGACAGCGCGACGGAGAGACCCGCTATGACTTTCAGGGTTACGTGGAGAAGTGGTGCGCCAGCTGCGTCGAAGGAGATTTAGAACCGCCGCCGCCACCTCCAAAGCCCGCTGAGCAGCCTCCCCCACCGGAGGAGAAGCCTGCGGAGAAAGCTGAACCTGCAGCCGAGAAGCCCGGCGAGCCTGAACCGGAGAAGAAACCTGCGGCTGAAGCTCCAGCGGCAGCTGCAGAAGGATCACCTGAGAAGCCGGCAGAGGAGCCTCCGGCGAAGGCTGATAATGCACCTCCTCCCGATCCCGCACCTGCTCCTTCACCTGCGCCGGCTGCCGCTGCAGCTCCTGAAGCCAAACCGTCCGACCCAAGCCCACCTCCTCCCGCTGCCGATCCCACACCTGCGGCTGCTGCAGCCCAAGAGGCTCCCCCTGCAACGTCGGAGACTGCACCTGCCAAGGATGCAACACCGGCGCCTGTCCCTTCTTCTTCTTCCGTTCCTCAACCTGCACCGTCGCCTGCATCTCCTGCCGCTGGAGCTGCATCAGCGGAAGCACAAGCGCCAACACCAGCTCCAGCAGCGCCAGCTCCAGCACCGGCAGCGCCAGCTCCAACGCCAGCTCCAGCTCCAGCTCCGGAGCCCCCAAAAACACCAAGTACGTCTCTTAGGAAAGCACTCTGAACTTCACCAACTTTTTAAATTTCGAGTGCCTGAAGATTTGCGCCACATTCACGCATATGAGAGTAAATGGAAGGAGAGAAGAACCTTTGGTTGTTCTTTTGTGATATCATAGAATGTACTAAAGACTAGGTCATTGAAATTTAGGCGGCTAAAGTTCTAGATCATGCATTTGTGTGTGGGCGTGATGCACTCATTATACTTGATGCTTAAAGCATACATTTGAAAAACATATGCACATGATAAAACTGATCAGACGTGAGGCCATTCACCACAAGTGCATCTCGAGCACTTCTCGGATCAACAACAAAGAATATTAGCACAACCACAAAACTTTGGGCTGTTCATGATACAAAGGAGGGCTGTGAACTTTGTCCATACAATTTTCTAAATTGAAGAACGAGAAGTTGAAGAAAAGGATCACATAGACATCTAGTATATTACTCATGGACATGGTCATGCACAAGTAGTTTATTGGTAGCAAGTTAGCATGTTATCAAAAGATCAAACGTAGAAACTTTAGGCGACTTCTTACTACATGATTGCCAAAGTAATATTACATATAGGGCGATTTATTTCTTTGATCAACTAAGGATTGCAAGATTAGGGGGTGAAGAGGGAACACAACAAGAACATTCAGCATTGGAAATAATGTGAAGTAAAAGTTTAACCAATCATAAGGAGATGAATACTATGCCATTAATATAAAAGTTTTGCATATGGTAGATCATGGTTTCTATAGGTGGACCCAAGAAGAAATCTAAAAATCTGGGTAAGTTGAAGAGAAAATTTAATCATACTCTATTCTGGAGTTTGAGTCTCAAGTACTTTCCACTTCCTTAATTCTTTAGTATAGTTTGGCATTACATAGTCATTCAGCCTCTATTCTAGTTATCATCTATCTTTTGTAAGTTTGATGTTTTATGTTTATCTCACCTTTATTCTAGGAATCACCTTTTTCTTATGGAAATTGATACAATATAACTTCTTTCTTCTTCGCATTTTTGAATGAATTACAAGCAAAATTAAGTTATTTTCAAAATAATATGACAGAAAAACGAGAGGTTTAAAAGAAATTTTTCTTGATACATTTGAGTCACTTCATTTTCAATTATTTTCTTTCTTCTCATTTTGGAATGAAGTACAAAGTTGAAACTATATCCCAACATTTTGTTACAATATCTCTTCGTTCTTTTTTCATCCTTGGGCCGAGATATTTTGATGATTTTCTTTCTCTTATCTAGAGAGAAGAATTCTTGGGTGTCTAGAAATAAGACTTTACTTATGATTCTTGGTTCTATTTGACAATAAAGGCCATCATGCCCTTGAAACAGATAACTTTTGGGTTTCTCAAGGTTGTTCGATCTCTTTGAGCCTATATCTTCCATATATACTATCCATTATTTATATTCCACCATTTCATATAGCAACCTCTTATCTCAAAAGTGAGTGCTTTGCCAATAAAATACGTCTTCTTCTACTTTTTCCTATATTTCTCCCTTCACACAAATAGCACTCACATTGATAGTTAGTTCTTTGTAGTTTCACTCTTCCGTTTTCATGTTTGTAGATCCATTGATTCATGCATGCCATGTTTGAGTGAAGCATGTGACTAAAGAAATGAATGTCCATGTCATTTCTTTAGTCATACAAGACATGGGAGTTCATTATCTTTCATTAGGTATCCCTTTACAAATCAAGTGGAATATTGTGGAACCATATATAAACAAAAAGATACATCACCAATAACAAAAACGCTCAATGTTATAAAAATTGCTCACATATTCATATGCTTTGATTTTTTGATGCATAATAGGAGATCAAAATGAGTGAAACATTTAGCCATTTTTATACATTGCATAAGGTGAACATTGATCATTAAAGAATATAGTTGAATATATTCCTCCAAAATGTCTATATCACTTTGATGTGCTCATTTGCATAATGTGATATGGATAGATAAAATAAAAGTACATGGAAGGAACTATTACAAAAAAAAAAAACAAAGCATATAGCCCTAACGGGTCACTTATCTTTGTACATTGTCTTGGTAATACATTCGGTATTGTGTGTTGTGCTCCAAGCTTCTTCTTCTTCTTCCTTGTGTTGTTCACGTGCTTCCATATACCTCAAACTCCAACAATTGGTATCAAAGGAGGTTGTCGCTTCATCCAGGGCATCGTCGACACCTCTCTGATCATAGTCCCAGAATTGCACAAAAATTGGTGAGCATACTTAGGGTGATTAGGAGATCAAAACAGCTTCGTTATGTGGTGCCAAAATCGCGATATGAGCTTGTTTCAACCTCTAAATGTACTATCGCAATGTTTATGCAGGCAACTCCATCTTTTTTTGCCAAAGATATATACAGGTTTTGATTTGCCAGTATAAGCATCTCGAAGTCTGCTACATGTTTCGCGAAACTTCACAGGGTAGTTTTGTTCAACTTTTTGAGATACAATTGTTTTTCTGCATCAGGGTAAGTAGTGATGTATTTCGCATGTAGGCTATTGAGGATAAGTTGGACGGTATCAATTACCCATTATGGCCTTATATGATGCATCATGTATTGGTTGCAAAAGGACTATGGAATGTTGTGCAGGTGTTGAAAAATATCATATTACACATGCAAACACAATTTTTGAAGGTGATGCAGATAGTGTTGAAGATGATGATATTCTTCATGTTCTTGTCCGTGCTACGGTTCCTTCTGTATCTACTGCAGAGCAAATTCGTTGGGATGGAAGAGATGCAGAGATACATGCATTGATAGCCATTTCTGTCAAACATGCCATTATTCCTCACATTCGCTCTTGCAGAACAGCTAAGGATGCTTGGGATACACTTACCACTTTATACCAGGCAAGGAATTAGGCTCTTGTTGCTTACTTCTGAAAACAATTGGAGAGTGAGCACATGAATCAAGGAGATTCCATGGACAATTTTTTGACAAAGATCAACCAATTGAAAGAAGAGTTGATCTGTTGATGAAGTCTTGCCTGACAGAACACTTATTCAGACTGTTCTGAATGGTCTTCCCGATTCATACCAGAGTTTTGTTTCTACTTTTCGTTTGATGAAAGGCAATCCAAATGCCTTAACATTTGAGGAGTTAGTCTCTGTTCTGTCGGAGGAGGATCAGTCTAGGTAGAACAGGTCCACTATGCATGTTGCAAATCAAGCTTTCTTGGTTAGTCAGAAGTTAAATGGAGCTCTTCTACTAGTAAGTAGAAATTTGCTAATTCGGCACAATCAAAGAAGGATGAGAGAGACGAGAAAAAAATAGAAAAGTAGAAATTATTTTGCAAAATACTATAAAGTAAATGATCATATCATAAAGAGCTTTCCAAAACTTGCTCCTAAAGAGGCAAGGAAGAAAGAGGTTTGAATGCTTGTTGTAGCGGCCTCTACACCCAAAACAGGGTTTGCGAATCTTGTGCAGAATGAAGAATGGGCATTTACCACTTTTTGTAGTTATGACCCAACTTCTCATGAGCAGTGTATGTCTACAGTAGACTCAAATGTTTGGTACTTTGATAGTGAGGCAACCAAACATATGACCTCATAGCGTAGTTTTTTCACTTCAGTCGAGTTTGCCCCTATAGGGAATACTATCACATGCGCCAACAACTCCTCTTATCTTGTCATTGGAGTTGGTAAGATCATTCTGACTACTGCTGATGGTAATTCTTTTACATTGTCAGATGCTTTATTTGTGTCAAGGATCGAGAAGAAATTGTTATCAGTTTCAGCTTTAGCCAAGATTGGCTTGGTTGTGAAATTTGTTGATGATAGATGTACCATTCATGATCTGTCAAATGACAATGTCATCATTACTTCTTCCATTTTATGTTGTAGGCTATATAAGTTCATAGACTATGAAAAATCTCTGAATGATTCAACATGTGCAGAATATGATTCTCAGGCTTTGTCAGATGCAAAGCTTTGGCATGCATGCTTTGGTTATTTGAATTTTGTTAGGTTGCTATGCCTACAGAAATTTGAAATGGTGTCTTCTTTGCCCAAACTTGAGGCATCTGTTAAACATGTCTCAGAAGACTATATTTTGGGCAAAATGCAGCGTTCCTCATTTCCAAAAGATGGTTCAGTTTGAGGTACTCAAAAATTGCAGCTTGTTCACTGTGATGTTTGTGGTCTTATGCAGACACCTCTTTTGGAAACTATCTTTACTTCGTGACTTTCATTGATGATTTTCTAGGCATGCATGGCTATGTCCATTATTGAAAGCAAAGTCCGAAGTATTTATATGCTTTAAACAGTTTTTGGTTTTGGTTGAAAATCTGTGAGCATGTAAAATGGGCACCCTCGATTCTGATCGAGGAGGGGAATGTGTGTCTTCTGACTTTTATGCATTTGTAGGTGAAGGTGGGATAAAACATCAGTGTATAGTGTCGTATACACCTCAACAGAATGGAATTGTTGAACGAAAGAACATGTCACTCATGGAGATGGCGAGGTGTATGGTCAAGAGTTAAGCTTTACCACATAGTTTCTGGCTTGAAGCTGTTATGTTTGCAGCATATGTACTTAACAAGTGGCCCACTAAAGCATTGCAGTCTATCACTCCATATGAGGCTTGGCATGGTCGCAAGCCATCTCTTGCTCACCTGCATGTTTTTGGTTGTCTGGCATATGCATTAGTGCCTAAACAACAACACAAGAAATTAGATGATAAAGCAGTGAAATGTATTTTTGTTGAGTACAGTTCTGAAAGCAAAGGCTGTCATCTGTATCATCCACAGAGTAAACACATTTTGGTTAGCCGTGATGTTGTTTTTGGGGAAGATGCTATTCAGCCATTACTTTCATGTACTAAGGAGACATCAGTTAGCTGCAAAGACATGTATGACTTTGGTGCCTCTTTTTACAAGTGGACAGTCTAGTGCAGGTCCTAATGAGGCAACTTCTCAGCCTTTACAGGTTTCATGTGATGATGCAGATCATTCCATTTCTAATGCAGATTTACATGATGCACTTGTTGATGAGAGAGCTGATATTGAGGAGGCAAAAACTATGCCAAACTGGCTGGTGTAGGCTTTGCGTGACTGCAAATTAGATGCACCTTTATCTTTTGCATGAGATTGTTGTGCTATGGCTTCCTCTAGTCTCTTGATGAGAATGAGTGAGCCTGTTTCGTTTGGTGAAGCATCAAAATTCAGAAAATTGGACGGAATGCTATGCAATATGAATATGATGCTATAATGAAGAATAGTACCTTGTCTTTATGTTACTTGCCTCTTGGCAAGAAGGCCATTGGCACCAAGTGGGTATACAAGTTGGAGTGTAAGCCTGAAGGAACAATTGACAGGTATAAGGCTAGGCTTGTTGCAAAGGGTTATGCTTAGGAAAGAGGCATTGATTTTGATGAGACCTTTGCTCCTACTTGCCAAATGACTACTATTCGTAGCATATGTGCACTTGCAGCTCATCATGGTTGGAATCTATATCAGTCGGACATTAGAACTGCATTTGTGAATGGTGACTTGCACGAAGAAGTGTATGTTTTTCAACCCTGTGGCTTTGTGCAAAAAGGGCATGAAACAAAGTGTGGAGGTTGAAAAAAGCATTATATGGTTTGAAACAAGCACCACGTGCTTGGTATGAAAAGATACATGCCTGTTTGATTGCACATGGTTTTGAGAACAATCCAAGTGAGAGCACCTATATGTTAAGCCTGCAAATGATGTGCTTGTGATCATTGTTGTGTATGTTAATGCTGCTCACTAGTCCTCATGAGAAGCATATTGCTGATTTTAAGGCTAATTTGCATGCCTCATTTGAGATGTTTGGTCTGGGGCATTTGCATCATTATTTGGGCATTCAGTTTATGCAAGTTGATGACATAATAGCTTTGTGTCAAACGAAACATATTGACACATTATTGGAGCGTTTTGGCCTTGAAGATTGTAAACCTATTGCCTCTCCTATGGAGACAGGTTTACGATTGAGTCTTCATGATGTTGGAGATGCATTTGATGATGTTCTCTATCCGCAGGCTACTGGATGCTTGATTTACTTGTGCATTACTCAGCCCGATATTCAGTTTGCTATCTCATAGATGTGTAGGTTTATGCATTGCCCAGGTGATCAAGCATTGGCAGGCAGTTAAGCGCATCTTTCGCGACTTGAGTGGTACCTGGCTACTTGGATTGTTTTATCCCAAGGGGGGATGACTAAACCCATATTTACATGTTTTTTCGACTTTGATTGGGTTGGTTGCTATGACATTCGTGTGTCCACTAGTGGTTTTTGCTTCTTGCTTGGTAGCTCATGTATATCTTGGTTAAACAAGATGCAGCCTAGTGTGGCCACTTCCAAGTTGTGAGGTTGAATATAGGGTAGCTTTCACTATTGAGTGTGTGTAGCTCAGACGCCTTATGGCTGATTTGGGTGTTGGTCAGTCTTCTCCCACCACCATCTTCACTGACACTTAGAGTAAATTGGTAGTTGCGAGGAACCCTATGTTCCATGCTCACACTAAGCACATTGAGGTGCACTATCATTATGTCACGGAGAGGTTCTCTGCTCGAGAGATCAGCTTGGCATATGTGCCCACACAGGAGAACATTGCAGACCTTTTCACAAAGGTTCTGCAAAGCTTTGGGCTTACTTCCTTGTGTGGATTGACTCCACATAGCTTGGCACTTCCTTATACATGAGTTCCAGCTACTTATTCACCGCATCACTCCCAAGGGGGATTTGTTGATATATTTAGGTAGTGATGTGTGTGAACACACTAGGACCGCTAGGGCACTTTTTTCCCTCATTAGGACGTTTTTTTTCCCCGGCTTGTATATATGCCTATAGCCCTAATAGGTCACTTATCTTTGTACATTCTCTTAGTAATACATTCAGTATTGCCCATTGTGGTCGAAGCTTCTTCTTATTCCTTGTGGTGTTCGCGTGCTTTCATAGACCTCAAACTCCAACAAAAATTTATGGGAGGTGGATTTCCAATTTTATAGATAATATACAAAAATGTCATTGATATTGGAAGGATATAAAGTGAACATGGAATAACATGTGTGTGTATGTGTGTACACACACACACACACACACACACATATATATATATATATATATATATATATATATATATATATATATATATATATATATATATATATATATATATATATATATATATATATAGTTGGAACTAGTGGTTCGAGAGGATTATAAAATAAATATGGAGGAGTAGATTATTATAGGGCTCTGAGCTATCATTACCAATAAAATATAGATGCTAGAAAACTTCTTGATAACTTTGAGTGTATGGTGATTGCTTCTTCACATGCATTTTGCATTAATATTCATATGAATTACCCATATTAAAATTGGGCATTATTTATACATGCTCATCAAGTGCCTATCAATTTTTATACAAACAACTTGCCAAATGCAACAAATCAACTACCTCATTATTATTGTATATACAATTATGTCCCTTTTCAATTGGTAAATTTTGCATGTTCCTATTGGTAGGAAGTTCTCATAGCATATAGTTTGTTTGACCTTCAAATTTTGAGAATTGCTCATGTGGAATGGAATGTCCATTTGATCAAATTGTATGCTCAATGCATTTTGAGCAGCATTGCTCATTCTCCAGACTATTTTTGTTCAAAACCATAACACCTCTTGATCTTCCTTCGCATAAATCCTTATGTACTATATACTAGCTTGCTCCAAAGTGGAGACCATCTTCTCCAGACTATTTTTGTTGAAAACCATAACACCTCTTGATCTTCCTTCACATAAATCTTCATGTACTATATGCTAGCTTGCTCCAAAGTGGAGGACATCAGTTATCTTTGGATGTCGTGGCATTCCTTTTTATTCTTTAGCTTGTATCACATGTAGACCTCACCTTTTACTTCTCATTTTCATTCATTTGATAACAAAGATCTACACTCATTTGCATCCTCGTTCATAACACCTCAAAAGAAAACAATTATTATACCAAATTCATTGGACCCATGATGTTATTCAACAACTCATAGAGTTGAGAATGTTTTACATTTTGAACTTGAAAAGAGTATAGTTTGTTTGGTGAAGGTGGGTGAACAAATGTTGGTGTAGCAAGAATAACAACAACAACAACAACAACAACAATGGATGATGAGGATGAATCCATCGTTAAACTATTAAACTAATATACTTGAAGATTCAACAAGAATCTCTTTCTGATTACAAGCATTTCAAAGCTCTAATACCATGTTAGAAAGAAGTTATGCAATAGAGATGACTACAGTAGAAGAGAAGAGAATAGACATAAAAAACTTGAAAGACTTCTTATTGATAACAAGTAGAACACTGATGGCATTGTGGACATGTGCAATCTCAAAAATGAGTTTCAATGGTGATCTAGACAACCTGAGATGGGGGAATACAAGGTAGAGGTATGCTCACTCAATTCAATGTTTTGACTAGTACAAAGTTGGTCCATAAGTAGGGACTTTCCAAGATTGAATAGATATGATAAATTATTTGTGGGTAGGCATTGCCCACATAGTGGACTATTGCCATACATGGGTGATGCAAAGGGTTTGCCAAAGCATAACTTGAACAAACCAATCATTTTTTGACGAATAAAATTAAATAAAAATGCATATCAAGACTCGGGGTCAAAATTGAGTCGAAATTCATGATTGACAATTATATCAGCATTAAGATAGGGCTTGCAAGTGAAAGAACCACCAACTTGAACTTGCATCATATACCATTTCAACTAGAATACCACTTGGATGTGAGCCAAGTCTACCTAAGCTAACTATTATCCATAAATAGTCAAATACGATATTCATCCAACATGCAATCTTAGGTTCCCATTAATGGGGTAATGCATGATTGGCTTCTCCTCGTATGGGGGCCTCACAAATGTGCATATCAATATCC
This sequence comes from Ceratopteris richardii, assembly GCA_020310875.1. Lineage (NCBI taxonomy): Eukaryota > Viridiplantae > Streptophyta > Polypodiopsida > Polypodiales > Pteridaceae > Ceratopteris > Ceratopteris richardii. The sequence goes on along the minus strand of CM035409.1, from coordinate 104,973,514 downwards.
ACACATGAGGGGTAAAAATTGAACATATACTAAGATTTTTTAAAGGAAGAATATCTCTTTTCTTTTTAAGATGGACCTTTATAGATGTATCTAGAAAGCTTTAAGAGATATACTTGTTTTTGTAAAAAGATGCTTTTTGGACCCTTGAAGAATTCTGTAGAAGATCCATTCTAGAATGTTGTAGATCTCTTTCATATTCCATACTTCTCTCTCTCTCTCTCTCCACAATTCATATCTTCTGTCTACCTCCTTCCTTGTTCTCATGCATTTGTGATCTCTATCTCACATTATCAAACCTCTCTTTTCTTAATGAGCCTTTTCTATTCAGCTCATTTCTTTTTGGAGGACATTTATAGATACGTAGGACTATGATAGTACATTGGCAATTTATCAAAGTGGAAAGGTGAGTAGAGAGGTGTCCTACCATGGTGCCTTAGGGAAGTTTAGGCACATGATCACCTAGATTGAAGCTTCTCAATTTGCATGTATCTTCGTTTAAGTTTTATACATTCTAGGTTCACTATTACAACCACATAGCATTTCCTTCCCCTTAACTCCATTTTTGTCCTCAAAAAATGGTGTTGGAAGGTCCTAGTGAAAGAGAGATAATCTATGATGAGTACTTCCACTGAACCCATGTATCTGATGTACATGGTCATCTCTCTGTGGTGTTTCCTCATACCTTCCCCTTAAGAAGACTCTTGGGAAGGCAACATAAAGTTGGGAAACCGTCAAAATGATCTCTCTATAGTGGGATATGTAGAATGATACTGTTCGACCCCTTTGTGTAATCCTATCCTACTCATCCCAATTCATCTCTTTCTCATTCTTAGGAAGAAACTCCTTCAAGAAAAGAGTTTCAAACTGAGTCCAATCAGTAGGGATGGAGTTTGTCTCCTTGAGACTCATACATCACTTATGAGCTTGTGGGCCAAGCGAAAGACTCACTTCAAGCACACAATAGTCAGGTGGGGCACCCTTCAATTGATGCAAGTCATTCTACTTTTGTAAAAAAGTGTAGATTTCATCCTTGTTTCTTTCCCAATCATAAATGCACACATACATGTGTAAATGAGAATACATATATATTGATATTGAATATGTTTTATTGGAGAAGATACTGGGTAAAGAAAAGGTATTTGATAATCAATAACTATTGTTTTATCACATAAATAAGGGTAAATTGAAATTATTTCATGTTGAATAGATATGATCTTGGCTACTTGAGTATGATGTGAGGAACTCATGAGATCAAGTTTCCGCAAGGAGTCTTGTAATGTCATTTGAATTGATAGAGAATGAAGGATGAAAATTCTTCACTGATCAGTTTTATATGTTATCCATAATCAACTATCCTTGTTGAAATTCATTATGCAATGTGTTTTCTTTTGCTTTTGCTTGTGCAAATGGGGTCCAGATTGAGGAATAGAATGATAATATGTTATATTTTTATGTAATATTAAGGCCTATAGTCAATATCCGGATGCTAAAAAAGCATGGCTTATATGACATGTGGAATTAGATTTCTAATATTCAAGTTTCTCTAGAATGAAAAATATAATTTGGTGAACTGTTTACTACCTTATGTTAAAGATATTTTCATAGTTCATAAGTATCGGTTTCTATGAATGGTTACATTGAATAAAACAAAATGAAATTTGGCATCACTGTTAGCATCTGTTGATTCTCCATTTTACTGTTTGTTCATTAATTCACAGTTAAATGTATTTTCTGAATTAAATTACTGATATTACTTTCTTGTTTATAGTAATTGTTTACAGAGATCCTGCTCCTATAATGGAGTTGCGACCTACACACATGTGTGGATGTGAACTGTGCTACAGGGAAGGAATATTCGAATTCTTTGATCCATGGCTTTAAAATCATATTGACGAGGTTGTACTGGACTACAGATGTACAGCATGAGATTGATGGGAGTAAAGAAAACGTGAGATTGATGAGAAAAAGATATGCAGATTATGTATATGTTTGGTGACGTTATAGATTTTGGATCTTATTGTACACAATATTCAACATGTATAAATCTTGAAATACGAATAAAACTACAATGACGATGGTGCAGGGAACAATGCAATTTTGCCTTTTCTGCTCCGATCATTTATTGATTGTAATTCTATGGAGCCTATAGATATTGAATATCACGTATTTTATCATAAAACAGAACGGAATAATAAAACAAATTTTTCTTATTTCAAATGTCATATGATTTTGGTTAAAAAGCTGGTCGTCAAAAAATGGTTTTTTCGATAGTATATAATATGTTAATGTTTCAAAAATGTGTAGGTGGTCATAAATAGTGATACATATTCCTGGGTACTGTAAAAAGATATATGAATGTGTTCTGATCTAATGGAGCTATCTCTAATGTAATCTCTTTTCATTTTGTTGTTTCATATTTTTTTTCATACGTTGGTATTTTTGTTATCTAAATGTTTCATGTTTCTTCTTTCATATTTCTTCTTAAGATGTTAAGTTTATGCACTACAACTGTGATAGTACACATTTTGCCGAGTAACATTTGAACGGTGAATGTAGTCAACCTTGCAATGTATTTGAGGATTTATGTTTTTCCACTAACCTCTTCCATGAAAAGAATAACCTTAGTTACTAAATGTCAAATATGTTCATCACGGTCATTCCACTTGATTCAAACATGATTGGTCCATTATAATGTTGAGGATTGAAGGTCTTATGTTGGAAATTTTGTTGATTTTGTGGTAGCCATATGATTTCTCCTTGAGATCATCATGCATGCTAAAAATGATCTGGCAGCATAAACCGGTGAACCAAGTACGTTTGACATGATATCAAGAGTTTCCTGGAAGAAGCTGGAATATTGGATGAGACAGCAATTTGGAATAAAAGGTGAGAGTTAGATTAAATATTTTTGTTGGTTTTCTTGTTGGCCACAACTGCTCAGGTACATCTCTTGTTTGATTCTTCTACCATGATTACAAAACTTATGTGATTTAGTTACTCCACAATGCTCAGGTACATCCAAGCCCAAGTAATAAACTTGTTTAAAGAAATTTCTACAGAAGTTAATTTCCATGTAGCACATTTGAAGCGAGTTCCAATGGATGCTGTAATGGGCAACAATATCAAGAAGAAGAAATTTGGAGCTACACTGCAAAGTATAACGATGAATTGGTTCGATCTATATGGTTTTGATTATTTTGTACTTACAGATCCTTCAAGCTATCATTCTCGCAATATCTTTCTTGCAATGTTTTTGTAATGAGATACATTGACATCTTGGAAAAAAAATAATGGAAGATTCCACAGTATTTGGTAGACTTTTTTGAATCGAGAGACCTACATGCTAGATATGCATTCTTTGCTATGTCTACATAGTGATCTTAAAGCTCAGTAGCAAGAATTGATACGTCTCCAAGATTTGATCCATGTAGGCATAAGAGCTAAGAAAAGTTTAGATGTTAATAAACATGGACAGTATTTTGATTTAAATGCAATGTAATCATTTGATGGTGATGAAAAAAATCAGTTTCTACATCTCGCAATGATGATTTAAATTCCTCTACATCTTACAATGATGATTCATTTTTTCATTTCTTCATCTTGTAATGATGATCCTAAAGTAATAAGGAAGAATGAAGTTTCAAGCAACATGCAGAAGGCAAGTGCGAGAAACTTGAGCTTGGTGAAAATAAATTGAATACTAAAAGAGTTTTCGGTATTCTATTCATGTGATATGTGGAGATAAACAATTCTTCTACGTATGTGAGAAATATGATCATGCTACAAACAATTGTTGGTGTGACCCAAGGAGTAGAACAAAGGGACAAAATTTAAGGTAGAGGGAAAGACCACCTCCTACAATAAGCTAGCGTAAGCCAATAGGGACTAGTTCAAACGATCAAAGGAAAACTTGAACATGTTGGAGAAATCAATATAACTATAGCAATAATAATCCCAAGGATACAAATTGATATTATTATGGATTGTTAAGACATTGGATTGGTATTGGTTATTCCATTTGATTTCTCATTAGGAAGAGCATGACATTTTCATTGTTCTCAACAACAAGGATTGGGAGTGTAAGAGCACGTCATCATAGCCCACACACAAACACAATAAAGAAATGTTGAATCCATGGAACAACCAATCGGAGCTATCAAGACCATACATGTGGAAAAATAAAAGTACACATACCTACAACAAGAGAGCGAGAGAGAGAGAGAGAGAGAGAGACAAGCACACATAGATGCATACATGCATGCACGTGCACACACACACTCATGAGTAAGCAATCAACGATATGCTTCATGAAGCTTTTCTACTGTTCCAGATAAGAGTACAAAGGTGATATAATTTTTTGACTCAAATGATCTATCTTTTACAAATGAGAGCTCTCTCATTTATGTAGCCTTTTTAAGAGCTTTGTCCACACTGCAGTGTTCGGTGTAGTCTTAAATATAGTGCCCAAAGGTTATTCGGATGTTGAAACGATGTCAAAAAATTATGAAATTTGGTGTGGCTATTCTAATCATGTCCATGTAAAATAGGAATTTGTGCCAAAAAATAAGCATTCTTACATTTATTTTGGTGTAAAAATAGGAAAAAAATCATTTAAAGAGGAATTTGAGGTGGAGAAAATTAGTAGATATCTTGCTCATTTTTTTCCATGCTTGCACTTCCCTTTTATAATTTTCTTCTTCCTTTGATTGAGATTTTACTGCTTTGAATTTAGGCTTTTTTATCGCTTTTTGAGCTTTCCTCCAACACTCCCCCCTACCTGTTTTGTGTCGTCCTTGACAGATGTATTTGTGGAATCCGAAATGAGCATGGGCATTGATGCATAGATATCAGGAGTAGAATATTTATGTTAGAGTAAAGTAGTTGGTATTTGCTAAACCTCTAAAGAGGTAGATTGTAGATCTTTGGAGACTATTGTTTGATTTTTTGAGTATTATTTTATATGTACACTTGAAAAAGAAATGAAGGATGGTGCAATGACCTGAATCTTGCAAGAGAAAGTGTTGTATGTTTAGACATATGGTTGTTGCATGAAGAGATTCTTGGTCGACCAGCTCCATATGCCTTGTTTTTTGTAACATAAACTTGAAGCATTGGGTAGCTAGTGTTAGTTTTGAATATAAAAGAAATAATATCTATTTACATACATACAATATATTCTCTCTTTATAATCATATGCATACATTTCAAGAGAGTGAGGTACACAGTTATCATGATAATCTAAAAAGCAATGCTTATAGTTGTTGCACATGCTCCTTGATTGTGAGTGGAGTCAAGGGTTATGCTACTATTGAAGAAGTGAATAAGAGTCATGGAGAAGGAATAGAACATATCCTCGGTACCCACCTAGAATTCATTGTGGTCTTCCTTGTCGCACTAGTTGCTTTGAGATCCCACTTCCCTATGAGCCTAGGCTCGTTTTTTCCTTAGTTGTTTGTTTTTGGTCCTTTGTATCTTCTTTTAATGTAAGTTGAGGCATGAACTTGCCCTTGTGGGGCTTTGGGTAGAAAGTTCTCAGCAGAGCTGATTGATTGTAGCCAAGCAAGTTGGTGTGATTGTTTACTCTAGATTAGTAGTAGTTAACATCTATGTTGGAGACAACTACTTTACGGTTTCCTACAAGGATATGCAAGTACTAAAGCAAAATATACATGTGTTCTTTCATGAGATACAATGGTTCACTCTTGTGCATAGGTTTGTAACCACTATGTCTCATGCAAGGCTATAAAATGTGGTCATAAGTGTGATGCATGCTTGAAGTGCAATTGACGTAAATGGTGCAAAAGATAGAGTTGTACGTTTAGGCACATGGCTATTGCACGAAGAGGTTTTTGGTTGACCAGCCTCATATGTTGTGTTTCTTGTAACATAAACATGAAGCATGGAGTGGCCAATGTTAGTTTTGAATATATAAAAGATTTATTTACATATGTACAAGGGATTTTCTCTTTACAATCATATACATACATTTCAAGGGAGTGAGGTGCACAATTACCATGATAATCTAAAAAGCAATGCCTTGAAGTATTGTGCATTCTCCTTGATGGAGAGTGCAGTACTGAAAGGTTGTGCTACCATTGAAGAGGTGACCAAGAGGCTTGGAGAAGGAATGGATTATCTCCTCAGGACCTACCTCATGTTTGTTGTGTTCTTCCTCGGTGGCACTATCTGCTTTAGGATCCACTTTCATATGAGCCTAGGCTCTTTTTTCCTTGGTTGCTTATGTTTGGCCTTGTGTAGCTTCTTTTTAGTGTGTAAGTTGAGGTGTAAACCTACTTTGTGGGGACTTGGGCAAAAGGGTTTCTTGCAAAGCTCTACCTGATACTTTTGCCTCTCTGTTTTTCATCGTTCATGCCAAAAACTATTGAGGAGTGAGGTACATGTTTAGCCTACAGTAAAGGTTTAGGAACCCATACTTGATTATATAGATTACATTAGGCAGTAATAGTCTTAGGTATCCAAATCTATCTAACTACAAGTTGTGGCTCTTTTTACGAGGAATTTCTTTGTTGAGGTGGGTTTTATGTGAGGCTTGTTTCCTCTTGCAAATGTGAGGAAGATCATTAGATTGTGTTACCAGTTTCTTGGGAACCCAGATTTGTGATTGTGATTTTTGTGTAGCGACAAGAGACTTAGGTAACCAATAAAGTCTAGTCACTTGGGAAATGTGCATTCTCCGGTTCTTTTCTTTCTTTTGTACTTATTTGGGTATTCATTTTGTTTTAACCTGATTAACAAGTGGTGGCTTGGATATGGTGACAACATGAGAGGGAGGATCAAGAATTTTTGGAGTCTCATGGGGCATCAAGCCATTAAGTGAAGAAGAAGTGAAAGTAGGTGCAATGAGGGTCTTTCCTCCCCATCTGAGCATCGTTTTGCCATTGGGTAGGTTTAGACCTACCAAGTTCTTCAATAGCCAATCTTGTCCTTGGATGACTTGTCTAATTAGATCATCATCTCCACATACTAGAAATTTTACCAATAATTTTGCTTTGCCCAAATGCATGGGAAGTTTAAGTTCTCCAACACACGAGGTTTGAATACCACCTAAGCCTATCAAGTAGGCTTCCACTGATTTCAATTTAGACTTCAAAGTGTGTACACGAGTTAGTTTGATCACATTAGCTATGGCACCCATGTGAATGAGAAATTTAACCATATGTTTAGGGGATTGCCCTAATTGAGCAGCTATGCGTGTTCTTCTATCTTTGATTGGTGTTGCACTTGAATGAATCTTTTTGTCATTTCATGTGAGCATAGATGCTTGCTCTAGCCTAAAGGCATGTCTCTTGAAGAGCATCCGGTTTATCCACCGAGACAAATAACTCATGACCATTCCATTCATATTCTCTAGCGAATTTGGGAGTTGGTACAAGGAAGTCAATAGGAAGATTAACATGTTTTTCATAAGCCAAGTTAAATGGACCAGCTCCTAAGGTGCTTTTGTAAGCAACATTATAGGTCCAAATTGCATGGTGAATTTGCTTATTCTAGTTTGAGCATCTTGAATTCACTAATTTAATCAACACTGTGCATACAATCTTGTTGGAACTCTCAGCTTGATCATTTGCCTATGGATGTAAAGAGCTTATTTTTTTAATATACAACATAAAATTCTTTTAATAATGCCTCTATGACTCCGTTGACAAAGTGAGTACCATGATCACTAGTTATCTCCATGGGTAGGCCAAATCATGTAAAAAGTCTCTCAAATAAGAATATGGCAATGGTTTGAGCATCTTTAGTAGTGGTATGTACCTCTATGCACTTATTAAGATAATACATTATTATTTTCATGTACAGAGCATGAGATCATTTGGCATGCAGGCTAATTAGAATAGTGGAGTCTTTATCCCCCATTTTGCAGCATATCTTGCCATCATTGGCCTTAAAGGTATTTGATCTTTGTTGAAAGTACATTTTTTTCTTTGCCAAGTATTGCACCTATTCAAGAATTTTTGAGCATCCATGCATAAGGTGGGCAACCACAGACCAATGAATATAATCATTTGTCTTGTCACATTTGCATAAAAACATCCACCCACAACACTTGAATGTGCATCTTCCAGAAGCGGCAAGTAATCATTTTTATGAACACAGATGCATAATAAGGTATCCTTGTCTTGCTTCTAAAGCATGTTGCCAATAAGAGCACAATCTCGAATCTCTCCATAAAAGACTCATTGTTTTAGAATGGTCATCTCAGAAGGATAAGTGCCATATTTCAAATAGTCTAGTATGTTCTTATTCCATGATGGGCATGTAGAAACATAATAGAGAGTGGTGTGCTAAGTGGTGGGAATGACTTGGCAAGTTGAACATGCATTGACATAGTAATGTACTATTCTTTTCATGTGTGGCACATAGATGCCATATCTTTGCATGTTATGAAAAGTCCTTGATTTTGGAAGATGCCTACCAAAAGCATCCATATGAGCTTCACCTACTAGCATTATATGCTCATCTTCTAGCATGTAACAAGAAAGGATCCCATTGGCATCTCTATGATGTAAGCAAATAGTGTTAATGTGCAAGTTCTTGGTTCGCATTACCTCTTCCTTGGTGAACACATAGGGGTGAACTAGCCCACAAGGTAGGACACAATGCAAAGATCTCTACATCAGACAAGTAGGTGTTTGGCAAGTCATCATTGATTGCCACTTGAGAGTCAACACTTTTAATCCTTGATAGATGATCAACTCTAACATGTGTGCTATCATTTCTTACTATGATCTCAAAATCTTATTCCATGTGGAGAAAGAACCATGCCACTAATATGCTAGTAGCACACAACTTGTTGACAAGATATAGTAAAGCTTCGTGGTCTACAAAGTTTTGTGCTAGTAAATAATGTCTAAACTTCTTTACTCCATAGACCATTCCAAGTTCTTCTATTTCAATAATAATATAATTTTGTTGAGCTGGGATGAGTTGGCAACTTGCATATTAAATAGGGAAGCCCATGTTTGTTGGTGCAAATCAATCACCAATTTAAGTTTTGAAGTCAAGGACTGAAGAAAATATCAATTTATGAAGCATGAAGGAAGTACATGTCTAGAAGATAAAGATGTGTATACATATGTACATTAATTTAGTGATAGCTCACATATATCTTTTGTATGGTCATAAGCTTGTACATATATGCCTATATATACAAGTAAAAAGTTGAGGAAAATATGCGAGAGCATGTGAATAGAGAAATTAGAAGTTGTATGAGTCATTACCCACTTTAGAAGTGAGTAAGATCTCTCTCATCACTCAGATGTAAAGTTTTCTAGAAATGAAGAAAAGTTGCACCCAATATTTCTGAGAATTCTCCTTCTATGTTGGATCTTTTGTGAAATGCTTTTGTACAAGTCTAAGTCTATATTTGATTGATCTTTGTACAAATTTCCAGCTTCTAATTGTGATCAGATTGAGAGAATTGAGTGTAGGAACATTTACATGTGTAAATGAAAGAAGAGAAGTTGAAGGAGGTGCAAAATTTGATGCTAATGTTTTGGTCAGATCTCCTTCCACAGTGTAAAGTTTTGAGCAAGCAAGCACTCATTCTTTAAGTTGGAAGGTAAGCTACCTATGGCTAAAAGCATTTGATTAAACACATTCTAGTTTGGGAGAACCAAGCGCTTTAGAAGTTGCAGATGTCAAAGTCGGCTGTAAATAACTATAGTTTTAGACATAAGTGACTTGTTAAGATCATTTCTCAAGATCTAATGAGTCTTTTGGAATGATTTAACTTGGAGGAGGTGTGGAAACTATAGCCAACACCTTGTGCAAAGTTTTATAAAAAACTTTACACATTTGATAAGTCAATGAATGAGTTATGTGTGGCAGACTTTCTATGTAGTCACCTTCTTCATAGTTTGTTCAAGATTATGGAAATTGAGTATTGATCCTCCAAATTGGTGAAGGTTTTGAGTTACTCTTGTTATAGAGGTGCTCTAACTTCAAGAGTAGCTTGTTATTTTGGAGATTAACACTCTCCATCAGTGGTATCAGAGCAGGAAGCATCAAAATTGAAGATAAGAGGACCCCGACTGCTGAAGCTGTAAAGAATTCAACACTTGAAGATTCAAAAGGTGAAAGCTTGAAAGCAAAGCTTGCGAAGGAGACCAAAAGTTATCAAGAAGGTTGAAAGGAACTTCATTTGAAGTAAAGGTATATCTATTACTCATAAAGTTTGAAGAATTCAATACACAGGTGAAGAAAGGATGGGAGATTCTCTTCAGATAGAGAAATTGGATAGAGAGAACTATCCAACATGGTCAACGAGGATGGAAGCTCATCTTATGAGCAAAGACTTGATAGATTATATCATAGGTGAAGAAGAAAAGCCTCAATTCAAAGATCCTAGTGTTCCAACTATGTATGAATTGTCAGATTTGAAGACTTGGATGAAGAGAGATGCTCAAGCTAGGAGCATTATCTATATGGGAGTTAATGACTACTTGCTACCTCACATTAGAGGTTTTGAAAGTGCAAGTGATATATGGAATGCTTTGGAGGAGCATTTCCAAAACACCACAAAGTCAAGGAAGGCATCCTTGTGGGCAGATTTTACCACATTCAAGAAGAAGGCCTCTCAATCCAATCTCAGATTATGTAACAAGGATGAAGGACATTGCAGATGCATTAGGAGCAGTTGATGAAGATATTGAGAAGGACAAATTAGTAAGGCAAATCTTGACTGAGAGGTGATGACAAATGGAAGCCATTCATTTTGTCTACTGAATTATCACTAGATCATTTTACTCCTGATTTAAATCAGTTGCTAGGACACATGCTAACCTTTGAGCAGGATGTCACAGGTGAAGTGATAAGAGTGCAAGTCAAGCAATGTATTCGAAGGATAAGAAGAAGAATAGCAAAGGGAAGCAACAAGCAAATGAAGATGAATGTACAACTATCCAAGCTAACTTCCTAAGAGGAGGAGGAGGTGGCAAAGGTATAAACAAATTGTTTCAAGGAAGAAAGAAGGAAGATTGCACACATTGAAGATTCAAGGTAACATTGGTCATGCCTTGTTCACCTATGGAGGACATAAGATGTCTGAGTTAGATCTTTGGCACAAAAGGCTTGGACATTTCAATGAAAGAGGTATTAAAGATATGGTTAACAATGGTTCACTGCTTGGATTGCCTAATGTTGCAGGTCAACATATGACATACAGATGTGAGGCATGTCAATTAGTATCAAAGATAAGTCAGAGGTATTCAATACATTCAAACATTATCATGTGTATGAAGAAAGAATTACAGGTCAAAAATTGAAGAGACTAAGGTCAAATGGAGGGGGAGAGTATTTCTCTAATGAGTTCAGTGATTACTTGTGGAATGCATGTATAAAAAGGGAAATTACTTGCAGGTACTCTCCTAAAAAAATTGGTATAGCAGAAAGGAGGAATAGAACTCTTGTTGAGTTTGCAAGATCCATGATGAAGGAGAAAAGTTGCCCAAATGATTTGTAGGCTGAGGCTATAAATACAGCACATAATTGGTCAATATATTACCATGTAAAGCTTTGCAGGGTATGACACCATATGAGGCATGGTAGGGTAAGAGACCTACTCTAGATCATGGCAAAGTATTTGGATGTTTGGCATATGCATATGTGCCATCTCAATTAAGACACAAATTGGAACCTAAAGCTGAGAAGTATGTGTTCATTGGATATGACGATAAGAAGATGGGATATAGATTGTGGAGTCCATCCACAAAACAATTCCTTGTGTCAAAGGATGTTACATTTGATGAGCAAGCTACTTGTGTGCAGGAACAATCAATATTTATGTAGGTGGTGAAGAAGTTGTGAATCAAAAGAAAGGTAAATCAAAGGTTCAGATATTTGATGAAGAGGAGAACAATGAAGTACAGGTTGAAGTTGAAGAAGTGCCAAGATTTGATCCAGAGTGTGATGAACCAGAAACCTCAAGAAGTGGAGAACTCAGAAGGTCATCAAGACACAAATGGCGACCTACAAGGGATAGCTATGACACTTCTTTTTTGACTATCAAAGATTATGCTTATATGATAAAGGCAGATCAAGACCCTTCTACAAATGAAGAGGCAAAAGGTAAGGAAAATTGGGAGAAAGCTATGCAGGAAGAGTATGATGCATTGATGGAGAATCAGACCTGGGACGTCATATGGTATAGATTATCATGAGACTTATAGTCCTGTGGCAAAGATGAAAACTATCAGGACACTCATAGTCATTGCTGCATGTAAAGGTTGGAGATTATGTCAATTAGATGTGAAGAATGCTTTTCTAAATGGTTACATTTCAGATGATGTTTTCCTGGAGCAACCACAAGGATTCAGAAATGAAAGGTATCCAGATCATGTATGCAAGCTCAAGAGAGCTTTGTATGGTTTGAAGTAGGCCCCAAGGGCATGGAATTATAGACTTGTGAAGTTCTTGAAAGAACTTGGTTTTCAAGTATCTAAAGCAGATAGTAGCTTGCTTGTCAAAGCAAGTGATGATGGGTTCATTTACATGTGCATATATGTTGATGATATAATTCTTACAGGAATAGATGAGAGAGGCATTCAAAGCCAAAAGAAGCAAATGGAGAAAGAGTTCAAGATTAGTGACTTGGGAGACTTGTCACATTTCTTGGGCATGGAGATCTCTATACTCAACATGGAGTATATGTAACTCAAGAAAGGTATTTGAAAAACTTGTTGATCAAGTTTAGAATGGATGATTGCAGGGTAGCACCTACTCCAATGGAGGTGAATCACAAATTGAGTAGATATGGAGGAGAAGAGTTCAAGGACATGAAGCTATATCAAAGTTTGGTTGGTAGTCTCATCTATGCTACATTAACTAGGCCTGATTTGTCATATGCAGTTGGAGTATTATCTCAATTCATGCATTGTCCTAGGAAAGAACATTGGGTTGCAGGACAAAGAGTGTTGATTTACATTAAGGGTACACTCAAAGAAGTTTTGTATTATAGTTTTACATCAGATACAAACATCAAGATTTATAGTGATACAGATTGGGCAGGTAATCCTGATGATAGGAGATCAACTTAGGGATACTCCTGTTATGTGGGAGATAAGTTAATTTCATGGTGTTCAAAGAAGCAACACATAGTTGCTTTATCATCCTCAGAGGCTGAATACAAAGGTATGGTTGAAGCTACAAAGGAAGTGATATGGCTTAAGACTCTCATGAAGAGTTTTGACATCATCCAGACCACTATTAATGGAGATAACATGAGCTCATTGTATTTAGCTGCTAATCCTGTTTTTCATGCCAGGACTAAACACATTGAGATTCAGTATCATTTTCTAAGAGAGAAGGTGATGGATAAGGAGATTGAAGTCATACATACTTGAACAAAAGATTAGATAGGGAACATGCTAACCAAAAGCTTGGATAGACCAAAGCTATAAAGATTTAAAGACATGGCTTGATGATTGAGGGGGAGTTGTTGGTGCAAATCAATCACCAATTGAAGTTTTGAAGTCAAGGATTGAAGAAAAGATCAATTTATGAAGCATGAAGGAAGTACATGTCTAGAAGATAAAGATGTGTATACATATGTACATTAATTTAGTGATAGCTCACATATAGGTCATCAAGACACAAATGGCAACCTACAAGGAATAGCTATGACACTTCTTTTTTGACTATCAAAGATTATGCTTATATGATAAAGGCAGATGAAGACCCTTCTACATATGAAGAGGCAAAAGGTAAGGAACATTGGGAGAAAGCTATGCAGGAGGAGTATGATGCATTGATGGAGAATCAGACATGGGATTTGGTTCCTAAACCAAATAGTCAGAAGATCATTGGATGCAAATGGGTCTACAAGACAAAGAGATTTGCAGATGGAAGTGTGTCTAGATATAAAAGCTAGACTGGTTGTGAAAGGGTTTGATCAGACATATGGTATAGATTATGATGAGACTTATAGTCCTGTGGCAAAGATGACAACTATCAGGACACTCATAGCCATTGCTGCATGTAAAGATTGAAAATTATGCCAATTAGATGTGAAGAATGCTTTTCTAAATGGTTACATTTCAGATGATGTTTTCATGGAGCAACCACAAGGATTCAGAAATGAAAGGTATCCAGATCATGTATTCAAGGTCAAGAGAGCTTTGTATGGTTTGAAGAAAGCCCCAAGGGCATGGAATTATAGACTTATGAAGTTCTTGAAGGAACTTGGTTTTCAAGTATCTAATGCAGATAGTAGCTTGCTTGTCAAAGCAAGTGATGATGGGTTCATTTACATGTGCATATATGTTGATGATATAACTCTTACAAGAACAGATGAGAGAGGCATTCAAAGCCTAAAAAAGCAAATGGAGAAAGAGTTCAAGATTAGTGACTTGGGAGACTTGTCATATTTCTTGGGCATGGAGATCTCATACACTCAACATGGAGTATATGTAACTCAAGAAAGGTATTTGAAAAACTTGTTGATCAAGTTTAAAATGGATGATTGCAGAGTAGCACCTACTCCAATGGAGGTGAATCACAAATTGAGCAGATATGGAGGAGAAGAGTTCAAGGACATGAAGCTATATCAAAGTTTGGTTGGTAGTCTTATCTATGCTACATTAACTAGGCCTGATTTGTCATATGCAATTGGAGTATTGTCTCAATTCATGCATTGTCCTAGGAAAAAACATTGGGTTGCAGGACAGAGTGTTGAGGTACATTAAGGGTACACTCAAAGAAGGTTTGTATTATGGTTTACATCAGATACAAACATCAAGATTTATAGTGATACAGATTGGGCAAGTAATCCTGATGATAGGAGATCAACTCATGGATACTCGTGTTATGTGGGAGATAAGTTAATTTCATGGTGTTCAAAGAAGCAACACACAGTTGCTTTATCATCCTTAGAGGCTGAATACAAAGGTATGGTTGAAGATGCAAACGAAGTGATATGGCTTAAGACTCTCATGAAGAGTTTTGAGATCATCCAGAGTACACCCACTATTCATGGAAAATAACATGAGTTCATTGTATTTAGCTGCTAATCTTGTTTTTCATGCCAGGATTAAACACATTGAGATTCAGTATCATTTTCTAAGAGAGAAGGTGATGGATAAGGAGATTGAAGTCATACATACTTGAACAAAAGATCAGATAGTTGACATGCTAACCAAAAGCTTGGATGGACCAAAGCTACAGAGATTTAAAGACATGGAAGGTATAAAGAAGATAGAAAAAACCTCAATTGATGATTGAGGGGGAGCTGTTGGTGCAAATCAATCACCAATTGAAGTTTTGAAGTCAAGGATTGAAGAAAAGTTCAATTTATGAAGCATGAAGGAAGTACATGTCTAGAAGATAAAGATGTGTATACATATGTATATTAATTTAGTGATAGCTCACATATATCTTTTGTATGGTCATAAGCTTGCACATATATGCCTATATATACAAGTAAAAAGTAGGGGAAAATATGAGAGAGCATGTGAATAGAGAAACTAGAAGTTGTATGAGCCTTTGAACACTTTAGAAATGAGTAAGATCTCTCTCATCACTCAGATGTAAAGTTTTCCAGAAATTAAGAAAAGTCGTGCCGGATATTTCTGAGAGTTCTCCTTCTGTGTTGTATCTTTTGTGAAATGCTTTTGTAAAACTCTAAGTTTATAGTTGATTGATCTTCATACAAACTTTCAGCTTCTAATTGTGATCAGGCTGAGAGAATTGAGTGTAGGAACATTTACATGTGTAAATGTAAAGAAGTGAAGTTGAAGGAGGCACAACATTCGATGCTAATGTTTTGGTCAGTTCTTCTTCCACAGTGTAAAGTTATTTTGAGCAAGCAAGCACTCATTCTTTAAGTTGGAAGGTAAGCTACCTATGGCTAAAAGCATTTGATTAAATGCGCTCTAGTTTGGGAGAACCAACCTTTAGAAGTTGCAGATGTCAAAGTCGACTATAAATAACTACAATTTTAGACATAGGTGACTTGTTAAGATCATTTTTCAAGATCTAATGAAGTAAAGGTCAAAAGGAACTTCATTCGAAGTAAAGGTACATCTATTACTCATAAAGTTTGAAGAATTGAATACACAGGTGAAGAAAGGATGGGAGATTCTCTTCAGATAAAGAAATTTGATAGAGAGAGCTATCCAGCATGGTCAATGAGGATGGAAGCTCATCTTATGAGCAAAGACTTGATAGGTTTTATCACAGGTGAAGAAGAAAAGCCTCAGTTCAAAGATCCTAGTGTTCCAACTATGGATGAATTGTCAGATTTGAAGACTTGGATGAAGAGAGATGATCAAGCTAGGAGCATTATCTATATGGGAGTTAATGACTACTTGCTACCTCACATTAGAGGTCTTGATAGTGCAAGTGATATATGGAATGCTTTGGAGGAGCATTTCCAAAACACCACAAAGTCAAGGAAGGCATCCTTGTGCACAGATTTTACCACATTCAAGAAGAAGGCCTCTCAATCCATCTCAGATTATGTAACAACGATGAAGGACATTGCAAATGCATTAGGAGAAGTTGATGAAGATATTGAGGAGGATAAATTAGTAAGGCAAATCCTCACAGGTTTGAGAGGTGATGACAAATGGAAGCCATTCATTTTGTCTACTGAATTATCACTAGATCATTTTACTCCTGATTTAAATCAGTTGCTAGGACACATGCTAACCTTTGAGTAGGATGTCAAAGGTGAAAGTAATAAGAGTGCAGGTCAAGCAATGTATTCAAAGGATAAGAAGAAGAATATAAAAGGGAAGCAACAAGCAAATTAAGATGAAAGTAAAACTAGCCAAGCTAACTTCCTAAGAGGAAGAGGAGGTGGCAAATGTAGAGGAAGAGGTAGAAGTAATAAAGATGGAGTGAAAGCTTGCTGGATTTTTGGTAAGACAAATCACTTAGCTCATGATTGTTGGCATAACACTCAGAATAATGGTGGATATAATCAAAAATTTAATTCAAGAGGAAGAGGTGGCAGAAATCAAAGAGGTAATTTTAGAGGTAGAGGTAGTAGAGGTTATTTTGGAAGAAATGCAAGTAGATTCCAAAGCCAACAATACAACAATACTTATTACAATTATGCTTCAGATCAGAAGGAGGATTCAACATTGATAATGAATGCAACTTGTGAAAGGCAATGTGAAGACCAAAGAGTCTTCTACATTGACTTAGGGTGTAGCAATAACCTAAGTGGCATTATAGCTTTGATGATTGATTTGGAGAATAAGGTAACTAATCATGTAGTTCAAACAGGTGACAATACAAAGCACAATGTGAAGTCAATTGGATCAGTGAAGGCCAAGGATGGGAGTACTCTCTTGAGTAAGGTTTTGTATGTTCCTACAATTCCAAAGAATATGATAAGTGTAGGACAAATTGTTGAAAAAGGTTATGAAGTTAGGTTCACTAATGAGGGAGTTTTTGTGGAAGACCCTAGCAATGGGTATAAACAAATTGTTTCAGGGAAGAAAGAAGGAAGATTGTTCACATTGAAGATTCAAGGTAACATTGGTCATGCCTTGTTCACCTATGGAGGACATAAGATCTCTGAGTTAGATCTTTGGCACAAAAGGCTTGGACATTTCAATGAAAGAGGTATTAAAGATATGGTTAACAATGGTTCAGCGCTTGGATTGCCTAATGTTGTAGGTCAACGTATGACATACAGATGCGAGGCATGTCAATTAGGTAAGGTTCATAAGCAATCTTATTTCAAGTATGGATTTATGTATTCAGAGAAGCTTGAATTGGTACACATAGATGTGTGGGGACCATCAAAGGATTTCAACATCAATGGTTCAAGGTATTATGTGATTTATGTTGATGATGCTACCAGATGGATCACTATCTATGTGATCAAAGATAAGTTATTAGAGGTATTCAATACATTCAAACATTATCATGTGTATGCAGAGATACTTACAGGTCAAAAATTGAAGAGACTAAGGTCAGATGGAAGGGGAGATTATTTCTCTAATGAGTTCAGTGATTACTTGTGGAATGTAGGTATAAAAAGGGAAATTACTTGTAGGTACTCTCCTCAACAAAATGGTGTAGCAGAAAGGAGGAATAGAACTTTGATTGAGTTTGCAAGATCCATGATGAAGGAGAAAAATTGCCCAAATGATTTTTGGGCTGAGGCTATAAATACAACAACCGATTTGGTCAATATATTACCATGTAAAGCATTGCAGGGTATGACACCATATGAGGCATGGTAGGGTAAGAGACCTACTCTAGATCATTGCAAAGTATTTGGATGTTTGGCATATGCATATGTGCCATCTCAATTAAGGCACAAATTGGAACCTAAAGCTGAAAAGTATGTGTTCATTGGATATGATGATAAGCAGATGGAATATAGATTGTGGAGTCCATCCACAAAACAATTCCTTGTGTCAAAGGATGTTACATTTGATGAGCAAGGTACTTGGTATGCACAAACAATCAATATTTATGCAGGTGATGAAGAATTTGTGAATCAAAAGAAAGGTAAATCAAAGGTTCAGATATTTGATGAAGAGGAGAACAATGAAGTATAGGTTGAAGTTGAAGAAGTGCCAAGATTTGATCCAGAGTGTGATGAACCAGAAACCTCAAGAAGTAGAGAACTCACAAGGTCATCAAGACACAAATGGTAGCCTACAAGGTATAGCTATGACACTTCTTTTTTGACTATCACAGATTATGCTTATATGATAAAGGTAGATGAAGACCCTTCTACATATGAAGAGGCAAAAGGCAAGGAAAATTGGGAGAAAGCTATGCAAGAAGAGTATGATGCATTGATGGAGAATCAGACATGGGATTTGGTTCCTAAACCAATTAGTCAGAAGATCATTGGATGCAAATGGGTCTACACTTGTTGTGAAAGGGTTTGCTCATACATATGGTATAGATTATGATGAGACTTATAGTCCTGTGGCAAAGATGACAACTATCAGGACACTCATAGCCATTGCTGCATGTAAAGGTTGGAAATTATGTCAATTAGATGTGAAGAATGTTTTTCTAAACAGTTACATTTCAGATGATATTTTCATGGAGCAGCCACAAGGATTCAGAAATGAAAGGTATCCAGATCATGTATGCAAGCTCAAGAGAGCTTTGTATGGTTTGAAGCAGGCCCCAAGGGCATGGAATTATAGACTTGTGAAGTTCTTGAAAGAACTTGGTTTTCAAGTATCTAATGCAGATAGTAGCTTGGTTGTCAAAGCAAGTGATGACGGGGTCATTTACATGTGCATATATGTTGATGATATAATTCTTACAAGAACAGATGAGAGAGGCATTCAAATCCTAAAGAAGCAAATGGAGAAAGAGTTCAAGATTAGTGACTTGGGAGACTTGTCATATTTCTTGGGCATGGAGATCTCATACACTCAACATGGAGTATATGTAACTCAAGAAAGGTATTTGAAAAACTTGTTGATCAAGTTTAAAATGGATGTTTGCAGGCTAGCACCTACTCCAATGGAGGTGAATCACAAATTGAGCAGATATGGAGGAGAAGAGTTCAATGACATGAAGCTATATCAAATTTTGGGTGGTAATATGATCTATGCTACATTAACTAGGCCTCATTTGTCATATGCAGTTGGAGTATTGTCTCAATTCATGCATTGTCCTAGGTAAGAACATTGGGTTGCAAGACAAAGAGTGTTGAGGTACATTAAGGGTACACTCAAAGAAGGTTTGTATTATGGTTTTACATCAGATACAAACATCAAGATTTATAGTGATACAGATTGGGCAGGTAATCCTGATGATAGGAGATCAACTTATGGATACTCGTGTTATGTGGGAGATAAGTTAATTTCATGGTGTTCAAAGAAGAAACACACAGTTGCTTTATCATCCACAGAGGCCGAATACAAAGTTATGGTTGAAGCTGCAAAGGAAGTGATATGGCTTAAGACTCTCATGAAGAGTTTTGACATCATCCTGAGTACACCCACTATTCATGGAGATAACATGAGTTCATTGTATTTAGCTGCTAATCTTGCTTTTTATGCCAGGACTAAACACATTGAGATGAAGTATCATTTTCTAAGAGAGAAGGTGATGGATAAGGAGATTGAAGTCATACATACTTGAACAAAAGATTAGATAGCTGACATGCTAACCAAATGCTTACATGGACCAAAGCTACAGAGATTTAAAGACGTGACAGGTATAAAGAAGATAGAGAAAACCTCAATTGATGATTGAGGGGGAGCTGTTGGTTCAAATCAATCACAAATTGAAGTTTTGAAGTCAAGGATAGAAGAAAAGATCAATTTATGAAGCATGAAGGAAGTACATGTCTAGAAGATAAAGATGTGTATACATATGTTCATTAATTTAGTGATAGCTGAGATATATCTTTTGTATGGTCATAAGCTTGTACATATATGCCTATATATACAAATAAAAAGTGGGGGAAAATATGAGAGAGCATGTGAATAGAGAAACTAGAAGTTGTATGAGTCATTAGACACTTTAGAAGTGAGTAAAATCTCTCTCATCACTCAGATGTAAAGTTTTCCAAAAATGAAGAAAAGTTGCACCGGATATTTCTAAGAGTTCTCCGTCTTTGTTGTATCTTTTGTGAAATGCTTTTGTAAAAGGTTAAGTCTATAGTTGATTGATCTCTTAACAAGTTTTCAGCTTCTAGTTGTGATCAGGCTGAGAGAATTGAGTGTAGGAACATTTACATGTGTAAATGTAAAACAAGAGAAGTTGAAGGAGGCACAAAATTCGATGCTAATGTTTTGGTCAGTTATCGTTCCACAGTGTAAAGTTTTGAGCAAGCAAGCAGTCATTCTTTAAGTTGGAAGGTAAGCTACCTATGGCTAAAAGCATTTGATTAAGCGGGTTCTAGTTTGGGAGAACCAAGCTTTAGAAGATGAAGATGTCAAAGTCGACTGTAAACTAGAGTTTTAGACATAGGTGAGTTGTTAAGATCATTTCTCAAGATCTACTGAGTCTTTTGGAATGACTTAACTTGGAGGAGGTGCACAAACTATAGGTGACACCTTCTGCAAAGTTTTATAAAAAACTTTACACATTTGGTAAGTCAATGAATGAGTTATATGCAGCAGACTTTCTATGTCATCACCTTCTTGAGAGTTTGTTCAAGATTTTGGAAATTGAGTATTGATCCTCCAAATTGGTGAAGGTTTTGAGTTACTCTTGTTACAGAGCTGCTCTAACTTCAAGAGTAGCTTGTTCTTTTGGAGATTAACACTCTCCATCAGTGGTATCAGAGTAGGAAGCATCAAAATTGAAGATAAGAGGACCCCCACTGCTGAAGCTGTAAAGAATTCAACACTTGAAGATTCAAAAGGTGAAAGATTGAAAGCAAACCTTGAGAAGGAGACCAAAAGTTATCAAGAAGGTCAAAAGGAACTTCATTCGAAGTAAAGGTACATCTATTACTCATAAAGTTTGAAGAATTCAATACACAAGAGAAGAAAGGATGGGAGATTCTCTTCAGATAGAGAAATTGGATAGAGAGAACTATCCAACATGGTCAATGAGGATAGAAGCTCATCTTATGAGCAAAGACTTGATAGGTTATATCACAGGTGAAGAAGAAAAGCCTCAGTTCAGAGATCCTAGTGTTCCAACTATGGATGAATTGTCAGATTTGAAGACTTGGATGAAGAGAGATGCTCAAGCTAGGAGCATTATCTATATGGGAGTTAATGACTACTTGCTACCTCACATTAGAGGTCTTGAAAGTGCAAGTGATATATGGAATGCTTTGGAGGAGCATTTCCAAAACACCACAAAGTCAAGGAAGGCATCCTTGTGGGAAGAGTTTACCACATTCAAGAAGAAGGCCTCTCAATCCATCTCAGATTATGTACCAAGGATGAAGGACATTGCAGATGCATTAGGAGCAGTTGATGAAGATATTGAGGAGGATAAATTAGTAAGGCAAATCCTCATAGGTTTGAGAGGTGATGACAAATGGAAGCCATTCACTTTGTCTACTGAATTATCATTAGATCATTTTACTCCTGATTTAAATCAGTTGCTACGACACATGCTAACCTTTGAGCAGGATGTCAAAGGTGAAAGTGATAAGAGTGCAGGTCAAGCAATATATTCAAAGGATAAGAAGAAGAATAGCAAAGCAAGAAGCAAATGAAGATGAAAAATTTTATGAAGCACAAAGATGAAGTATTCAATTGTTTCAACAAATATCTTGCTCTTGTTGAAAATCACACAGGGAAAACATTAAAGAGGCTAAGGTCAGATGGAGGGGGAGAATATTTCTCCCATGAGTTTGATGCATATCTTCAAGATAGAGGCATCAAAAGAGAAATCACCACCAGATATACTCCAGAGCAAAATGGAGTAGCAGAAAGGAGGAATAGGACCATTGTGGAGGCAGCAAGGTCCATGATCAATGAAAAGAAATTGCCCAACTACCTATGGGTAGAGGCTGTATCCACAGCCGCCTATCTTATTAGTAGACTCCCATCTAAAGCATTGGATGGGATGACACCATATGAAGCTTGGAATGGAAGAAGGCCTAGCCTAGATCATTGCAAAATTTTTGGGTGCATAGCATATGCACATGTTCCATCACAAATCAGAGGTAAAATGGATCCCAAGGCAGAGAAATGTGTGTTCATAGGTTATGATCTTAATAAAAAAGGGTACAGGTTGTATAATCCAAGTACTAAAGGTTTTATTGTTAGCAGAGATGTTGTTTTTGATGAAAACAACTCGTGGTTTGAAGATGATTGCAGAAATGTCAAACTACCTTATGACCTAGAAGAAGACTTTCCTACAATTCAGAAGGTGAATAGACAACAATGTGACGATTCAAGTGATTTTGATGATGATTAGAAAACACCAAGGAGAAACTTCAAGGTATGGAGCAACAAAGGTAAAGAGAAAGTACAAGACTTGAGGGATATTACAGAATCCTCTCAACAAACAATAAGGAGCTAGGGAAAAGAAGAAGCCAGAAAGGTATGGATATGACACCTCTCTAGTCACTAAACACTCAATCTATATTGCTCAGGATATCAATTCAAAAGAACCATCAACCTTTGAAGAAGAAAACAAGAAATATGAATGGAAGGAAGCAATGAAGTAAGAGATACGATCACTTCAAGAAAATCAGGCTTGGGACCTAGTTCCCACGAACCAATCCATGAAGATTATTGGATCTAGATGGATCTATAAGGTCAAAACGAATTTTGATGGATCAATAAACAGGTACAAAGCAAGACTTGTGGCCAAAGGGTTTGCTCAAACCCAAGGGATTGATTATGAGGAGACCTTCTCTCCTATGGCAAAGATGCCAACAATCAAGGTCCTCATAAGCATAGCTGCTTCAAGGAATTGGAACATCTATCAATTAGATGTAAAAAATGCATTTTTAAATGGTTGGATTTCAGAGGAGGTATACATGGCACAACCTCCTGGATTTGTTGATGATGTACATCCTGAGTATGTGTGCAAACTCAGAAAAGCTCTCTATGGTCTCAAACAAGCTCCTAGAGCCTGGAATCATAGATTGGCTACATTTTTGCAGGACAAAGGATTCAAGATGAGCAAGGCTGATTCTTCACTCTTCATTAAGAAGAGTAACTTTGAAGTTATATATCTTTGTGTGTATGTAGATGATATTATTTTTACAGGTAATGATGCAGATGGAATCAAGAAGATCACAGCCCAAATGAAGGAAGAATTCAAGATAAGTGACCTAGGATTGCTCCCTTATTTTCTTGGATTAGAAGTTGTCTATACAGATAAAGGGATCTTCCTTACTCAAAGGAAGTATGTTAAAGATGTAATTGCAAAGTTCAAGATGCAGGATGCTAAGGTTGCACGTACTCCCATGGAGGTCAATCACAAGTTAAGTGCTCATGAAGGGGAACCTATTGAAGACATTACAAATTCTGGCCTTGAAGACTGTAAGCTTATTGCCACTTCTATGGAGACAGGTTTACGATTGAGTCTTCAGGATGCTAGAGATGCATTTGATGTTGTTCTCTATCAGTAGGTTGTTGGATGCTTGATTTACTTATGCATTACTTGGCTAGATATTCAGTTTCCTGTCTCATAGATGAGCAGGTTTATGCATTTCCCAGGTATCAAGCATTGGAAGGCGGTTAAGTGCATCTTCTGCTACTTGAGTGGTACTCGGCTACTTGGGTTGTTTTATCCCAAGGGGGGATCACTACCGCAAGATTTGCATGCTTTTTCTAACTCTGACTAGGCTGGTTGCTATGACACTCGTGTCTCCACTAGTGGCTTTTGCTTCATGCTTGGTAGCTCATGTATATCTTGGTTGAGCAAGAAGTAGCCTACTATGGCCACTTCTAGTTGTGAGGCTGAGTATAGGGTAGCTTTCACAGCTATTGTTGACTGTGTGTGGCTTAGATGCCTTATGGATGATTTGGGTGTTGGTCAGTCGTCCGCCACCACCATCATCACTGATGGTCAGAGCACAATGGCAATTGCGAGGAACCCTGTGTTCCATGCTCACACTAAACACATTGAGGTGCATTATCATTATGTCATTGAGAGGTCCTCTGTTGGGGAGATCAGCTTGGCATATGTTCCCACACAGGAGAATATTGCACATCTTTTCATGAAGGCTCTGCCTAGAGAGAAGTTTGAAGCTTTATGCAAAGCTTTGGGCTTAATTCCTTTTCTGGATTGATTCCACATAGCTTGGCACTTCCTTATACATGAGTGTCGGCTCCTTGTTCACCGCATCACTCCCAGGGGGGATTTGTTGATATATTTAGGTAGTGATGTGTGTGAACACACTAGGACTATCGGGGCACTTTTTTCCCTCTTTAGGAGGTTTTTCTCACCCGGCTTGTATATACGCCTATTGCCCTAATGGGCTACTTATCTTTGTACATTCTCTAGTAGTTCATTCAGTATTGTGTCTTGAGCTCCAAGCTTCTTCTTCTTCTTGCATGTGTTGTTCGCGTGCTTCTACAGACGTCTAACTCCAACATATGTGTGTACTCTCATGATAGAAAAGAACTTGTTCCAGATCTATGAAGAAGCTTTTACAAATATGCTTGTACAAAGTGTGCTTAAACCCTAGGAAATATGTCTCCATGGTCCACAAAGGTAAAATCCTTGGGCACAGTCTCCAAGAATGGAATATCAAGATATGAAGGAAAAATAAGAGCAATCTCTGAATTTCCACGACCACAAAATGAAAAAGAAGTCCCAAATTCTTTATGGGACATTGTGGATATTATAGATGGATCATATATATGTACGAAAATGTCACTCAACCAATGTAGGGGATACTAAAAATTTTTTATTTGATAAAAGAGTGTGAAAACTCATTTCATGAACTCAAAAGGATCTCATATCAACACCAATATTAAAGGCCCTAGATTGGAACAAACTATATCCATGTAGATGCTTCAAATTTTGTGATTGGTTACATCTTGGCACAACCTACAGAAGAGGGTAACATTGATGGAGAGTGATAATCTCCAAAAGAACAAGCTACTCTTGAAGTTAGAGCACGTCGATCAATACTCAATTTCCAAAATCTTGAACAAACTGTGAAGAAGGTGACTACATAGAAAATCTACTGCACATAACTCATTCATTGACTTATCAGATGTGTAAATTTTTTGATAAAACTCTGCAAAAGGTGTCGGCTATAGTTTACACACCTCCTTCAAGTTAAATCATTCCAAAAGACTCAGTAGATCTTGAGGAATGATCTTAACAACTCACCTATATCTAAAACTGTAGTTATTTACAGTCGACTTTGACATCTGCAACTTCGAAAGCTTGGTTCTCCCAAACTAGAACCCTTTTAATCAAATGCTTTTAGCCATAGGTAGCTTACCTTCCAATGTAAAGAATGAGTGCTTCCTTGCTCAAAACTTTACACTGTGGAAGGAGAACTAACCAAAACATTAGCATCAAATTTTGCGCCTCCTTCAACATCTCTTCTTTACATTTACACATGTAAATGTTCCTACACTCAATTCTCTCAGCCTGATCACAATTAGAAGCTGAAAATTTGTACAGAGATCAATCAACTATAGACTTAGACTTGTACAACAGCATTGCACAAAAGATACAACACAGAAGGAGAACTCTCAGAAATATCGGGTGCAACTTTTCTTCATTTCTGGAAAACTTTACATCTGAGTGATGAGAGAGATCTTACTCACTTCTAAAGTGTCTAATGACTCATAAAACTTCTAATTTCTATATTCACATGCTCTCTCATATTTTCCTCGAGTTTTTACTTGTGTATATAGGCATATATGTACAAGCTTATGACCATACAAAAGATATATGTGAGCTATCACTAAATTAATGTACATATGTATACACATCTTTATCTTCTAAACATGTACTTCCTTTATGCTTCATAAATTGATCTTTTCTTCAATCCTTGACTTAAAAACTTCAATTGGTGATTGATTTGCACCAACAGCTCCCCCTCAATCATCAACTGAGGTTTTCTCAATCTTCTTTATACCTGCCATGTCTTTAAATCTTTGTAGCTTTGGTCCATCCAAGCTTTTGGTTAGCATGTCAGCTATCTGATCTTTTGTTCAAGTATGTATGACTTCAATCTCCTTATCCATCACTCTTCTCTCTTAGAAAATGATACTGAATCTCAATGTGTTTAGTCTTGGCATGAAAAACAGGATTTGCAGCTAAATACAATGAACTCATGTTATCTCCATGAATAGTGGGTGTACTCTGGATGATGTCAAAACTCTTCATGAGAGTCTTAAGCCATATCACTTCCTTTGCAGCTTCAACCATACCTTTGTATTCAGCCTCTATGGATGATAAAGCAACTGTGTGTTGCTTCTTTGAACACCATGAAATTAACTTATCTCCCACATAACACGAGTATCCATAAGTTGATCTCCTATCATCAGGATTACCTGCCCAATCTGTATCACTATAAATCTTGATGTTTGCATCTGATGTAAAACCAAACCTTCTTTGAGTGTATCCTTAATGTACCTCAACACTCTTTGTCCTGCAACCCAATGTCCTTTCCTAGGACAATGCATGAATTGAGACAATACTCCAACTGCATATGACAAATCAGGCCTAGTTAATGTAGCATAGATCAGACTACCAACCAAACTTTGATATAGCTTCATGTCCTTGAACTCTTCTCCTCCATATCTGCTCAATTTTTTATTCACCTCCATTGGAGTAGGTGCTACCCTGCAATCATCCATTTTAAACTTGATTAACAAGTTTTTCAAATACCTTTCTTGAGTAACATATACTCCATGTTGAGTGTATGAGATCTCCATGCCCAAGAAATATGACAAGTCTCCCAAGTCACTAATCTTGAACTCTTTCTCCATTTGCTTCTTTAGGCTTTGAATGCCTCTCTCATCTGTTCATGTAAGAATTATATAATCAACATATATGCACATGTAAATGAACCCATCATCACTTGCTTTGACAAGCAAGCTACTATCTACTTTAGATACTTGAAAAACAAGTTCTTTCAAGAACTTCATAAGTCTATAATTCCATGCCCCTGGGGCCTGCTTCAAACCATACAAAGCTCTCTTGAGCTTGCATACATGATCTGGATACCTTTCATTTCTGAATCCTTCTGGTTGCTCCATGAAAACATCATCTCAAATGTAACCATTTAGAAAAGCATTCTTCACATCTAACTAACATAATTTCCAACCTTTCCATGCAGCAATGGCTATGAGTGTCCTAATAGTTGTCATCTTTGCAAAAGACTATAAGTCTCATCATAATCTATACCATATGTCTGAGCAAACCCTTTCACAACAAGTCTAGCTTTATATCTAGACACACTTCCATCTACAAATCTCTTTGTCTTGTAGACCCATTTGCATCCAATGATCTTCTGACTATGTGGTTTAGGAACCAAATCCCATGTTTGATTCTCCATCAATGCATCATACTCTTCCTACATGGCTTTCTCCCAATTTTCCTTACCTTTTGCCTCTTCATATGTAGAATGTTCTTCATCTTCCTTTATCATATAAGCATAATCTTTGATAGTCAAAAAAGAAGTGTCATAGTTATACCTTGTAGGTTGCTATTTGTGTCTTGATGACCTTCTCAGTTCTCCACTTCTTGAGGTTGCTGGTTCATCACACTCTCGATCAAATATTAGAACTTCTTAAACTTCAACCTGTACTTCATTGTTCTCCTCTTCATCAAATATCTGAACCTTTGATTTACCTTTCTTTTGATTCACAACTTCTTTACCACCTGCATAAATATTGATTGTTCCTGCATACCAAGTACCTTGCTCATCAAATGTAACATCCTTTGACACAAGGAATTGTTTTGTGGATGGACTCCACAATATATATCCCATATGCTTATCATCATATCCAATGAGCACATACTTTTCAGCTTTAGGTTCCAATTTGTGCCTTAATTGAGATGGCACATACGCATATGCCAAACATCCAAATACTTTGCAATGATCTAGAGTAGGTCTCTTACCCTACCATGCCTCATATGGTGTCGTACCCTGCAAAGCTTTACAAGGTAATATATTGACCAAATATGTGGCTATATTTACAGCCTCAGCCCACAAATCATTTGGGCAATTTTTCTCCTTCATCATGGATCTTGCAAACTCAACAAGAGTTCTATTCCTCCTTTCTGCTACACCATTTTGTTGAGGAGAGTACCTGCAAGTAATTTCCCTTTTTATACCTACATTCCACAAGTAATCACTGAACTCATTAGAGAAATACTCTCCCCCTCCATTTGACCTTAGGCTCTTCAATTTTTGACCTGTAATTCTCTCTGCATACACATGATAATGTTTGAATAGCTCTTTGGTAATCGAAGCTTTCCATTGTTCCACTCTTTGCTCTTACCTTGTGCGCGTGTGTGTGTATGTGTGTGCATGCTTGTGTGCTTTCACTCACGCACTTGTGCCATCACTTGCTCGCGGTCTTCATACCGGTCCTCACGTCTCCACGGATTGACATTTATGAGGTGCATCTCCTCACGTTGGTACTCACCATTGTGCTAGAGTGACACCAAATTTGGCGCCGTTGCCGGGGAGAGAGCTTGGAGGACGAGCGTGTGATGGTAAGACGTGGAGTAGCGACGTTGGAAGGTGAAATATCGCCATTTTTCAGTTCAGTTCTGAGTTTTTCTCCTTCTTCATCTTCATCATCATCACCATCTCCTTCCCTCTTCATATCCTCTGATTTTTTCCATTTTCGCCACTACATTCACTCGTTTATTACTCGTGGCTGTGAGAAACAAGCTTAGGAGGAGCTGAGAACCAAAAGCGCTGAAGAAAATCACTTGGAAAACCTCTCAAAACTCCAAAAATTCAATTCAGTATCGCGCGGACTGAAGCGACCTGCGCCTGGTATCGCGAGCATCATATTGTGATTTTGGAGGGTGGCTTTGCATCCACAGGCTGATAGGAGGGACAAGGAGGACACAAGGTACACAAACCTGCAAAAATTTTTGAATTTGGGTGTGAAAATCTCCAAGTATCGTGTCCGGTTGAGATTTGGTATCGCGATACCAGAACTCCCGTGTATCGCGATACTTGTCGAGATATCGCATCGTGCCTGCCCACTTGAGGTATCGCGATACCATTCTGGTATCGTATCGTCAAGTGTTGGTGTCGCGATCGCGGTCGCCCCGGTGGTATCGTATCGTGGTCCACCTGGTATCGTATCGTCCGGTGCCTTAGTATCGTATCGTCTGATTTTTGGTATCGTATCGTTTGCAAACTAGTATCGTATCGTCGGGTACTTATTTTGGTAACGCGATACCGTTCTGAGGTCGTATCGCCCTGGTCCTCTCGTATCGTATCGTCGAAGTTTTAGTATCGTATCGCCTACTTCCCAAAGTAGTATCGCGACACTTGAAATAGTATCGTATCGCCAAGACTAGTGGTATCGTATCGTTTCCTTACCAGGAAGTGTATCGCGATACCATTTTTGGTGTCGTATCGTGGCAAACCCTGGGTATCGTATCGTGATGTTGGTATCGCGATTTCAGTAATCCCGGTGGTATCGTGTCGTCTAAAGTGGTATCGTGTAAGAAAGAGGTATCGTATCGTGGAGAATCTGGTGTCGTATCGCCTGTTTTGAGATCCCAGAGAGATCCAGTTTCCCTGTTTTAACCCCCAAAACCCTGAACTGGCATAACTTTCTCATACGAAATCCGTTTGCTGTGATCTTGGGTTTGTTGGAAAGCTCGTGAGGAGTACAACAAAAACATCGACTGGTTATGTTAATATTAATACCAGGATTATTAGATAGGGTATTTTGAAGTTGACCCTCAGGAAAATTGGAAAACCAAGGTGTTCCAAAGTATTTTGAGCAATATAAGAGAACTTTGGGACTAGAAGCCAAGGCTTATGAACCTGAGATCTGGTAGACACTTAGGCAGGGATAGACAAAGCATTAGGTCATCTGAGGCTAGTGTCAACCATACATCCAAGTCTTGGGCTCAACAGCTTAGTGGTTATCCTTACACACGAAGTTCAGAAACCAGTGACTCGGAAATGTCTTTTAGCATGGAAAGACCCACACGTAGCTCAGGCATTGCCTGTTTACAGACACCAGAAGGTCCTTATAAGACCCAATTGGAGTACATCAGGACCAACCAATTAGGTGCTCGCATCTATGAGGATGGTCTAAGGCGATCAGTGGTTCAACTCAAAAATCCTGACCAACTCTGTGGACTTGAACACCCAGTGGTCAAGTTTGAAGAGGGGGCTTACATTGATAAGGAAGGAACCATGTATGTGGTTACCAACTTACCAGATAGGACAGATGAGTTTGGAAATATCATTCCTGAGAATGAGATAGGAGACCTAGAGCAAGGAGACCTAGGGAGAGAACCCAAGACCCCTAGAGGTAAGTCAGTCTTAACCAGAGTGCTCACTCCAGAATGGATTCCTCAAGATAATAAAAGCATAGAATTATTCGTGAATAGAGAAACGGAGGAAGCCTTTTGGAGATTTAGGCCAGATCAACCCAGCCCAGTAGTCACCATCTATGAATTCAAGGACCCAGAGACACCAGGGAAAGCTGTCTATCTAGATCACACATCTCAGAAATTATTCTTGGTATCAGATCATGACAGACATGCTTACACTTGGCAAGGTGAATCAATTTTTCCTCCACCAAGATCTAATGTTTCCCAGGGCCTCCAAGGAGCCGGATCATCTAAGGCTCATGAAACCCAGAGAGAAAGAACTAGAGAGAGACCGGAGGTAAGCTTTGCAGACACTATCGGCAGAGACAGATCAGGATATGGAACGGAAAGACTTGAAAGGGAGAGACATAGAGCTCATAGACATCAAAGAGATGATCAGGATTTCCCATTGCCTAGACCACGAGAACACTCAAGAACTCTTAGACCCTCTCAAGTGGTTAAGACAATGAAGAACTACTTTGATGGATTTGGAGATCCTTATGATCATGTGGCGGAGTTCAAACAAGTGCTAAGAGCTGAACAGGTTGAAGACTTATTCACCCAGTTCGAGGCATTTGGGTTGACTCTTAAGGGTACTGCCTTAGCTTGGTTTCAACCTCTAAACAGTCGCAACTATAGAGAGATAGGTCAGCTGCTAGAAGAATTCATTGTGGAATTTTCCAAAAGTGGTATCAGGCATAACACATCATCCTTAATCCACAGCTTCAAGCAGACACCCCAAGAAACAGTGCAACTCGCAGGAAGAAGGTTTAGACAGTACCTGGAAAGATGCCCTGTGCCAGAATTACCCACATCAGCCAAACAGGTGGCACTGTTTTTAGATGGCCTATTGAGCACAAAACTAAGGTCATATGTATACTTGAAGGAGCCTAGATCCATAGAAGAGTGTATACGGATATGCATTGACATAGAAGACAACTTGGGTGAGGAATTAGGACTATCCAAACTCTATAAGGATTCTGATAGTTCTACAAGTCATACCTCTAGAGCCTCCACTGAGATAGATGAGATAGCTGAGCAAGTGGCCAAAAAGCTCGGAGTCCAAAATAGACAAATGCCAAGGGTCACCTCAGTGAAGCGATGTTATACGTGTGGAGGAGATCACATGGCTAATGTCTGCCCAATGATGACTCAACCCCAAGGAAACCCTAATGCTCTATATTGCACCATTGAGAGGAAATCTACAAATCATACGACCCAAGATTGTCCCTATAACAGGCAAGCTGTTAAACAAAATTATCAGCAGCCTTACCAACAGGGTAGGTATCAGAATCAATACCAACAACCATATTATAGGTCACAACAATATCAACCTCAATACCAGCAGCAATATCAGGCACCATATAGGCCACAACCAGTCCTAGGAAATCAACCGCCAACTCCTGCCAATGTGATCCCAGTTAAATATACGATGACAGAGGAGAACCATAATAGAACATTGGTGCCACTGACCCCATTGGTCTCAGAAAATGATTCTCACGCTCATGGTTCAGACTACTTCCATGAAGATAGTCCACATGCTTATTATATAGAGTCACCTGAGCAAAGTGAGACTTCTCAGTATCAATATGAGACACCACCTATGGAACAAAATTGGGAGCCGGAATACTCCAATGTCATGTATACGAATCCAAATCCTAGGCCCCAATTGAGACAAGTAAGACCACAAGCTCCTAGAGGACCATGCTTTAGATGTCAGGGCGATCATTTCATTCGTGAATGTCCCCACCAACCAGCTCTGGGATCAGGACAGAACATCACAATACAAGGCTTTTGTCCTGAGTGCGGCAAGGAACATCTTCCTAGAGAGTGTCCCAGGAATCCCTCTAGTGTACCCAAGGTCACACCCATCAACGTGGTAGGCTTAGTGGCAGATTCAAGTTCAAGTAGCAATAATGGGGCTCCTGTACAGGCAGTTACTAGGGCACAGGCTGCACAACAAGCAAAACCATCTGAGCAGTCAGAGTCAAGTGAGGCAGGAGAACCTAGTAAGAGGAAACCAAGAACATGGAAGGATACCAGAGAGAAGGCTAATCGCAAGTGGAACAAAAAGCTATCCGAGCTAGAAGAAAGCCTAAGGGATACCAAAACAAAAATAGAAGACATCGCGTCTCAAAGCCCCTCGCATGCCGAAGCTCCATCCTCTCCACCTCATTCCACTCCAACACCCATTGTAAATAATCCACAACCAGGGTCTGTTCTTGCAGATCCAACCCCAGAAGGTTTGGACATGATGTTCAAGGCCTACCAGGCTCGTCTTCAAGAAGGGCCAACAGCTGCAAACCTAGACAAGAGTTACCCTAGAGCAGATTTAGAGATTGAACGGATGAAAATGTGCATGAAAATGGTAGAACAAGCTCAAGCTATACTTGAGACTAGTCAAAAGTTCAATCAGACAAACTCTGTCAAACCGGATTTGCATTTCCAGGGCTTACTAGAAAGAATAGAGCAGTTGGTAAATAAACCACAAATTTCTTTACCTCCACAGGCTCAACCAGTTATTGAAAGAGGAAGCTCACCACCAATGGGAGCTTATGTTCCTAATTCCACGGATGCTGGAATACCTCCTTCAATTCAACAGTACTCTCAAGAGTTCTTGCGGGAAATACAAGAGGAGAAATGGGCCAAGGAGAAGGGTAATTCCCCTCCTATTCCTGAGATTGATGATCTTCAAGATCAATTTCCCCAAGACATTCCGTCTATCTATGGAGACCAAGCCGAGCAACAAGAAGATCAAAGATTAGATTTTGAATCTAATTCTTTACAAGAGTTGCCTCATTACACTGGCCCATGGGAATCTGAATCTCTCCAGATCAGAGCTCCCACAATATTGGTAAGAAATGAAGACTCAGTGATTCCAAGAAACACTGATGTTGTGAAGAACACTAAGGTTCAATGTCATCTCACTGTAGAGGAGCTGCTCAAGGCAAAACCGGAGCTATGGGATCATGTGAAGGATCAGGTTCCAGAACTTGAATCCAATATGCCAAAAGTAGGCTCTAAGCAAAAGGTTCCAGAGATACCTCTCGACAAGATAGGAGACATGAGCGAAGGTGAAGAGGGTAACACTTATCTTCCGATCACCTATCAAGGTTACACAACCAAAGCAATTGTAGATTCGGGTGCCGGCGTTGCTATTGCAACCACCTCCTTGTGGAAGCGATGGGGCAAACCCACCTTAAGACCAACGAGAATGAAACTTCAAATGGCAGATGGTCATTTTGAAAGACCTCTAGGATTGCTTGAAGGGATAACTCTAACCACATGTGGTGTAGAGTTTGAACATACATTTGCTATATGTGACTTTGAGAAAAATAATGTCTACGAGATGATCCTAGGAAGACCCTTCCTACGACAATTGCAAATAGTACAGGATTGGGGAACCAACTCCTTGTACTTACAGCACTTAGGGGTCACCACTAAGGTCAATTTGAAGGATTACACCTTCAGAGATGTACCACCCCTACAGTGGAATCCTATCCACAAAGCAAAAGAAGATTCTATCTCCGTGCATTCTGGAAGTTCACCTGATCCATCCTGGTTGCATGAAGATACTCACTTGTGGATGTGCAAGGTCGCAGAGGAAGAGGAAAAGCGCCTAAAAGCGAGAGAAGAAGGAACTCCCCCAGGAGATAGACCAATAAAAGACCCAGCCTATACACCGATGATATTTCCAGATGAGGAATTTGAGCCTCATGGTTGGGCAGAAATCTTAGCTACCATGGACATAGCAGTCAATGAAGAACAATGGACACCTCATTGTGATGAGGAGGGTTATGATATTTCAGTGTTCATGTGTCAGCCCCTGTTGGAAGAGTGTGATCCTAGTGAGTTCATAGAAGAAGAAGAGAATGACGATGATCTAGAATCCATTGTGATGGATACTTACTTTGACTCAGAGGAACACTATTTAGAAGACATAGGAGTGTTAACCCAAAAAGAAGAAGAACCCCTCACGAGTATTAAAACGATAAATTCAAAGGAAGGAAGTGAAGGAGGTCAAAAGAAAAAGAAAAGAAAAGCAGTGAAACAAGAAGAGGAAGAATCAGTGTTTGAAGTACCAGATAATTTCAAGAAATATGAAGTGGAAGACCGAAAAATTTTGGTACGGATGCCTAAGAGAGAGGCCATTACAGGAGAAGCATATGACAATAAAGAAAAGACCAAAAAAATTGTAGTGACCATTGAAGGGAACGAAGAGCGATGCACGTACATAGGAGACGACCTAAGTGCAAAAGAAGAAGCAGAGCTTGTAGCTCTATTAAGGGAATATAGGGATGTGTTCGCATGGCACTATAGAGACTTGAAAGGAGTAGATCCAAAGATTTGCTCTCATACTATTCCGATGACCGCTGATGCCAAGCCCACCAAACAAAAGCCCTACACATATAATGACAATTATGCAGCCAAAATAAAGGAGGAAATTGACAGGCTGATTGAAGCTGGATTCATCTATGAGATTGAGCACACTGAATGGGTGTCCCCCATTGTGGTGGTGCCCAAGAAGAATGGGAAATTGCGAGTGTGCATTAACCTTAAAAAAGTTAATGCCGCAACGATCAGAGATAGTTATCCACTTCCAATCACCGAACATCTTTTGGAGCGTGTTGCAGGCAAGGAAGTTTATAGCTTCCTTGATGGATTTTCAGGTTACAACCAAGTAGCCATTGCCCCCGAAGATCAACACAAAACGGCCTTTGCCACAGAATGGGGAATTTTTGCATTTCGTGTGATGCCATTTGGGCTCACCAATGCACCTGCAACATTCCAAAGGCTCATGTGTCATGTCTTCAAAGAGTTCTTGCGGAAGAGCTTGGAAGTATATGTGGACGATTTATGTGCGCATTCCCAACAGAGAAATTACCACATCCCTGAGCTCAGACAAATCTTCAACAAGTGTAGAGATTATCGAGTGTGTCTGAACCCAGAGAAATGTGTGTTCATGGTACGACAAGGTAAAATCTTAGGTCACATTGTTTCTAAGAATGGAATTTCAACAGATGAAGACAAGGTAAGAGCGATAGCAGAGTTGCCAAGACCAAGAAATGTTAAAGAGGTACAGGCCTTTATGGGCCATTGTGGATATTACCGTAGGTTTATCCACATGTATGCCATCATAGCTAAACCTCTTTATGGGTTGCTAACAAATTTTGAGTGGAATGAGGAATGCGAGAATTCCTTCAACGAGCTGAAAAGACGTTTGTGCACAGCACCAATATTGACTACTCCGGATTGGAGCAAACCCTTTCATGTCCATGTAGACGCCTCCAATCATGCAATAGGATGTGTGCTAGCACAACCAACAGGTGAAGGAAACCTAGATTTGCCGATAGCATATGCTAGTAGGCAATTAAATGCAGCTGAACGAAATTATACCACAACGGAGAGAGAAGGTTTAGGTATGGTATATGCTGTGAAGAAGTTTAGACACTATCTATTGGCCAATAAGTTCAAGTTTTTCACTGATCATCAAGCTTTACTATATTTGGTCAATAAACCTTGCAATACAGGCCGCTTAGTAAGATGGTTCCTCTTACTAATGGAATACGACTTTGAAGTTGTTGTCAGGAAAGGTAGAACCCATCTTAGGGCAGACCATCTTTCTCGTATCACTTCAGGAGAGCCACCGCAAGGAGTGTCTGATGAATTGCCCGATGCTTATCTGTTCAATCTGGAAGTTGTTCCTAAATGGGCAAATAAGTTGGTGCCAGTCCTAACCTTCGGGCCTGCAAATAAGAATGTGAAAACAAGCAAAGAGAAATTGTAAAATCACAAAAGTATCAAATATTGGCAGGAAGTATGTACAAGCAAGATCCAGAGGGTGTACTAGCTTATTGTGTTGAGGACGACGAACATACTAGTTGGATGCAACAAGCCCATGAGGGACTGCTAGGAAATCATTACTCTAAACAACGAACATTGCAGAATCTAAAACGTTTAGGAGTGTATTGGCCTAGCATGGACAAAGAAATACAGGAGTGGATCCAAAATTGTCCAGTGTGCCAGAAGAGACCCCCAGTGGAGCATGCCACTCTTTATCATGTGTCATTAATCCCAGATTGGAGTGCTCCATTGGTTGAGTTCATGAGATCGAGAACATTACCCAATCAGGCTAGTCTTGCAAGAAAACGGAGCATGGAGCAAGAGGCTCAAGACTATGGCTTGATAGGAGACAACCTATATCGAAGAGGCAAGGATGGTTACCTAAGACTGTGCGTTCATGAATCAGACTATTTGAAAGTCTTAGAAACTGCACACAGCGGTGCTGCAGGTGGACACTTTGGGCCTGACAGAGTAATTAAGACCATTTTATTCTCAGGACTTTGGTGGCCCACTCTTCATATGGATGCACATACTTATGTGAAGAAATGTGACACATGCCAACGTGCCCAATATCCGATAAGAAAAGACGAGATGCCTTTAAGGCCAATGATGGGAGGACGTGCATTTTCAAAGTGGGGTATAGACTTTGTTGGTCCTATTAACCCCCCAGCTAGAAACTCCCATGCAGAATACATTATTGTAGCCACAGATTACCTTACAAAGTGGGTGGAAGTAAAAGCCACGACCAAGAATGATGCTCAAACGACGGCTAAGTTCTTATTCGAAAACGTGTTCACTAGATATGGGTTACCAATAGAGTTGGTTAGTGATAGAGGTACGCACTTCTTGAATGAGGTCATTGAACATCTCCTTCAGGAATTCATGGTGATACACAAGAAGTCTGCCCCTTATCACCCACAAGCTAACGGACAGGCCGAGAGCACGAACAAGATCCTATGTAACGTATTGACGAAACTTGTAAATAATAAACGCTCTGATTGGGACAAACAACTTCATTATGCTGTTTGGGCATACCGAGTTGCCTACAAAACGGTACTCAATGCTACCCCATTTCAGATGGTCTTTGGACAGAATACCGTGCTACCATTGGACTTCTTAATCCCAGCCTTGAAAGTAGCACAAGAGCATGAGTGGAATGGACATGAGTTGTCTTCCAGGATCTTTGATCTAGAACGCTTAGGTGAGACGAGGCTACGGGCAGCAGCAGGCATTTATGCTGCAAAGAAAAGGCAAAAGGCATACTTTGATGCCCATGTAAAGGATAAAGGATCGAAGGAAGGTGATCTAGTGCTGGTTTACACGCTAAAGCAACATGCTCGCAAATTGGAGAAACGAGGATATGGACCCATGATCATTAATAGACTCTCCACTAGCGGTGCTGTTCAATTGGCCACTTTAGAAGGTGATGTCCTACCCAACTATATTAGTGGTTGTCGAGTCAAGTTATATCAAGAACCTCTTACAGAGGAAATACTCACGAGACTCAACACTGCTAAGAAGCGAAAAGAAGAGGAGTTAAGGGTTAGAGAAGAAGCACAAGCAGAGGCTAGAGGGCGCATCAGAAGAAATAAGCTACGGCGGCTAGGCCTAGATGTCAACACAAAAGCTCCAAAATATCACATGGACATGTGCCAAAAATCGGGCATAACTACTTCTCGAATAATTGATCGACGGCCCTTTGTGACTATAGAGGTAGGACAAGGAAAGAGTGTAAGGACTGTGAGAGCATTGGTTGACTCAGGAGCAGCAACTAGTGCAGTTAGACTTTCATACTGCCAAGACCTGCATTTGGACATCAAGCCCATAGAAGCCTATCTCATAGGATTAGGAGGCGTGGAAACACCCTGTTTGGGCGAGGTGGAACTTCCCATCTACCTTCAAGATGTTCCAATAAAAGTCAAAATGCTAGTGTGTCATGATGAGGACCTCACAGAACCACTTGTCTTGGGTCAAGATTGGATTTACGACCATGCTGTCAACTTGAACCTAAGAAGTCAACTTCTTCAAGTGTGGGTATATAATCAATGCATTATATTAGAATTGGAGAATCACATGCCCACTGAAACTGACACCACACACTCTCTTTGTTCCTCTAAGGCTAATCTTCTTGAACAAGATGTTGTAGATGTCAAAAGCTCTATGATCCAGACGGACGCAAGCACGGAAGGACAGTCGCAAAGTCAAGATGAAACTTCTTCTTGTCTTCTAAAGAGCAAAGCATCCACAGGAGCTCAACCTCCGAAGCAAGCAAAACAGTGCAAGATAGCTAGTCTATCAAATAGACAAAGAGCCTTCAAGCAGAAAGAAGTTAGGGGCATGAAGCAGATCTGGGTAAAGAAAGAAGTGCAACCATCGATGTTACCTCAAAGATTCCCACCCAACCAGATCGACCATGAAAAAAGAAGAACCAAGCACCTACGACAGGGTCAAGCACGAAGAATCCATCAAATTTGGGTACCGAAGCTATCAATGAAGGCCGACCACAATCAGGTACAAATTTGGGTGCCTAAAAAATTAGCTACAGCTCAACAAGGGCGATTACAGATGTGGGTACCCAAGAAGCTCTTACACGTACAAAGGCCTATGCTCCCCACCATGCAAAAGGCCTCAACAAAGAAGCCAAGGAAAGCCAAGGGTAAGGACAGAGCACAAAGACCAAAAGAAGATAAACTCAACCCTTCTACAAAAATAAGCAGGCACTCACCCAGGATATGGGTTTGGAAGCCAAAAGCACAAGCAACATCCACAGAACCAAGGGGCCAACCACACTGGACACCAAAGTTTGGACAGCATCCAAAGAAGAACTGGCCTGAGGTGATCTCTACAGGGCCAAATACTATTCTGAAATGGGTTCCAATCCGGAGGATTACATCATTTCGAGATCCGATAGACACCTCCAATCAAAGAATTCACCAAGTATACAAGTAACATCAAAACCTCGACCAGCAGCAACCATGTGCCTTTGGCATAACCTTGTCGTTTGCACCATTCAGGTCATGCATTTCCAAAGTATGCATCAATATAGGGCCACCTTACATGGCCGTGCATAGACACAATTGAGAAATCCCAGGCACATGAGACACCATTTT
The DNA here is from genome assembly GCA_020310875.1 of Ceratopteris richardii. NCBI lineage: Eukaryota > Viridiplantae > Streptophyta > Polypodiopsida > Polypodiales > Pteridaceae > Ceratopteris > Ceratopteris richardii. The sequence goes on along the minus strand of CM035409.1, from coordinate 104,933,630 downwards.
CACATGAAAAATATGTTATTGATACTAACCTCTTTCTTCTTGTTTGATTCCATTGTTCCAAAAAAAAAAAAAAAAAAAAAACTATGTGCTCGAAAGTGCTCATCAGCGAACTGCCAGCAAGGACATCCCTCAACAAAAAGGACAAGCCGACGGTCAAACATCATGAGGGAACCACAACACGAAGAGATGAAGATCAACGGACCCGTCACCATGGTAAGACGTGTATGTTTCAACAACACTATAACCATGATAGATTAGGAAACCTCTTCGTCAGCCTACCCTTGAGCACTTAGCTCAAGACCCAATCTCTTGCACCATACTTCTTGCCATGCATTATCCAAGTACGCATACGTAGGGCCACATTACAAGGCCATGCACAAGGCACATAATTTGTTCAACCCATGCACTAATGCACTTAACCATCATCCATTATGGGTTACAAGTACTTGGCACGAAAACTATGAAAGCCATCTTTGGAGGAATCAGAGGACATCACGGTGACCACTACAAGAACGAGGGAGCCATCCACCACCGAGAGTTGCTCACAATCAACATTGACCACATCCTTTGAGCAGCTAGCAGTTTTGGAAAACTCACAAATGCACCACCCAGATGGAATACAAGGCAGAAGTACGTACAAAGGGACTACAAACTGCAAGAGATAACAGTGGCAAAGTGAAGAACCAGACAAACGACCAGGATACATTGGGCAGAGGGATCGCCCCTGTTGGACGCAAAGGACACTACCTCTCAACGTACTACATGGAACGACCACTACAACAAGGGTCTGTCAGGGACGACAGACTCAAGAGGGGGGGGAGTGTTGAAGCTTAAGGTCAAGGACAAAGCATGGAAGCGCATCAAGGAAGTGGACACACAAGAAGAAGGAGCAAGTAGGGAGCTCCAAGAAGCACATGTCAAATTTTCAAAAGAAATCCCTACAAAAATAGTGATTTTTATCACTAAAAACCATTGTAAATACCATTTTTCTTTTTTGTAACTCCATTTTGTTCAAGCCGAGGAGTCCTCGAGCTTGAGGAGTATTAGATCTACCATCCTACCAATTTTCATGATTTTTAGACTCCGTTTGAGCCCCCAAATAAGCCCTGGAACCTATTTTTTAACTAGGCCGGACACTAGGTCTGGACAGGGCCAAAACCACTCAAAAACTATAAAAAGGGCTGGAGAGCTCATTTTTGAGGTTGGCTTGTTGTAGATTTCAGTTTTGTAAGAGAGCTCTTTGGTAATCGAAGCTTTCCATTGTTCCACTCTTTGCTCTTACCTTGTGCGCGTGTGTGTGTATGTGTGTGCATGCTTGTGTGCTTTCACTCACGCACTTGTGCC
>CM035409.1:104872286-104924786 GCA_020310875.1 Ceratopteris richardii | reverse complement strand
GTGCATCGCCGTTGAAACACTCCACTGTTATCAGAGCAGTTCGAGGCAAAAGCTTTGTTTCTTTTGTGCGAGCGAAGCGAGCACGTTTTCTCCCAGGCTTACGACCAAGGCGGCGACCAAGGCATAGACCTTGGCATACCTTGTCATCTGAGTCACCGAAGTCACCGTTGGCTGCGCGCGAGGGAGGACCTCAACGATCAAGGAATATAGAGGTTCCCAATACTTCCCAGGAGGTCACCCATCCCAGTACTGTTCCCCCCAGAGCTCGCTTAACCGTGGCAATCTCTTGCCACTAAGCTACACTCTTGTGGTGTTTGAAGAAGGGGAAAGACTAAGGTTGACATTACCTTGAACAAGTTTTGGTCCCTCAAAGCTTCATTTTTTGCTTTCAAAGCCTATTTCTGAAGCAATTTTGGGGTGGTTTTTGGAGCCATTTCGGAGTACTTTTACACATAGTTCACTTCGCATAGGTCCAAGAACATCAAGAAGAGTGTTCCTTGTACTTCTCAGACAATAAATATCAACCTTTGGGGCTGTATTTTCAGCCACACTCGTAAAACTACAAGTTTCTCGAGGGGTTTTCAGTTTCGATGGGAGCAGTCGCTGCAAATTTATGCAGGTTTTTAAAGCCTAAAACATCAGAGTTGACAGACACTTGCAGGTGTTATTGGCTAGTTTTTGGGCTGTGTATTCAGCCTTTTAGTGTCATTTTACTGCATATATTGAGCACATACACACCATGTACGCTTCTGTGGATACTGCTTATGTACGTCCATGTGGTCATTGATATAGCGGTTACGTTCTTTGCATAAAGCCTTTTACGTTTGATAAAGAGGGTCGTGGTGAGGTTTTCTTAACTGGGAGACACCCAGATGTCGGGGTCTCTTCGGTGATGCAGGTGGAAGACTTACCTAGCCTCGCCATAGGAGATGTATCATAGTCATTCATAGGTGCTCGATAAGCCTAGTTGGCTTCTATTGGGTAACTGATTATATGCAGTGGAGTCAGTGATTCACTATGCAGGTAGACATGTCAGTACTTGCAGTTTTATGATACTTTGACATTGGTCATATGCTAATTTTGCAGAGGATACTCTGGCAAAATTTTTCCAGATTTCTAGTTTATTCAACTATATAGTGGTCGATTTACTCCTTGATACACTTATTTGTTGGTGTTTGGACTCTTCTAGCTCATTACCATTCTATTCAGTTCTCTACGATCATGGCATCAGAGGTCTCAGGCACATCCGGTGGATCAGGGTCTAGTGCTAGTGTTCCGAGGAGGAGCTATAACTTGTAGGGAAAAGACCATTTTGAGATCCGAAAATTTGATGGCACAAACTTTGCTCTATGGAAGAATCAGATTAAAGATGTGCTGATTCAAAGGAAGCAATGGAAGCCAGTAAATGGGATTTCAAAGAAGCCTGCTGACATGGATGAAGATGATTGGGATGAGTTAGATGAAATGGCCAGGTCTACCATCCGCTTGCACTTGGCAGATAATGTTTACTTTACAGTATTAGACTGTGAAAGTGCAGAGGAGCTTTGGAAGAAGTTATGCAATACATATGAAAAAGAGACGGCATCAAATAAAGTGTATCTGATGAGAAAATTATATGAACTTCGTATGAAGGACACAGATAGTGTTGTTGCTCATCTAAATGAGTTTGATGCTATATTCTCCCAGTTACAGGCTCAGAAAATGGATATGGATAATGAAATGAAAGCAGTATTGTTGTTATGCACCCTGCCATCATCATGGGATACGTTTTGCACGGCTATTAGCAACAGTGCACCTGGTGGTAAACTCGTCTATGATGACATATGTGGAGCACTCTTGAGTGAGGAGATTCGTAGAAAATCTATGGTTGGCACTCAGAGTGGAGATGCATATAATGTTCGTGATTCTTACCAAGGAAAGAATCAACAACATGGCAAGAGCAAGAACAAGGAAAAGAATGGTCAACGGAGTAGAGTAGAAGTAAATCAAGGAAGAGGGATATCGGATGCCATTATTGTCATAAGAAAGGACACATGAAGAAAGACTATTATGCATTAAAGAATGCTAAAGGTAAAGGACAGAATGTTGATGGGCATGTTAAACAGTTACCTGCACCATCTACTTCGACTGTGAAGATTGAAGAAATTAATGTTATTTCTGATGATGCTGATGTGTTGACACTTGATAGTACTGTGCCATCTGAGGCACTTATAGCCGATTCTCTTTCCCACACCTGGCTGCTAGATTCTGGTGCTTCTTTCCATGTGACACCACATAGAGAATGGTTCTCTAATTATGCAGCAAAGTCTCTTGGTATCGTGAGACTTGGTGACTCTTACCAGTGTGATGTTGTGGGGATTGGAGATGTGGTTGTGCAGTTCATTGATGGTTCAAAATTTACTATGTATAATGTATGACATGTACCTCACTTATCATGCAGTTTGATGTCAGTTGGTCAACTTGATGACCTTGGTTACAAGGTGGTCTTCTATGCTCAATCCTTTCGTATATCAAAGGGCAATATGGTTATTGCAAAAGGAAGCAAAGTTCGCTCACTTTATCCTTTATTTGTATCACAGAAAGAACACTTGTTAGCTGTTACTGAACAACCTATGGCTTGTATTTGGCATGGTCGTTTGGGCCATATATCTCGTAGTGGAATGGAAAATCTTTCTCGTTGTGGCTACTTACCTGTGTTATCTTTCTCTGATTTTTCATTTTGTGAGCATTGTCAATATGGAAAGCAAACCAGAAATGTGCATAGAACGCACATTGACTCTTCAATTCAGCCTTTAGATCTTGTTCATACAGATGTGTGTGGTCCTATGCCCACTAGGTCCTTAGGTGGTTCTCTTTACTTTGTCACTTTCATAGATGATGCTACTAGAAAAGTCTGGGTATATCCTATCAAATCAAAGGATGATGTATTCCCTACTTTCAGAAAATGGCTTGCTTCAGTTGAGACTGAAAAAGGAACTAAGCTTAAGGCTTTACGTTCAGATAATGGGGGTGAGTATACCTCACATGAATTCAGCCTTTTCTGTCAGTGTAGAGGGATTCGTAGAGAGTTTACAGCTCCTTATACCCCAGTACAGAATGGTGTAGCTGAGAGGATGAATAGAACTATTCAAGATAGAGTAGTCTCTATGTTGCATCATGCAAACTTCTCACAAGGTTTTTGGGCAGAAGCAGTATTGACTGCAGTTCATGTGATTAACCTTTCACCTAGTACTGCAAAAGGTCTAAAAGTGGCACAAGAGTTATGGACAGGGAAACCACCATATTATGATCACCTTCGAGTTTTTGGGTGTGAAGCATATGTTCATATACCCAAGAATCTTAGACAAAAGTTGGACCATAAGTCAAAGAAATGCATTTTTCTTGGATATGGTCGAGAAGGACAATTTGGATATCGCTTATGGGATCCTGAAACACGGTCAGTGATCAGAAGTAGTGATGTCATTTTTAATGAGTCTGAGATGCATAAACAGCCCATTAAGGAGGTTGAAGTGAGAAGAGTGGTGTTTGAGGATACTAGTCCTCCGGTTAGCATGCATAAAAATGCTGCACATAGGGATGTTCAAGAGAATGTTCATTCAGATCAGTCTGCACATGTTCTTGTTCAGCAACCATTGAGACGTTCTGCACGTGTCTCATATCCACCTGATAGATATGTTCCATTTTTAGATTTTGTTATGCTAACAGATGCCGGTGAGCCTTCTTGCTACAAAGAGGTTATGCAGAGAGAGGATCATGTCAAGTGGGAGCGTGCCATGAAGAGTGAGTTGGATTCTATTCACAAGAATGGTACTTGGGACTTAATACCTTTGCCAAAGGGCAGAAAAGCTTTACCATGTAAATGGGTATATAAGCTGAAATTCACATCAGATAGTGCTTCTCCAAAATATAAAGCACGACTTGTTGCAAAGGGTTTTAAGCAACAACATGGTGTTGATTTTGAGGAAATCTTCTCTCCAGTGGTCAAGATGACTACTTTGTGCATGTTGCTTGGATTCGTTGCAATGGAGGACTTAGAGCTAGTCCAAATGGATGTGAAAACAGCTTTCTTGCATGGAGATCTTACAGATGAGATCTATATGGAAGAACCAGAGGGTTATGTAGTTCCTGGCAAGGAAAGTCTAGTTTGTAAGCTCAAGAAGAGCTTGTATGGACTTAAACAGTCTCCTAGACAATGGTACCAAAAGTTTGATGCTTTTATGAAGTCCCAAGGCTATTCTCGGAGCAACGAGGATCATTGTCTCTACACAAAGAGATGTTCTGATGGAAGCTTGATATGCTTGATACTTTACGTCGATGATATGTTGATTGCTGGGAAGTCCTCTTATGATTTGTCACTTCTCAAAAAGAAATTGAGTCAGACATTTGATATGAAGGATTTGGGGGATGCCAAACATATTCTTGGCATGCGCATTACTCGTGATAGGAGTAAAAGATGCATATACTTGTCTCAAAGTGAGTACATATCCAAAGTACTTCACCGATTCAATATGCAGGGTGGAAAGGCATTGAGTACACCTTTACCCACATATGTGAAATTGAGCAAGGATGGCTGCCCCAAATCAGATGAGGAAAAGGAATTCATGACCAAAATTCCCTATCAGTCTGCTGTTGGTAGTCTCATGTATGCTATGGTAGCTACGAGACCAGACATTGCATTTGCAGTGGGAGTTGTGAGCAGATATATGTCTAATCCTGGCAAGACACATTGGGAAGCGATCAAAATGATTTGAGATATCTGAGTGGCACTAAGGACAAGTGTCTATGCTTAGGTAGAGGGAAAGCATCCATTATTGGTTACACAGATTCTGACTATGCTGGTTGTGTAGACAATCGTAAGTCTACATCAGGGTACATTCTTCATTTTGCTGGAGGTGCTATCTCTTGGAGATCTCATCTTCAAGAATGTACAGCTGTTTCCACCACAGAAGCAGAGTATGTTGCAGCAAGTGAGGCATGTAAGGAAGCATTGTGGCTTTCTCGTCTTGCTTGTGATATGGGTTTACCTCAGCATGTACCTCACTTGCTCAGTGATAGTCAGAGTGCCATTGCTTTGGCTAAAAATCCGGTCTATCATGCAAAGACCAAGCACATTGAGGTGAGGTATCACTTCATTAGAGATTGCTTAGCCACTGAGAGCATTATTCTTGAGAAGGTTCACACTCGAGATAATGCTACAGATGCTTTGACTAAAGCTCTACCACATGATAGCTTTCGACATTTTTGTCACTTGATGGGGGTTACTTGATTCTTGATCTTACGCAGTCACTTGTATACTGTGTAACATGCCCATCAGGTGGGAGGTATAGTTTGTATACTTACACTCAGGTATTCTTTATCATTCTTTATTTTTCTCCCATAGTTACTCTGGCCATATTGGCCTTTAGTGGGAGATTGTTACCGTTAGTGTCCATGTGAAAGGTCAAATGGCCACCGGACACTTCTTTGTATATGTTCTTTAATAAGACATATAGTGGCCTGGTCAGTCATGGACTGTAAGTTCGACCGCATTTGGAAGACCTAAGAAGTTTGTCTTCGTGCTTCCTGTGTACTGTGTTTTCTGTGTATTCTATAGCCTCTGTGCGGAGTACTGTGTGCAGCCTCAAGGGCTCGGTTTTCTACTCGGAGCATATCGTCGCGGAGCTCTCGAGAAGGAGAGCGCACTGTGGTGCATCGCCGTTGAAACACTTCAAGGCCTCCATTATGAGGAGAATCCATTGTGAGAGCTCGAACTGGAACATTTGTGGAACCCTAACTTCCAAGTTAGATGAGGTCTATGTGTGACCCTTGATGGTAATAGATGACCTTTGTGAGCCTAGCTCGGTTAGGTAGGGCATAAACTTTCCGGCCATTGGGTTGTCATTCAAGGCGAAAATAAAGTTCTTGTGATGCCACACAATTTCCCCATAGAACTTTAATGGTGGGATTGCAAATGGGGGCTTGCCCCCTTCTACAGGGTCTGGAGGGCCAATCCCCCTAGCCTATAGGGCTGAGATGGTAGGACTTCTATTCGTGGAGATATTATCAGATTTTATATTTTACTGACTATTTTGTATCTCTCGAGTACATTTATCTATACCAACTCCCCTTGTAAAAGCTATATAAGCATTTCCTACGTTAAGCTTTACATAGCATTATGCGCTAGTAAACCCTTCATCTAGAGTCTATCTAGATCACCATCTAAGCTCCACATCGGGAGTGGATGGGTGGATAGCACCATCATTGTAGCTCCATTACTCTTGGCAATTTGAGAATTTGAGTTCTCTATCTCTCAGTCTATATCTATCTTTGTCTGTGTTTTTTCTTTCAACTCTATCTACTGGTCTATTCTCTTGAGCTGTTATTTTCTTACATGATATTAAAGCTCACAAGACTTTGAATGGTGCAGAAGTAAAAACGTAGAGGTTGCAAAGGTTTCAATGACAAAAGAGAGAAGATGTCAATTGGTGCATCATCATCTGCAATTGGTAATCAAGGTGGTGGTTTGTCAATAGGAGTACATGGAGCACAGGAAAGAGAAGCAATGACTCCAGTCATCCAAAAATTGTGGATATGACCACCAGCCTTCATGAAAGGTAAACTTGATGGTATGAACTACACCTTGTGGAAGTTTAAAATCTCTTCTATCATTGATTCATATGAGCTTCTAGAGACTTCTCTTGGGGTTGTTCATGACCCCCAAGAAACACCTGATCCAAATAATCCTTGTTGAATAATTCCTCCTAATGCTGATCTTCTACGTGCTTGAAAATGTAGAAACATAGATGTGCTCAGTTACATGTACTAGTGATAGTGTTGTGAATCTCATTTAGAATACTACTAAGGTGTGTGAAGCATGGAACATATTGAGAAATCAATATGAAACTCGTAATCAGACAAGGATTTAAAATTTGGAGAATCAACTAGTAGCAAAAAGGTTTGTTGATGGGAAAACTACAGAAGTGTTTATCACTTGCATAAAGAATCTATGATACAAAATGGCGGGAGCAAGTGTGCAAAATTCATGTGAGGAGTTAGCTCGGCATTGTCTTCAAATCTATCCACCAAAGTTTGATGGTTTGGTAACTGCTCTTAATACTCAAATCAGACCTTAACCACTAACTTTTGAAGAATTCAATGCCTTACTCATGGAGGAGTTGCGGCTCAAGGCAAGGGCAACGGAGATGTTGCATTCACAGCAAATGCCAAAAGAGGCAAAGCAGAATCTTCAAAAGATGGCGGGAGCAGGTGTGCAAAAGTCAAGTGAGGAGCTAGATAGGCATTTTCTTCAAAATTGTCCATCAAAGTTTGATGGTTTGATAACTACTCTTAAGACTCAAATCAAACCTCAACCACTAACTTTTGAAGAATTTAGTGCCTTACTCATGGAGGAGCTGTGGCTCAAGGCAAAGGCAAAGGAGATGTTGCATTCACATCAAATGCGAAAGGAGGCAAAGCGGACTCTTCAAAAGATGGAGAAAAAAAGAAGAATGACAAAAAGGAGTTCAAGGGAGAGTGTTTCCACTACAAGAAGAAAGGACAAAGAATCCAAGACTATCGCATCAAGAAGGAAGAAGAGAAGAATGACTCTTCAAAAGGTGGCAAGGGAAAGGAGTCTACCAACACTGCAAAAACAAAGCTTGAGTTATTTATTATGATAGAGGAGGTATGCTCTTTGGCTGAACATTCATGAACAGATGACTCATGGGTGTTGGATAGTGGTGCCTCTCATCACATGACAAGCAGAAAAAACCTTTATATTTTCTTACAACTTCTAAAGGAACCCATCATAGTAAAGGTAGGCAACAATGTAAGATGTCTTACAGAGGGCGAAGGTATAGTTTCTTTCACTAATTCTAATGGTGACATTAGAAAGCTTTCAAATATGTTGTATGTTCCACACATCAAATGAAATCTACTTTCAGTAGGTTCTATAATTGGTCAAGGTCATCAAGTATCTTCCAATAAGACATGAGAAAACATTATGAATAATAACAACATTGACTGGCATAAGGAGGAACAACCTGTATGAGTTTTCTTCTCTTATAGCCACTACAAGTGTGGGCACAAGTAAGCTATGCCATGAGAGATTCCGCCACATCAGATACCCTGTACTAAAGGAGATGCATTGCATGGGTATCATTGCATACCTACCATTGATTGCAGAAATGAAGGAATTTTGAAGCTTGCATGATGAGCAAGCAACATAGGACAACATTTCCACAAGAAAGTAAGAACATAGCAAGCTATCATGTAAAGTTGGCGCATGCTTACGTATGCAGAAAAATGCCTACACAGGCCTTGGGCAGATCTTCTTAGTTCATTTTACTTGTTGATGACTATAGAAAGAAGATGTGGGTATACTTTCTTCATGATAAGGCTCAAACTTTGGTGAGTTTAAAGAATGGCTTCCGCTTGTTGAAATTGAAATAGGGAAGAAGATGAAGAAATTCAAGACAGACCGCAATGGTGAGTTCACAACAATAGAGTTTAAAGACTTTTGCAAGAGTAAAGGAATCAAGCATCAACTCACAGTGGCACATAGCCCTCAACAAAACAATGTCGCATAATGTTAAAATCAAACCATCATGGTGATGGCGAGGTGCATGTTGAAGGGAAAGGGTTTGCGTAATCAATTTTGGGCAGAGCCTATCAACACTATTGTCCACATCCTGAATCCAAGCTACACCAAGGTACTTATGGAAAGACTCCACAAGAGGCCTACACTAGTAAAAGCCATCTCTTTCCCATTTCAAAATATCTGGAAGTGAATGTTATGTACATGTTGTAGATAGGGGGAGAAAGAAGTTTCAACCAAAAAGCATCAAATATATCTTCATAGGGTGTAGTGAAGATAAGAAGGCTTATAATATTTATGGCCCTTAGGCTAAGAAGATCATGACAAGTCACAATGTGGTGTTTAAGAAGGAGCAGTCACATGAAGTGGAGGAGGAAAAGGGATCTTTCACTTTATCATCAAGCGAAGGGGCAATCCACTATGAACCTGGCCCAAGAGCTATCCCTTCTACACAAGATAAGGAAGCATCATCTTCAGATGATGAGTCTAAAAGTCACCAACCTGTCGTCACCCTAGCGGAAAAGTCATTGCCACATTGGGTGAGTCAACTCCATGATCTACAACCCCATCCCAGAGTCACTAGAACAGGTTGCAAATGGACCGAGGCGATCATAGAGAATAGAGGAATAGAGACGGGCAAGAGCCCATATTGTAAACACATCCCTGATGACTGAGCTCATTCAAGAACAAGCAAAGGAGCTGGCCAATGTGGAAGAGGCACTCCATGATCCGAATTGGAGGGCTACCATGCAAATAGAATACAATAATACCATGAAGAATGGAACTTGGGAGCTAGTGGATCGACCCCCTACATGTAAAGTCATTGGAACCAAGTGGGTCTGGAAGCTAAAGTACAAGGCTGATGGTACTCTGGAAAAGTACAAAGCAAGACTTGTTGCACAAGGCTACTCACAAGTTGAAGGCATTGACTTTTGTGAATCATTTAACAAGACTACAAGGGTGACTACTATCTGAGTAGTACTAACTATGGCTGCACATAAGCGCTCGCCAGTCTATCACATGGATGTCAAATGAGTGTTCGTGAATGGAAACCTCAAGGAGGAGGTATACCTATCTCAGCTACCAAGGTTTGAGGCTCCCCATTCAAAAAACAAGGTATATAAGCTTAAGAAGGCATTATATGGGCTGAAACAAGCCCTTAGAGCATGGTACCAATGGATAGAAAAGTATCTCTTGGATCTAGGTTTCAAAAGATGTGCTTCTAATGCTAACTTGTATGTATTAAAGAGAGGATGGAAGACAATTGTGCTTGTACTCTATGTAGATGACCTTGTGATTACAGGAAATGATGATGCTCTTCTTCAACAAACAAAAGATGCCTTGAGTTTAGAATTTGAAATGAGAGACTTGGGCTTAATGCATTATTACTTAGGCCTTGAAGTCTGGTAGGAACCTGGGAAGATTTTCATCTCTCAACAAAAGTATGCAATACAGATATTGAAGGCATTTGACATGGAGGATTGCAAGGAAATTTCCACACGTATGGATGTCAACACAAAATTATCTATTGAAAATACTTCACCTTCAGTGGATACTCGAAGATATAGGAAATTAATTGGAAGTCTCATCTACTTGTGCAATAGTAGACCAGATATCTCTTATGTTGTTCGACTAGTAAGCAGGTTCTTTAATGAGCCTTGCCAAACTCATTGGAAGGCAAGCATGTGGACACTCAGGTATATGAAAGAAACCACTGATTATAGTATTCTTTATGAAGGATCATCTATGGTCAAATATTTGTGACTCAGATTGGGCAAGAGATATTGATACCAAAAAATCAATTTTTGGATATTGCTTTTCTTTAGATCAAGGATTTTCTCTTGGATCAGTAAGAAGCAACCGACTATAGCATTATCTTCTACTGAAGTTCAGTACAAAGCTATGTGTTGCAACATGTGAAGGAGTATGGTTGAGGAGGATACTATGGACATAGGAATACAAGGACAAGAGGCTGTAGAGTTGAAGTGTGACAACCAAAGTTGCATGGTCATCGCCAAGGATCTTGTTTTCCATGCACATACCAAGCACATAGAAATTCAGTTTCACTATGTGAGTGAGTTAATTGAGGACGGGGTCATGGAGATAAGCTATTGTCCACCTCAAAAAAATGGAGAAGACATTTTCGCCAAGGCTCTTGGAAGAAAGAAACTTCATAGAAACTTCCCAAAGCTTGGCATAGGACCAAGGAGGTAGGTAGTTCACCACAAGGTGGACATTGAAAGGGGGTGTTAGATATGCTCAATATTCCACCAAGTGACCACAAATGATCTATGTTGCTCTAAGTTGTAAGGCCCTCATTTTGAGACGCCATTGTGAGAGCCCACACATTTGTGGAACCCTAACTTCCAAGTTAAATGAGGTCTATGTGTGACCATTGATGCTAAAAGATGATCTTTGTGAGCCTAGCCATCAGGTTAGGTGGGGCACAAACTTTCGAGCCATTGGGTTTCCATTGAAGGCGAAAATAAAGGCCTTGTGGTGCCACATAGTTTCTCCATAGAACCTTAATGCGGGGAATGCAAAGGGTTTGCCCCCTTCTATGAGGTCTAGGGGCCTATCCCCCCGGATCAAGGCCGAGATGGTAGGACTTTTAGTCGTAGAGATGTTGAAGAATTTTGTATTTTGCCGACTATTTTGTATCTCTCGACTACATTTATCTATACTGACTCCCCTTGTAAAAGCTATATAAGCATGGGCAAGGTTGAGCTTTACATAGTATTGCACACTAGTAAGCCTTTCAACTAAAGTCTACCTAGATCACCATTTAAGCTCTACATTAAGAGTGCAAGATGGACAACACCATCGTTGTACCTGCATTACTCTTGGCAATTTGAGAATTTGAGTTCTCTATCTCTCAATCTTAGCCTTTGTCTGCATTTTTTCTCTTCCCTCTGTCTACTGGTCTATTCCGTTGTGCTGTTATTTTCTTACATTATGCACCTTGACTACATTGAAGAGAATAAGACAATGTGAATTACCAGTTTCTCATGGAAATATTATATTCCATATAACTAGCATTGTTCATTCTATCCTTTCCGTTTGATGAACTTACAATGCATGTTTATTGGTATACACAACTTACAGAAAACACCTTTTTCAAAGACATGTTATGAAATAATATTTTTCAGAAAGTTTTCCACATTTATGGTAGAGCGCACATATTGGGACGCTCCTTCCTACACAATTGATCATACAATAAATATGAAAGAACAGTGCTCCTGCAACTAATTCATGCAAGCAGGGATTCAATATATTGCAGATATTGAGCAGAGTAATGTGAATGTACAATGCATAGCTCCCATCAAAATTCAGGAAAAAAGACATACCCATGAACAAGTGACTCTGACAAAGATTCCATATGCATCAATGGGATTATATATCTTTGAAAAGCTTCAAGCCACAGCATCCCCTGTAGCTTTTTATCCACTTTCATCATTCACTATGTACCTTGCGTTAAGCATATGAGCGTCCATATATAGCATCGGCAGTGAATCACATTTGTTCATGGGTAGCAAAGCTTGTGTCCACTTAGTATTCTCTTTCAACATACATGGGCAGCCTTGGTAAGCATATAGATGTTTGTATGAAGCATCGAGAGTGAATCACTCCTAGGCATCACTCTCAAGCTTGTGTCAGCAACTCGTTGACCTCTTTCAATGTCCACGTGTGCCTTGCAGGCACTAAGTAGTGATATCCAAGATGTTTCAATGGGCTCAGATGGCATAAGATCCACTATACTTTCACCTTCCTCAATCCTTCCTGCCCGACTGACAAGGTCAATTAGACAATTGTAATGTTGCACTGAAAGTGTTATACCATGATCCTGAAGCATGGAAATGAAGCACTGCACACCTTCATCAACATATCCAGTTCGACTACAAGCAGATAAGACACTTGAGAGGCCTGTGGGGTCAAGGTGTACTTTCTTAGACAACATGATATTGACCAAATCAAGTGCCTTCCTGTTGAACCCATGTTGTGCATATGCAGAAACCAGAGCATTCCAAGCAGCACTCTTCTTATCTGGCAAGGCATCAAAGACACCTTGGGCAAGCCCCAAACTCCCACATTTCGTATACATGCTAATTAATGATGTTGCAACAGTAATGTCAGAACTTAGAGAAGTTTCCATAATGATGGTGTGCAAGCGCTTGGCAGGAGTTAACGAGACTTCATTGCTGCATGCTGAAATACTGCCAGCAAATGTGACTGCTGTTGGCATAAAACCCTCCATCTGCAATTGTTGAAAGTAATGAAAAGCTCTATCATACTGTTTGAGCCGAGAGCAAACAGAAATCATGGTGTTCATTACAATCACATCCCGTTGTTGTAATTCAGCTAGGACTGATTCACATTGCCTTAAATTCCCATGCCTTCCATACATAGTGATCAGAGCAGTGCTCAACTCGTTCTCTAGACTAAGTCCAGAATTCAGAAAGTATGTGTGCATGAACATGCCATCTGTCCTTGAGCAGGCATCAAAAATGCAGGTGTATGTCACTCTTCCTGGAAATACACACTCCATCTGCATTTGATTGAAATGCTGAATAGCTTGCTTCTGCATCCCACACCAGATATACGCAGTTATTAAAGCATTGTAGACAACCATATCTCTGTCCATGATGTCATCAAAAATCGTTTTTGCATGTGCTATGCACTGACACTTCCCATACATCATTACAAGGGCAGTCAAAACAATGACATCTGGATCTAATGGGAGACACACATGGAGCCTCTTTCCAGAAACTAAATCCAAGTTGCATGCACAAGCACAAATGCTGCTTGTTATAATTGTTTTGTCTGCCATCACACCCTCCATATGCATCTGATGGAACAGTTGGATTGCCTGCCTGTGAGATCCACAGCTGACACACGCTGATATGATGGCACTCCATGTGACAAGATCACGGACACACATATTATCAAAGACGTCACATGCTTCCTGAGTGCTGCTACAATTTCCATACATTGTTATAAGCGAATTCCCTGATGCTAGATCCAATGTTAAGGATTCATTTCTGAAGCACATATGCAACTTTCTCCCCTCAACCAATAAGCACTCTTTCGCACACATGCTAAAGAGTGTGCTGTATGTTGCATGACTGGGACTGACCCCTTTGCGCAGCATCTCTTCAAACAGTGCCAGGGCTTGCTCCCCGTGACCAAGCTGACTGTATGCTGCCATCATTGTATTCCAACACACAACGTCTCTCACTTGAATGGAGTTGAAGATTCTTATTGCATCATCAAGACTCCCACATTTATTGTACATATTGATGATCGCACTTTGAATGACCACATCTGAACCCATGTTGCTTTTAGATATTAAGGCTTCTATCTCCCTTGCCTCACGCATGTCCTTGAGTTGGGCACATGCAGAAATTAAAGACAGGAATGTGACATGATCCGGCATCTCCTGTTCACGAACCATTGTATCGAACAAGGAGAGCGCATACTCAGCATGACCGTTCAAAGTACATGTGCGTATCACTAAGTTCCATGAAAAGATGTTGCGGACAGTTATCGTGAAAAAGGTAGCCAAGGCCTCTTCAAGGGCTCCACATTGGCCGTACATACCGATCAGCAAATTGTGGAAGAAGCGATCTGCGTGAAAATGAGACTGCAGAACGAGGGTATGGAGAAGAGAGCCGTTGGCAGCTGAAGGGCAGCATTTGATGAGAGAAGCGAGTACCCGTGAGTCTACCTGATCCCACGTCTTGCAAATAAGATAGGAACCTTTCGCCAAACCTGCCATATATCGATGGACTTCCTTCCATTGTCCCCCGCCGAGGCACAGGACGCAGGTTGCGCAGATGAGGAATTCGTCATAGAACTTGCAAAAGCAGATAAAACTGATATATAGTCAGACTAATTCACACGAAAGGCCTCGAACAGACCCACTCACATTCATGATACCCTGTGTAAGCACTTCTCTATCCTATGCTATAGATGAAAATGAAGGGAACTTAAAGAACACATTGTAACAAAAAGCCAAGTATACAAGTGATTTTGTCCCAGTTGGCTGGCTGGGTCTCTCGTCTCTTGATGCAGGGGTGAGGGTTCAAACCCTGGCAGCAACATGTAAGGGACATGTAATCTGGAAAGATCTTGCATTGTGGCTGAGTGCCACTGTTTGTTTATCCCTGCGGTAGTGTTGACCACCATTTAACTTAGTCTTGTAAACCCCTATTCTTGTGGGATAAGGGGGGTCCCATGGGTACTATGCCCTTCCTTGTACAGTTGCAATTTCAAAGTTAAAGTCCGGGGGAGTAGGCTTTGACTGAACCTCCATTTTTTTTTTTTTTTTTTTAAGTATACAAGTGATTTTGACCTTCCAATATAATGAATGCATCACTCTTGCGCATGTGATATCACAATGTTTTCCAATGCAAAGCTCTAAAATGTGGGTATAATGAATGCATCACTCTTGTGCATGTGATATCACAATGCTTTCCAATGCAAAGCTCTAAAATGTGGGCCTTATTGGATGCATACTTGAAGTGCAAATAATATTAAAATGTATACAAAAGGGAAGATTATGCAATGAGCACATGGTTCTTGCAAAAAGAGGTTGGTCCTTCTCTATTGTAACCTCTTTATAGATGATATAAAATCATTTTCCAATGTGAGGTTTGGAGCATCGATTATTGATGGTACCTTTGGAGAGAATGAACGTGACTTAGCAACCGATAAGTGTCAAGTCACTCTGTCTAACTTGGCATGTTGTCTTTCGAAGGTTTTTTTGTCCTTGGGTTGCCACTTTAGAGTTTTTTGGAGGGTTGTTAGAGGCTCTTGCAAGTGTTCATGGTGTCTATTATCTTGCTCTAAGGGATCATTGCTTTGGCATGCTTGTCGATGTGGTGCCTTTTGTTTAAGTTGTCATTAGCCTCGTTGTGTGGATATAGCAAAGTGGGTCTTTTAAGCTTGGCCGTTGTAAGCGTTGAGGAGTTCTTTTGGAACCCCTTGTGTGCTTGACTGATGGAGCTTAACATCAAGGTGCATGTGGGACCTTCTTGCACCTTCTATTGAGTGGAGCTTTTCTTTGCTTCTATCACTTTTGTTGTAGTGAATGTGCTTGTGTCTTCGAGGATATGTACCTTTCTCCTCTCCATGTGGTATAAGGCCTTTAGGTATCCATATTAATCCTTGATATCGTGTATGACAGTGGAACCCAAATCTGAGTGGTACTTGGTATATTGACATCGCATCCTTGTTTGAGGGTTAAACCACCCCCCCCCCCTCCTTGGCATTGTCAACATTGGAAAACATAAATTATAGGGGAAGTTTCTTGTGTAAGACGGCCACTCGATCTAAATGTGGATGCATTATCTGAACCATATGAGAGTGGTACTTGTGATCCACATAATCAAAAACTGCATTGAGCCCACAATCTTCTACTTCACAAAAGATATTGTTGCCAACTAATTGAGTGAGAACTAGATGTTCATAGACATAACAGTCCAATTTTGTATATCCTTTGATTAATTCCACCTCTAATGTGTGATGGGGAAAGCTCACAAATCATTGTTTGCAACCACATGTATATAGGAGGATAAAGAGGATGGGAGCCGTCATTGATCAAGCAAAAAAGATAGTGAGGAAGCTATGCAAGGCAAAGGCACATATCTCTCCTCAAGCTAGAGTATCTAGGATAGAATATTCTGAATCCGACTACAATGATCCATCCTTATGACACTGGCAAAAGGTAATAAAAAATTCACCCACACAGTCATCTCCACTATCATTGCCACATTCCACTTATGACTTCTATGTAATTCTTATAGATGAGGAATTTCCCCAAACTACCACAATTGTTGTTGAGCTTCACTCACCTCCATACCACACAAAAAACATCCAAACCATGACCATTGAATCCACTATCCCATAACCCCCCCCCCCCCACACACACACACAAGTTATCCCTGATACCGCAAGCACCACTATTGTTGACACCATCACTTCAATTGCATATGAAATAGACCATGAACCCATTGCACCCACTTCAACCCCTGTCGCATCTGACCCTATTGACATCGCTAATCTTTTCTTTGGTATTTTCTCATCTACTTCCACGGCTATGCAAGTTACTAGATCATCCACAATCATTCCATGCATCAATACACAATCATGCATGAAGTAGTACGATTGTGATGCACCATGATGGATTCTCCTTTGCAAGAGCTACATGATGATTCCCTCACAGTAGAGAACTAAGCTCCAAAGACAAGAACAATCCTCCACATAGACCTATGAAATACATAAAACTACATAATACATAGAGAGCACTAACTCATATTTCCTAGCTTTAATAAATGTGGTCAAATTCTGAGTCTATGGCTGACCAGGCCACTATATGTTTTATTAAAGAACATATATAAGAGTGCCTGATGGCCATTTGGCCTTTCACATGGATACTAACAATAACAATCTCCCACTAAAGGCCAAGATGGCCAAAGTGACTATGGGAGAAAAAAATAAAGAATGATAAAGGATAGATAAGTGTAGGTATACAAACTATACCTCCCAATTGATAGGCATGTTACATCGTGTAGAAGTAATTGTGCAAGATCATGAAGAAATAACCCCCATCAAGTGACAACAATATTGAAAACTATCCTATGTTAGAGCTTTAGTCAAAGCATCAAAACATTATCTCAAATATGAGTGTTCTTAACAATAATGCTCTTTGTATCTAAGTAGTCTCTAATGAAGTGATACCTCACCTGAATGGGCTTGCCATTTACATGATAGACTGGATTCTTAGCCAAAGCAATGGAAATCTGACTATCACTAAGCAAACTAGGTACATGTTTAGGAATACCCATATCACAAGCAAGACAACAAAGCCACAACAATGCTTCCTTACGTGCCTCACTTGTTGCAACATACTATGTATCTATAGTGGAAACAATTGTACATTCTTGAAGACTCGATCTCCAAGAGAAAGCACCTCACAAAGTGAAAAATGTACCCTTATATAGACTTCCAATTGTCTGCACAACCAGCATAATTGGAATTTATGTAGCCAATAATGGACGTTGCTCCTCTACCTGAACATAGACATTTGTCCTTAGTGCCACTCAAATATCTCAAAATTATCTTGATCATTTGTCAATTCTCTTTCCACAATTAGACATATATCTATTCACAACTCCCATTGCAAATGCAATGTTTGGTCTTGTAGCTACCATAGAATACGTGAGATTACCAACAATATCTTGATAAATAATTTTGATCATTAAACCCTTTCCCTCATCTCATTTGGAGCAATCATCCTTGCTCAATTTCACATATGTAGATAAAGGTGTGCTCAATTCCTTGCCACCCTACATATTGAGCCTATGAAGTACTTTGGATATGTAATCACTTTAAGACAAGTATGTGCATCATTTACTCCTATAGGGAGTAATACGCATGCCAAGTATATGCTTGGCATCCCCCAAATCCTTCATATCAAGTGTCTCACTCAACTTCTTTTTTAGCAATGGCAAGTCATTAGAGGTGTTATACTTTATGGAATAATGGAATGTATAATGGATTTTAATGCCTTGAGGTTTTTGATGTGTTTTGTGTTTTGATTTAGCAAGTGAAGATTCATGAGGGTGTGAATGCGCATGGACTTATTCAAATATTTTTGGAGATATTTAGAAGAATATTTAAAAGATAGTATTTTAGTTATTTTTTGTAAAAATAATAGATCGTTTTACAAAGCCATGTCTTTGTAAAAATAGTAGATTTTGAATTTGTAAATAAAGTGGATTTTTGTAAAAACACATGCTATTTGAAGCGCTACCCTCATGTATCTTCTATTCAAGATGTAATAAGAAATACCTATAAATATGCATGCTCTAATAGACTCGTCCATCGGAGTATGTGGGGGGAGATTGTACCCCATCTGGTGTTAAGTCTCTTGTCTTTTTATATTCTCTTAGTATTTTTGTGTGATTTTGTTTCTATACTATCCTCAGTGTACGTGCATCTGTGGAATCTGAAGGTCAAAAGTGGTATCAAAGCCAAGGTGCATCTGTGGAGGTGGTTTATTGACATTCGATCATGATTTGTGGTGTCCACTTGTTAATCGGCAATTGCCTCAACCATCCAATCCAGACCTAGGTTTTGGTTCTCTACATAAGGCCATGGACCCTAGCCATACTACTGACAATGTTTTTGGTGATGACTATTACTTATTTGTTCGCTTGAAACGATTCTTGAAGATACCTTGCAAAGAAAGTATGAAGATGGTTTGGAGATGTGAATCCAAGCTAATCTCAACACAATACGTCCGATGACCCTCTATGAAGCTATTTCTTTCGCACATGATGCTGAGAAAGAGTTTCAATCCATCACCAAGTCCATCCCCTTACAATGAACGTGTCAGCCAGAACCACCAATCAAGCCTAATTTTCCTTTCAAGCATCCCTTCACTAGTCTTTCTTCTCCTACTTTTTAGTGCCCACCTACTTTCCAACACCATCCTACTTTTTAGCACCCTCCTCAATCCAATTTCTCACCAATATCAAAGACCACACCCCTTCAACCCACAAAACCTCCAACCCTTCAAACTACGACAACGGATGCTCAACAAAAGAGGCCCCCTATCACTTGTTGGCATTGTGGTAAGTTTGGCCATACTAAATCTAAATGTAGGTTTGGAACTAATGACATGAAGCCTGTTGGAGCTCAATACACAACATGGAGGTGATTCCTGAAGACATTCAACCTGATTGGACCGAAGAAGCATTGGAACAAGATCTAAGTACCTTGAGTAACACAATTTCTATCCATTCTTTACTTTGTGTGCAAGGTACTATTAATGGTAAAGTTGTTAATATTTTACATGATGATGGTATTTCGCATGACTTGATTTCTCATACACTAGTGAAAGATCTCCAATTAAACCCACTTTTTTCTATGTATAAAGTTAAGGTTGCATTTCAAGGAAATAGATATAATGTTACAAGTGAAGTGCATAACGTTCAGATTTGTATAGGTTCATATGTAGATGAAAGCACATTATTAATTGCTCCTTTTTAGTCATATGATGTTATACTTGGTATGTCTTTTCATCATCATTATAACCCATGCATTGATTATCATACAAACACCATGAGCTTTAAGTTTAACAATCAAGATATTTCTTTGTCTACAATGCATGACTTCCAACCATTTCCATTAATTAGTCATTCTCAAGTAAAACATGCATTCAGGAAAGGCTAAAATTCATGTATTGTTCTTGTCAATAACATAGTTGATTATACACATACACTTCTTGATGCACATAAATCATTTATGGATTCCTATAAGGATTGTTTTATGGCTGATTTTCCTTCTAAACTACCACCTTCTAGGGGATCTCTTGACCATAGTACATACTTAATTCTTGGTAGTTCTCCTCCCCATAAAGCACCTTATAGGCATGGACCTTTACATCAACAAGAAATAGCTAATCAAGTTAAGGATTTACTCCATAAAGGACTAATAAGACCTAGTTCTTCTCCCTTTGTAGAGCACCTATTCTTTTGGAGAAGAGCAAGACTTATAGGATGTGTATTGACTATAGAGCACTCAATAAGATCACAATTAAAAATAGATATCCTATTCCTAGGATAAATGATTTGCTAGATAAACTTCATGGAACATGTGTCTTTAGTAAAATTGATCTTAAATCTAGGTATCATCAGATATGAATGACACAAAATGACATTTATAAGACTACCTTTAGAACTCAAATTGGTCGCTTTGAATTCATGGTAATGCCTTTTGGACTTACCAATGCACCTACTACATTTGCACACATGATGACTAACATTTTTCTTGAATACCAAGCTTTTGTTCTTGTTTTCTTTGATGATATACTTGTCTATAGTGAAAATGATGATGACCATGAAAAGAATTTAGCAACAATTTTTAATTTCTTACGCAAAAACAAACTTTATGCCAATCCTCAAAAGAGTTATTTCTTCCAAAAGGAATTAGCGTATTTATGCCATATTGTTTCTAGTCAAGGTGTTCATGTAGATCCAAAGAAAATTAAAGTAATTGGAGAATGGCTTGCACCTCAATCTGTGAATGATGTACACTCTTTTCTAGGGTTAGCTAGTTTTTATAGAAAATTTGTAAAAGGTTTTTCTTATTTAGCACTCCCACTCACATTATTATTGAAGAAAAAGTTAAAATTTGCATGGGGATTAGCACAATAACAATCTTTTGAAAAACTCAAACATGCACTTTTGCATGCACCTATTTTTCAATTACCCAATTTTGCACAACCTTTCCATGTAGTTACATATGCTAGTGGTTCAGGTATAGGTGTTGTATTAATGCAAAATTATCATCCCATTGCATTTGAAAGTAGGAAACATAAACCTTCTGAAAAGAACTATAGTACATATGATAAGGAACTTTTGGGTGTTGTGCATGCTTTAAAAATTTGGAAACATTATCTCATGGGTTCAAAAGTCATAATCAAAATAGAGCAACAAGCTATTAAGTATTTATTAAATCAACCATTGATTTTTGACCGACACATTAAATGGGCTTCATTTATACAAGATTTTCAGCCTATGATTCAATATCAACCTAGCAAAGCTAATGTTGTAGTTGATGCCCTTAGTCGATTGTTTCCCATCCCCACAAACAACTATTGTTTCAAATATTTTTGTTGTTCATATTCATTCATTTCATGACATGATTCTTATTTATGCATCTGATTTGTATTTTTCACAAACATGGAATGCTTTTAATGATTCTCCAACATTTAGTGAGGATCATAACACTTTTCATAATGGCTTCTTGTATTTCGAACACAAGTTATGCATTACACAAGGTTTTAAAGAATTTTCTATGAAAGAGATGCATGAACTACTGTATATGGGTCATAGGGGCATACAAAGTACTATTTCTACATGTAAATAATTTTTCTTTTGGCCACATATGGAAAAGGATATTGCACAATATGTTTCCCATTGCATTGTGTGGCAACGTGTAAAAAGACATCACGATAAAGCATTTGGATTATTAATGCCACTTTTTATACCTTATGGACCATGGGAACAAATTTCTATGGATTTTATTACTGGTCTTCCTACAACTTCATCACATAATGATATGATTTGAACAATCGTTGATATGTTTAGTAAACAAGCATATTTCATTACTTGTAAAAAGACTCTTTCTACACCTCAAGCTGCTAAGTTATTTATTAAATGTATTTTTTTCGCATCATGGTTTTCCAAAAGTTATTTTATCACATCGAGATGTTCATTTTTGTAATCACTTTTGGGTTGCATTATTTCAAAATTTAGGTTCCAAAATAGACTTTAGCTTTGCATTTCATCCTGAAAATAACGAGCAAAGTGAATCTACAAATAGTACTATTTTAGATCTATTACATTGTTATTCTTTAGATAATCCAAGTAATTGGGATGAAAAACTCCCTTTACTACAATTTGCATATAATAACACAACACATACCACTACTGGACATGCACCATATGAAATTGTATATGGTAAAAAGCTTCCCATTCCCATGACTATCACTCAAACTGACATACCTATTACTGATGTTTTTGCACAAGATCATATTTCTACACTTCATGAAGTTCATGAGCACATTAAGAAGAGTCAAGAACATTACATGTGGAATGTTAATAAGAAATGAAAAGAATTTAATGAAAATGATTTTGTATGGTTATGAATAATTAAAAGACGTTTGAAAAATATTTCACAACATCCTAAAGTTAAACTTGCATCATGTTATTATGGAACTTTTTGTATTGTTCAAAAAATTAATGAGAATGCTTTTAGATTTGGTATACCTTCTCATTGGAATATACATAATTCTTTTCATATAAATTTACTAAAACAATTTAAAGAAACATTACCATTCACTCCTATTTTAGATGATCCTCCTTTACTTGAAGAGGATGTTGAAATTTTAATTCCATAGAAAATAATTGATTATGATATTACTACTACACACACATGTAATCAATATCATAGATATTTGGTGAAATATAAAAATCACTCACTTGAAGAATCTCAATGAATTCATAAGACATCACTAACTCCACATTATGACCATATCTTTTCTTCTTATCATACGCAATCACATTAAATTCTAGTATTCCATGCATGTGTTTTTACATGGAACATGCTTATGATTGTCCAACGATGGGACATGTGACTGACCATCCATGTCTATTTTATTCTTATCAACTCATGTCAATTGCTTGTCAACTAGGTGGCATGTTATACTTTATGGAATATTGGAATGTTAAATGGATTTTAATGTCTTGAGGGCTCCTCTTGAGTTGGTTGGCCTTTGTTTTCGAGTATAGGCATCATCTCATCTCCTGATATATATCCATCCATGTTTCTTCCTTGCAAGTAAGCCTCCATCCTTAGAGACCATGCTGAGAAGTTTCTTTGATCCAATTTATCAATAGATGAGGGCAATCCATCACCCATAATGTCTATCTTTGAATATTCTCTGATACCACTATGAGTGATGGATAGTATACAAAGATGAGAGGGTTCGACAAAATCCTGCTCTAAACTAGCCTAAATAACTCTTGAAAACTCAATATACTCCCTAAGATTCCAATTTATGTATTTATACCATCGTAGTACTTTGGAACATCATTTCCAAAACACTCTCAACATAGATAACTTATGTGCACAAAGCACCTTGAGAAAACCTTCTATTTATGGAAAAAGACACTCAATGTTTTACTCAGAGCTCACAATCTAGTAGCAATTGGCCCCAAACCTTTTGAAAACCTTAAAATGAAGTGCTAACTTTATACCAAGTTATTTCTTGAATTTATGAGGAATATACTCAGTTCAATGTGCATAAGAAGTCAGTGTGCATAAGAATTTATTTCTTGAAAAGTGGGGGTAATACCCACTTTCCAAGAAGAAGATGATACATAGACATAGTCACCTTGATTTACTCATAACTCAAGATTTATGGATTCAATGACTATGAAACTTTGTTGGCATAATTATCAAATTTACCTTTGTGTACATTTATGCCTCAGGATCAAGAGAAGTCCTAATGCATTGGTCAAGCTCTTAGGCTTTCTTCATGTGCAAACAATTCTTAACGGCCTTCTAGATGATTCAACATGTGCAGTTCAAAATTCTTAAGCTATCTCAGATGCAAAGGTTTGGCATGCATGCTTTGGTCATCTAAATTTTTTTGGTTTGCTTCTCCTCTAGAAAATGGTGTCCGCTCTGCTTAAACTTGAGGAACCTAGTAAACATGACTGTGAAGGCTAGATTTTGGGAAAAATATAGTGTTTGTCTTTTTTGAAAGATGGTTCAATTTGAGCTTCTCATGGGTCTCTCATGGAGATGGTGAGGTGTACGGTCAAAATTTAGGCTTTACCACATAGCTTTTGGCTTGATGTTGTTATGTGTGCAACATATGTCATTAACAAGTGTCCAACCAAAGCATTGCAATCGATCATTCTGTATGAGGCTTGGCATGGCTGCAAGCCATTTGTTGCTCATATGGGTGTCTTTGGTTGTCTGGAATATGCATTAGTGTCTGAACAATAATGCGAGAAATAGGATGATAAAATAGTGAAATGTATTTTTGTTGGGTACAGTTATGAAAGCAAAGGCTATTGACTACATCATCCATAGAATAAACACATTTTGGTTAGCCTTGATGTTGTTTTTGTGGAAGATGCAATTCAACCATTAATTTCATGTACCAAGAAGAAATCTATTAGCTCAAAGGATGTGTATGACACTACTGCCTATTTTTACAGGTGGATAGTCAAGTGTTGATCCAAATGAGGTAGTTTCTCAACCTTTGAAGGTTTCACATCGTGATGCAAATCATTCCATTTTTGATGCAGATTTATATGATGCACTTGATTCTAGATGCGCAAACCATGTGGAAAGAAATGTAGCCTTACTCTCAGCTATGGAAGATCCAAAGAACAAGCATGAGGTCCAAACATGTGATGACACAAGAGACCCGATTGAGAAGATACCAAATGTGAAGACCTCCAATGGTAATATGAATATGTTAAGCACAATTCTTTATGTGCAAACTATTACAAAGAATCTTATAAGTGTAGGGCAGATTTTGGAAAAAGGTTTATAGGTGAGATTCATCAATCATGGAGCCTATGTAGAGGATCCATATCAAGATTTCAAAAATATAGCAAAGGGAGAGAAAATTGGTAGATTGTTCACGTTTGAACTCCAAGACACCAAGAACATTGCCTTGTTCAATTATCAACCAAACCTTATCAGAACTTGAGGTTTGGCATAAGAGGTTAGCTCGCATTGGAGAAAGAGTCCTAAAAACAAATCAATAGAGATCAAAGTGTTCTTGTATTACCCAATATCTCAAAGTAACCATCCTATATAAGTGTAGTTCATGTCAATTTTGAAAATCACACAGGCAACCATTCACCAAGAAAGGATACATACATGGGGACAATCTAGAGCTTGTCCACACAAATGTTTGGGGACCAAGCAAAGAATCATCAATCTCAAGATCAAGGTATTAAGTTTCAATTATAGATGATTGTAGTAGATGGACTATTTTATACTTCATGAAGCATAAGGATGAATTATTTTCATGTTTTGAGAAATATTTAGCTCTTGTGGAGAATCAAATAGGTAAAACCCTAAAAAGACTAAGGTTTGATGGAGGGGGAGAATACTTCTCCCATGATTTTGATTCCTATCTCCAAGATAGAGGAATCAAAAGAGAAATCACTATGAGTTACACTCTTGAACATAATGGAATGGCAAAGAGAAGGAATAGGACCATTATGGAGGCAATAAGCTCCATGTTGAATGAGAAGAAGCTACCAAATTATTTGAGGGCAGAGGCAGTATCTACTACCACATACTTGATAAATAGATTACCTTCAAAGGCCTTGGATGGTATGACTCCTTATGAAGCTTGGATTGGAAGAAGACCAAGCTTGGATCATTGCAAGATATTTGGGTGCATTGCATATGCACACATACCATCACAAATCAAAGGTAAATTGGACCCTAAGATAGAGAAATGTGTACTTATATGCTATGACCTTAATGAAAAAGGTTATAGACAATATAGCCCTAGAAAGAAAGGGCTTATAGTCAGTTGAGATGTTTTTTTCATTAGAACAAATCATGGTTTGAAGATGATCGTAGGTCGAAGTTCAAGTTACCATATGATCTAGAGGAAGATGTCCCAATTCTCTTAAGCAAGAATACACATACACTTGAAGCATCAAGTGATTTTGAAGATGATCAGAATACTCCAAGAAGAGAAATCAACTCAATGAACTCCAAATTCAAGGTTGAGATGCAAAAGTTTAGGGATGTTGAAGAATCGTCTCAAAAAACTATTAGAGGGTCTACTAGGGAGAAGACGAAGTCAGAAAAGTATAGCTATGATACATCTCTAGTGACTAAACACTCTATCTATTTAGCACAAGACTTCAATTCAGTGGAGCCCTCATCTTATGAGGAGGCAAAGAGGAAACCAGAATGGATGAATCCTATGGAAGAATAGATTGAATCCTTGCATGAGAATCACACGAGAATCGGCGGCCAAGACTCCAACCATGAAGATCATTGGATCTAGATGGATATACAAAGTGAATAAGAAATCTGATGGAACCATCAACATGTATAAAGATAGAATTTTGGCTAAATGGTATGCTTAGGCCCAAGAAATTGACTATGAGGAGACCTTCTCACTTGTGGCAAAGATACCAAACAATCAGAGTGCTTATGAGCATAATAGCTATCAAGCATTGGAAGATCTATGAAATGGATGTGAAGAATGCATTGCTAAATGGGATATTTCAAGATATATATATATATATATATATATATATATATATATATATATATATATATATATGGATCAACCTCTTGGTTGTGAAGATTGACATTTTCTTGAACATGTATGCAAGTTAAAGAAAGCCCTATATGGTCTAAAGCAAGCTCCAAGAGCTTGGAATCATAGACTTATAACCTATTTGCAGGATAAGGGTTTCATGGTTAGCAAAGCAGATGCTTCACTCTTTATCAAGAGGAATCATGGAGAAATCATATAACTTTGTGTACATGTACATGATATAATATTCACATGTAATGATGTTGAAGGCATTAGGTTGATCACGCTATAGATGGAGGAATTCAAGGTCAGTGACCTAGGGCAACTCACATACTTTCTAGGGTTGGCAGTTGTGTATATAGAAAAGGGTATGTATCTCACTAGAAGGAAGTACATCAAGGATATGCTAGCCAATTTCGAGATGGAGAATGTTAAGGTTGCAAGTACATCCATGGAAATAAACTTAAGAGCTCATGAAGGAGATTCAATTGAAGACATAGCAAGCTATCATAGCTTAGTAGGAAGCTTGAATTATGCAACACTGACTAGAGTAGACATTTGTTAGTGTAAGTGTTCTAAGTCAATTTGCATACTCCTAGGAAGCCACACATGGAAGCAGTTAAGAGAATACTCAAGTATTTGAAAGGAACCATAAATGAAGGTCTATATTATCCATACACCTCTGATGTAGACTGAAAGCTATTCTCTTATGCACATTAAATAGGTTTTAAAGATGAGGGGAGAAGTAATTTAGGTTATCTTACTTTTCTCGGTACAAATATTATTTCATGGTCATCCAAGAAACAACCCATTGTTGCTCTTTCATCAACAGAAGTTGAATATAGAAGTTTATCTAATGCAACTTAGGAATCCATGTGGATCAAGACCTCGTACTCAGATTTGGGTATCAAGTATTTTACTCCTCATATTTTTGAAGATTATATAACCTCACTTCACCTTGCAACAAATCCCATTTATCATGCAAGGACCAAACACATTGAGATCCATTATCACTATGTTAGGGAGAAAATTACAAGCAAGGAAATTGAAATATCATATGTATCCACTCAATAACAATGTGCAAATATGATGTCCAAAGCATTGGATGGATGATTGGACTTCAAGGAATACTGAGTGATCAAAGACTCAAGAATCTTAGGCTTGAAGGGGAGTTTTTGGTGCATGAAGCAAGGCTAAGTGCTTGACCAATGCATTAAGACTTCTCTTGATACACGAGGCATAAATGTACACTCGTTGAAGCATATGTTTAAGGTATTTCAAAGGATAAATATATATTATTATATTGGTCAAATGTAAATGGGATTATTAGGAACCAAAAGACATGACTCTATTTGAATTCAAATTTCAAATCACTCCCCAAAAGTTTGGATCACTTTTAGGTGGAGTCTTTAAACAATCATCAAGCAAATGTGTATATATACACTATACACTTTTGTCACTAGTAATAAGAGTTGATCATCAAAATCATATAGAGTAATTTTTGTCTCATCTCAAAGATATAGAAGTTCCTCACACTTTCTTTGTATCATATTTCAATTATCAATACATTTATACTTCATTCTCATTGCTACATGTATCTTTGTTCACTATCACAATACATTGAGTAAATTTTGTGAAGTTATCTGAGTTGTTTCTCTGGGTGTATGTACTCATTATCCACTCTATCAATTGGAATACAAAGTTATGACTATGTAAAGCATGCTTACAAATTTTTATAGTCATTGGATCCATAGAACTTGAGTTATGTAAATCAATATGATTGTGTTTGTGTACCATCTTCTTCTTGAAAAGTCAAGATTACCCCCTTGACTTCTAATGCACATTGTTATGAGTATACTCCTCCTAAATTCATGAATAACTTGGTATAGGTCGCTTAATACTTCATTTGAAAGTTTGCAAAAGTTCTTGATTAAGTTGCTACCAAACTGTGAGCTCTTGCTAAAACATTGAGTGCCTTCTTCCATAAATAGAAGGTTTTCTCAAGGTGCTTTGTACACATTAGTCATCTATTTTGACATAGTTTTTGAAAAACAATGTTCAGAAGTACTAGGGTGATCTGAATGCACATACTAGAAGGTTAGGGAGTCTATTAAGGTTTTTTCGAGTTATTTAGGCTGTTCTAAAGAAGGATTTACCCTCTCATCTCTGTATGCTATCCATCACTTCTCACAGTAACAGTCTACACAAGTGAACTATTTGGAAAAACTTCATAAGCAAAACTCAACTCCTCCATCAAATCTTTGTTCTTTGTCAAAAGAATATCCATGGAATATCCTTCATTCATATGCTCACCCTCTAATTGTTTTTTGAGTTAAGCAACATGAGCCTCACTTCTTGCCTGTATAAATTTTTAAGTGTATCCCAAGCATCCTTTGTTATCTTGTAGGAGTGAATGTGAAGGATAATGGCATGTTTGATAGACAAAACTACCAATGCATGTGCATGAGCATCTCTATCATCCCAATGAAGTTTCTCTATAGTAGGTGGAGCAAGAACCATAGCACGACTAGGAAATTGAAGATCAACATCTTTGATGCCAGCTGCATCACCTTCAATAATTGTATTTGCACGTGTAGTAAGACATTTTCAAAAACCTACACAATATTCCACAACCCTTTTACTACCAATACATGATGTATCATATATGCCCATAATGGGTAATTAGTACCATTTAACTTATCCTCAATTTCAAACATACAAAATACATCATTGCTTTCATCTATGGCTAATGATTAAATACATATTGCAAAAAAACTACTATATCCCAAAAAGTTAGACTTGTAGTAAACTTCGAGACACCTGTACTGGCAAGCTGAACATGTACATATTTTTGGCGCAAAAGGGAAAAATTCCTTGCATAGTTGCTACGATAGTGTATTTGCAGGCCAAAATGAGATCAAATCAAAATTTTGATGCTATAGAGCGAAGACGTTTTGAACTCCTAATTGCCCCAAGAATGCTCATCATTTTTTTTGAGATTTTGAGACTATGGTTAGAGGGGTGTTGACAACACCCTAGATGAAGTGGTGATATGCTCTGATACCACTATACGAAATGTATTACCAAGTGATTGTACAATGATAAGTGACCCATTAGGGTTATAGATGTATATACAAGCCAATGGGAAAGAACCTCCTAAAGAGGGAAAAGAGTGCCCCGAAGGTCCTATGTGTGTTCACATGCATTGTTGATATATTTAGGTAGTGATGTGTGTGAACACTCTAGGACCGCCGGGGCACTTTTTTTCCTCTTTAGGAGGTTTTTTTTCCCCCGGCTTGTATATACGCCTATTGCCCTAATGGGCTACTTATCTTTGTACATTCTCTAGTAATACATTCAGTCTTGTGTGTTGTGCTCCAAGCTTCTTCTTCTTCCTTGTGTTGTTCGCGTGCTTCCGCAGACGTCTAACTCCAACAATTGGTATCAGAGCAGGTCGTTGCTTCTTCTAGGGCGCCGTCGACACTCCTCCGTTTGCAGTCTCAGATTCGCACAAAATTTGGTGAGCATACTCAGGGTGTTTCCGAGATCAAAACAGCTTTGCTGTGTGGTGCCGAAATCGCGATCTGAGCTCGTTTCGGCCTCCGAACGCACTATCGCAGTGCTTGTGCAGGCTATTTCGTCCTTTTGTGCCAAAGGTATATACCAGTTTCTGTTCGCCAGTTTAAGCGTCTCGAAGTCTGCTACAGGTCTAGCAGAACTCGTCTTGGCAGTTCTGTTCAACTTTTTGAGATACAGTCAATTTTCTGCATCAAGGTATTTTAGTCACCGGCCATGGCTGAAAGCAGTGATGTATTCCGTATGTTGGCTGTTGAGGATAAGTTGGATGGTACCAACTACCCATTATGGGCTTATATGATGCAACATGTACTGGTTGCAAAAGGATTGTGGAACATTGTGCAGGGTGTTGAAAGACGTCCTGTTACACCTGTAACGACAGGTACTGCAAATACAGGTGTTGGAGCTGATGAAGATGGTGTCAAAGATGATATTCCGTAGATTCCTGTTCGTGCTGCTGTTTCTGTTGCACCTACTGCAGAGCAGATTCATTGGGATGGCAGAGATGCCCAGGCACATGCATTGATAGCTTTGTCTGTCAAACGTGCCATTATTCCTCACATTTGCTCTTGCAGAACAGCAAAGGATGCTTGGGATACACTTACCACTTTGTACCAGGCTAGGAATGAGGCTCGTGTTGCTTACCTCCGAAAACAGTTGGAGAGTGAGCACATGAATGAAGGTGATTCGATGGACAGTTTTCTTACAAAGATCAAAGACCTAAAGGAACAATTGATTTCTGCTGATGAGGTTATACCAGATAGCTCACTTGTGCAGACCGTTCTGAATGGCCTTCCTGATTCATATCAGAGTTTTGCCTCTACTCTTCGATTGATGATGAAAGGCAATCCGAATGCCTTGTCATTTGAGGAATTAGTCTCTGTTCTGTTGCAGGAAGATCAGTCCAGGCAGAACAGGTCCATTATGCGTGTTGCAGATCAAGCTTTCCTGGCTAGTCAGAAGGGCAAAGGAAAATGGAGCTCTTCTACTAGTAAGCAGAAATCTGCAAATGCTGCACAATCGAAGAACCAGGATAAAGATGAGAAGAAATCAGAAAAGCAGAAATTGTTCTGCAAGTACTGTAAAGGAAATGATCATATTATAAAGAACTGTCCAAAACGAGCTGCTAAAGAGGCAAAGAAGAAAGAGGCTGGAATGGTTGTTGCAAAGGCCTCTACACCAAAAACAGAGTCTGCAAATCTTGTGCAGGAAGAAGAATGGGCGTTTACTACTGTCTGCAGTTTTGACCCATCTTCTCATGATCAGTGCATGTCTGCAGTAGACTCAGATGTTTGGTACTTTGACAGTGGGACAACCAAACATATTACCTCGCAGCGCAGTTTCTTCTCTTCACTCGAGCCTGCCCCTACAGGGAATACTGTCACATGCGCCAATAACTCCTCTTATCCTGTTAAGGGAGTTGGTAAGATCATTCTGACTACTGCTGATGGTAGTTCTTTCACTTTGTCAGATGCTTTATTTGTGACAGGGATCAAAAAGAACCTGTTATCAGTTTCTGCATTAGCCAAGATTGGCTTGGTTGTGAAATTCGTTGATGACAGGTGTACAGTCCATGGTCTCTCAAATGGCGATGTGATTATTGCTTCTGGCATTTTATGTCGTGGGCTGTATAAGCTCATAGACTATGAAAAATCTGTGAATGATTCGGCATGTGCAGTTCATGATTCTCAGGCTATGTCAGATGCAAAGCTTTGGCATGCACGCTTTGGTCATCTGAATTTTGCTAGTTTGTTACGCCTGCAGAAATCTGAAATGGTGTCCTCTTTGCCCAAACTTGAGGCACCTGGAAAACATGTTTGTGAAGGCTGTATTTTGGGCAAAATGCAGCGTTCTTCCTTTCCAAAAGATGGTTCAGTTCGGGCTATGCAGAAATTGCAGCTTGTACATAGTGATGTCTGTGGTCCTATGCAGACACCCTCTTTTGGAAATTACCTTTACTTCGTGACTTTCATTGATGATTTTTCCAGGCATGCATGGGTATATCCACTCAAAGCAAAGTCCGAAGTGTTCACGTGCTTCAAACAGTTTTTGGTTTTGGCTGAAAATCTGTCAGCATGTAAAATGGGCACCCTCCGTTCTGATCGAGGGGGGGAATATATGTCTTCAGATTTTAATGCATTTCTGGCTGAACGTGGGATAAAACACCAGTGTACAGTGCCGTATACACCTCAACAGAATGGAGTTGCTGAACGAAAGAACAGGTCACTCATGGAGATGGCAAGGTGCATGGTCAAAAGTCAGGCTTTACCACATAGTTTCTGGCTTGAGGCTGTCATGTGTGCAGCATATGTACTGAACAGGTGTCCCACGAAAGTGTTGCAGTCTATCACTCCATATGAGGCTTGGCATGACCGCAAGCCATCTGTTGCTCATCTGCGTGTTTTTGGTTGTTTGGCATATGCATTAGTGCCTGAACAACATCGCAGAAAATTGGATGATAAGGCAGTAAAATGTATTTTTGTTGGGTACAGTTCTGAAAGTAAAGGCTATCGTCTGTATCATCCACAGACTAAACGCATTCTGGTTAGCCGTGATGTTGTCTTTGTGGAAGATGCTATTCAGCCATTGCTTTCATGTACTAAGGAGACATCTGTTAGCTCCAAAGACATGTATGATACTTTGATGCCTCTTTTTACAGGTGGACAGGCTAGCGTTGGTCCTAATGAGGCAACTTCTCAGCCTTTGCAGGTTTCATATGATGATGCAGATCATTCCATTTCTGATGCAGATTTACATGATGCACTTGTTGATGAGAGAGCTGATATTGAACAGGCAAAAACTATGCCAAAATGGCTGGTGCAGACTTTGCGTGATAGCAAATTAGATGCACCTTTGTCATATCATACTCGTTCAGGCTCTCATAGTACCTCCTTTGCATCAGATTGCTATGCTATGGCTGCATCTAGTCTCTGTGATGAGAATGAGCCTGTTTCTTTTGATGAAGCACAAAATTCAGAAAATTGGATGGCTGCTATGCAATCTGAATATGATGCTATAATGAAGAATGGTACATGGTCTTTATGTGACTTGCCTCCTGGCAAGAAGGCCATTGGCAGTAAGTGGGTATACAAGCTGAAGCGTAAACCTGATGGTACAGTTGATAGGTATAAGGCTAGGCTTGTTGCAAAGGGTTATGCGCAGGAAAGAGGCATTGATTTTGATGAGACCTTTGCACCTACATGCCGTATGACTACTGTTCGGAGCATTTGTGCACTTGCAGCCCATCATGGTTGGAATGTACATCAGTTGGACATTAAAATAGCATTTCTGAATGGTGACTTGCATGAAGAAGTGTATGTTTTTCAGCCCCGTGGCTTTGTGTAGAAAGGGCATGAAAACCAGGTGTGCAGGTTAAAGAAGGCGTTATATGGTTTAAAGCAAGCACCACGTGCTTGGTATGAGAAAATACATGCCTATCTGATTGCACATGGTTTTGAGAACAGTCCAACTGAAAGCACCTTATATGTTAAGCGTGCTAATGATGTGCTTTTGATCATTGTTGTCTATGCAGACGACATGCTGCTCACTGGTCGTCTTGAGAAGCATATTGCTGATTTCAAGGCTGATTTGCATGCCTCATTTGAGATGTCTGATTTGGGGCATTTGCATCACTATTTGGGCATTCAGTTTATGCAAGTTGATGGTGGAATGGCTTTGTGTCAAACAAAATATATTGACACATTATTGCAGCATTTTGGCCTTGAAGACTGTAAGCCTATTGCCACTCCTATGGAGACAGGTTTACGATTGAGTCTTCATGATGCTGGAGATGCATTTGATGCTGTTCTCTATCAGCAGGCTGTTGGACGCTTGATTTACTTATGCATTACTCGGCCAGATATTCAGTTTGCTGTCTCACAGATGAGCAGGTTTATGCATTGCCCAGGAGTCACGCATTGGAAAGCGGTTAAGCGCATCTTTCGCTACTTGAGTGGTACTCGGCTACTTGGGTTGTTTTATCCCAAGGGGGGATCACTGCCGCCAGATTTGCATGCTTTTTCTGACTCAGATTGGGCTGGTTGCTATGACACTCGTGTGTCCACCAGTGGTTTTTGCTTCATGCTTGGTAGCTCATGTATATCTTGGTTGAGCAAGAAGCAGCCTACTGTGGCCACTTCCAGTTGTGAGGCTGAGTATAGGGCAGCTTTCACAGCGACTGTTGAGTGTGTGTGGCTCAGACGCCTTATGGCTGATTTGGGTGTTGGCCAGTCTTCTGCCACCACCATCTTCACTGACAGTCAGAGCGCATTGGCAGTTGCGAGGAACCCTGTGTTCCATGCTCGCACTAAGCACATTGAGGTGCATTATCACTATGTCAGGGAGAGGTTCTCTGCTGGGGAGATCAGCTTGGCATATGTGCCCACGCAGGAAAACATTGCAGACCTTTTCACGAAGGCTCTGCCTAGGGAGAAGTTTGAAGCTTTCCGCAAAGCTTTGGGCTTACTTCCTTTTGTGGAGTGATTTCCACATAGCTCGGCACTTCCTTATACATGAGTGCCAGCTCCTTGTTCACCGCATCACTCCCAGGGGGGATTTGTTGATATATTTAGGTAGTGATGTGTGTGAACACTCTAGGACCGCCGGGGCACTTTTTCCCTCTTTAGGAGGTTTTTTTTCCCCCGGCTTGTATATACGCCTATTGCCCTAATGGGCTACTTATCTTTGTACATTCTCTAGTAATACATTCAGTCTTGTGTGTTGTGCTCCAAGCTTCTTCTTCTTCCTTGTGCTGTTCGCGTGCTTCCGCAGACGTCTAACTCCAACATGCATCACTATCAAAATATATCAACAATGAGAGAATCATAATTTTGTAACTTGACATAGTCAAGAGAAAATAGCATCTAACCACCAAACTTCAACACTTAGACTGAGAATACATAAATGAAAGGATAATACACACTTAAAATACCATATCTTAAATATAAATCCATCAAAATACTCACAGATTTATGCTCAAAATCATCAAAGGCACCTTTTTCCTAAAATACGTGTTCAACCTCTCATAGTACTTCCTTTACATCAAATCGCTATGAATGGTTGCCTATAGTCTCTATAATGAGAATGAGCCTTTTCCTTTCAATGAAGCACAAAATTCAAAAATTGGATGGCTACTATGCAATCAAAATATGATGCTATTATGAAGAATAGTACTTGTTTCTTATGTGATTTGCCTCCAGACAAAAAGGCCATTAGCACTAAATGGCTATACAAGCTGAAATGTAAGCCTGATAGAACATTTGACAAGTATAAGTTGAGCCTTGTTGCCAATGATTATGCTCAAGAGAGAGGCATTGATTTTGATGAGACCTTTGCTCCCATATGTCGAATGGCCACTATTTGTAGCATTTTGTGCACTTGCAGATCGTCATGGTTGGATGTACATCATTTGGCAATTTACGTAGATTGAAAAAGGCATTATATGGTTTGAAGCAAGCACCACATTCTCGGTATGAAAATATACATGGCTACTTGTTTTTACATGGTTTTGGGAACAATCCAACTGAGAGAACCTTATATGTTAAGCATGCAGATGATGTAGTTATCATCATTGTTGTATATGTTGATGACATGCTACTCACTAGTCCTAATGAGAAGTGCAACAAACTACCTATTAGGACCACCACATGCTTGAGAGATGAATCTCCTCCAAACCTTAGAACTCTATAGATAGCCCTCTCCAAGGGACGTGCTACTATGGAAGGTGAATACTAGCCATCCAAGTGTCAACCATGTAACTATATGTGCACCAAGTGTCCTAGTTAACTAGAGTTAACTCAAGTGGATTCTTGTAGAAGGCTCTAGATCTCTTAAGGCAAAAAACTCTCCCATGTCTCTAGTAGGACTTGAACTCAATACCTTCTCTTTCTCATCCATATGACTTAACCACTAGGCCAAGCACATTTCCTTGCCTAGATAGCATAAGCACCTTTGTTTAAATCTACCCTCGAGATTTTTGCCCTACAATTGAATGACCAAATGATGCCCAATCCCAAATTTGTCTAAACCTCTCGGACCCTCATGTCATAAACTTACTTCATAACATTCTTCTCCTTTTGTCCTTGAAAATAGAGCTATATAAATACTCTAGGCATCCCTTGAGCCTCATGTTCTAATATGGAAGAACATGTTTCATCGTTGTGGTGGAACCCGTACCCACATGGTTTAAAACACCATATATCTTTGCACTTAAAATTTTTGGTTTGAGTGCAAAGTAGAGAATGAATAATAAAGGTGGATCAAAAAACATCCCTTACCAATTCATTGTTTTCACTACATGCTATCTGGGCACTAACATGTGAAATAGGAGGATTCAATTACTAGGCCATTTTTGGGAATCATTGGTGCATGGAAATAGTGACTAAGGTGGGTTTCTTATCCCTCAATAGACTTTGAAAATTGTTGATTCACTTGAATTTGATTTGGAGAACTAGAAATGTGGTTGTCCCAAACTTCTAACTTGGATGTTTGTACTCTGGTTCACTTCCAAACAACATATACTTGGTTTATTACCCAATTGGAGGACCACTTTGTCCTAATGGACTTAAAAATCGTATGTAGAATGTAGGAGAAAGTTTTCCAT
This sequence comes from Ceratopteris richardii, assembly GCA_020310875.1. Lineage (NCBI taxonomy): Eukaryota > Viridiplantae > Streptophyta > Polypodiopsida > Polypodiales > Pteridaceae > Ceratopteris > Ceratopteris richardii. The sequence goes on along the minus strand of CM035409.1, from coordinate 104,888,150 downwards.
TTACTTGTGGTCAACCTTACTTTAACTTAACCAAATCAAACTCAAAATGAAAATTTTCCGACTTAGGACGCTTTTCTCAAAAACTTTAAGTTCTTGGGAATCATCAATCTTATGAGCAATTCCTAACTTGTCTTTTCTAGAGTGCACTGAACTATGAAAATAATTAGAGTTATGTTATGCAATGTGAAGCAAACTCAAATGAATAAATCAACTTAGGCTTTATCATCTTTTGAAGATTGAATGACTTCTTGTAGAAAACATATATCTGGAATTTGTAATTTAGTTACATGGTTCCAACCAGCTTGGAATTTCGTAAAAAGAAAAACATACTCTATCTGAGTCAAATTGAAAAGATTTGGAAAGTGGAAAGAAAGAATTAAAACTATGTGTAACCAATTCAAACTTCTAAGATACTTGAGATTGCTATGAGTCAAATTCTAGGTGACTCAAGACTTCAACTTCTCAAAGATCTATTTCAACAAGGTATTAATGCAGTTTATCTATCTTTAAGAGAAATAAACTAGATTCTCAAAAAGATTGATGGAGTAAAGATAAACATTATCCAAACAAAAGATACTGGTGTGGTATCCAACATCAGTGTGTCCACCTGCTAAGGTTCTATTGGTGATATTTTACTCAAAATAATGCCTCACGTGAGAATAAGTTAATTCCTTTATTCAATCTTTATTACTTCTTACTAGGAGTGCAATTCTTCTGAATTACTTTGTGTCAAAGGATTGAATTTACCAAGTTACGCTAGGAAGTTGGTGCTTGACTTAGTCAGTCAAACCTTGGTTGAAAAGATCATTTCAAAGTCCTACTTCTTCATAAATGTACCTAATATTTTTTAATGAAAAGCACTTTATCTTGAACTATCTTGTAAAACACGTTATCTGGAAGTGACTTGAGATCATGCTTTGATCCTTCTTGAATTTAAACTTTGTGATTGAAGTTTGAATTTCCCTTGAGGATCGAATCTTGCTTCAAGATTCATTCTAAGACTAAAAGATACTTATCATCCCATGGTTCGATGTCCCATACCACCTTTCCTACATCAATATAAGTATAAAATGTGGTGTCCCATACCACCCTATTTTATATTCATATTGACGTGTGAGTGATACTTATCCTAAAGTCTAAACATATCTTTATAGAGTCCCTTCTTAATTAAATTCTTTAAAAGAATTTTTTAAAGTTTTAGGGCATTAACTCTAACTTCATATTTTAGGTTTTGATTCCTTCACATGATCTTTTCATGACCTCATGCTTTGCCTTGAAAACCTTTGAATGTGAATTCGATTAAGAATTTAGACATGGTAAAGTTTTATAGACTTCAGTTCCTATCTAAATGTGAGAGACAAACTCTCCTTGATTTATTTATCCTTTCTTCTATTGGTTTAAGTACAGTACCTGAATGCACTTTCCCAAGAAAAAGATAACTGCGTTGATGCTTTTTATGAATCATGAGGTTGTTTCCTTTTTGGCAATCAAAGAAAAATTCTCAAAAGGAGTTAGCATTCAACTATCCCATACCACTGGGTACTTTCTCCAATCCACAAAAATAAATCCTGAGTTTGGCATGCTTTTTGTTTCTTTTAAATGTTTTCATGATCATTTCTAATTATCCTCTCTCAAATCCTTGTTGGCACTAACATTGAGAGCTAATAGGTCTTGCAAAGAACTTTTAAGGCTGCACATCTAGGGCATGTCTAGACCCCTTTTCCTCTTTATGTCTTGTTTTCAAAAAAATCTTGATTTTAAAATTTAATCGAATTGATGATTTAGTTCGTAAAGAGATAACACTCATGAGTCATGCATGAGTTTTGTTGCCAATACATGGGAAAACTTCATGGTAATTCCAATCGCAAGTTTCTAGACAAACCTTTCCAAGCTACAAAAATAATAAACACTTGGTCTTCATATTTAAGATATCTCAAAAAATAAAGCTTCTTGGATTACATGTGGGATTTTAGAGATATTTCCCTCAACTTAAGTCCAAGCATGTGCTAATACGTTTCAAATTCCAAAACTAAGAATCTCATCAGGATTGATACACCTATGGGTTATACCAATCATTGGAATTTAAGTACCACTATTAGTAGTTTGGAACTTCTTTGTAATTACTTGCTATCTAACTAACTTGAAGAATTTTGTTCTCATTTCTAGGAAGAAATTTATTCTTCAATTACTTGAGATTCCTCTTAAGGAATCAACAACATGAGCAAATGATTAATCTTGGAATCGTCTGCACCACTTGATTGATCCTTGAAAGGAATTCAAGACTTTTGGCAATACTCTTTAAAGCTTTATTGATTGAGTTTTGTTCATTTCCTGAATGTCAAAGTAAAGAAAAAATATTTACTAAGATATGATTTTCCAGCCCAGGTTGTGGGTTCAAATCCCAGTGAGGTCACAGAGAATAGATATTTCGCTAACTTTTACAAACTCCAGATGGAAAAATATATATGCAAGAGGGCATCTTCACATAAGTATGAACTAGAAAAATCATGGGAGAAGTTGAACTATGAAATGAACATACTTCCATTGCATAAAACAAACAATCAACATTGAAATGGTTTCAAGAAAGCTTGTGGTGAAGATGATGAGACCATGAAGGTCACCATTAAGACTTGCCTAGAACTTTGATACCAATGAAACAAGCTACCTACTAAGACCACCATGTGCTAGAGAGATGACTCTCCTCCCAACCTTATCCCTCTATATATAGCTCTCTCTAAGGGATTGCCTACTATGGCAGACGGATACTAACCATCCAAGCGTCAATAGATGGTCATGTAACTACATGTGTGCCATGTCCTAATTAATCTCCTTCTCATCCATATGACTTAACCACTAGGTCAAGCACATTTTCTTGTCTAGAGAGCATAAGCACCTTCACTTAAATCTACTCTCGATACTTATACCCTATACTTGAATGACCAAATGATGTCCGATCCCAGATGGGCCTGGACCTATTGGATCCCCATGTCATAAATGTACTTTATAACAAGAAGCATATTTTTTAGTTTAAGGCTGATTTTCATGTTTCTTTTGAGATGTAAGATCTGGGGCATTTGCATCATTATTTGGGCATTCAATTTATGCAAGTTGATGGAGGAGCTGTTTTGTGTGAAAAAAAATATATTGACATATTATTGCAACATTTTGGCCTTGAAGATCGCAAACCTATTGCCACTCCCATGGAAATAGGTTTATAGTTGAGTCTTCATGATGCTAGAGATGCATTTGATGTTGTTCTCTATTAGCAAGCTATTGGATGCTTGATTTAATTGTGCATAATGCAACCTAATATTTAGTTTGTTGTCTCTCAAAATGAGCAAGTTTATGCATTGCCCAAGTGTCAAACATTGTCAGGCAGTGAAGTGCATCTTTTTCTACTTGAATGGTACCCAGCTATTTGGATTATTTTATCCCAAGGGAGCATCATTATTGCCAAGTTTACATGTTTTTTTACTCTGATTGGTTTGGTTACCGACACTCGTGGTCTGCTTCATGCTTGGTATTTGATGCATATCTTGGTTGAGAAAGAAGTAATCTATGGTGGCCACGTCTAGTTGTGAGGTTGAGTATAGGGAAACTTTCACAGCGACTATTGAGTGTGTGTGGCTCAAACACCTTTTGGCTAGTTTGGACATTGGTGTGTCTTTTGCCACCATCATCTTCACTGACAGTCAAAGTGCATTGGTAGTTGCAAGGAACCCTATGTTCCATGCTCACATAAAGCACATTGAGATGCACTATCATTACATCAAGGAAGATTCTTTGTTGGAGAGATCATTTTCTTATGTGCCTACACAAGATAATGTTGTAGGCCTTTTCACAAAGGCTCTACCTAAGGAGAATTTTGAAGCTATTCATAAAGCTTTGGGCTTACTTCCTTTTGTGGATTTATCTCTTTCCATATTGTTGGGCACTTTGTTATACATGAGTGCCAGCTCTTTATTCACCGCATCACTCCCAGGGGGGATTTGTTGATATATTTTGATGGTGATGTGTGAACGCACATAGGAACACCTTGGAACTTTTTTCTCTCTTTAAGAAGTTTTTTACCTCTGCTTGCATACATGTCTATAACCCTAATGGGTCGTTTATCTTTGTACATTCACTTGGTAATACATTCCGTATTGTGTTGTGCTTCAAGATTCTTCTTCTTCCTTGTGATGTTTGTGTGCTTCCATAGACCTCAAAATCCAACACTCAGCAAGGTGTAAGAGAGATTTAAACTAATGTTATGAATATATTATTGATAAGAGATAGCACAATTTAAGTACTTAATTCAGCTTAAATCTTACTCCTACTAAAAGTTATGTTCAAACGAAGATTTGACAAGAAATAAAACATGATTGTGTGATGGACCATCATTCTGTGAATCTGAAAAAGAAAGCACACAAAATAATGATTATTTGGTAAAAACATGATTGTACAGAAAAATATAGTTGTCTACTCCACATCACAATTGTATGTAAATTTTTTTTTTCAGGAAATTTTAGGATTGATTGAGTTTAGTGAAAGCACACTTTTCACCATTGAGAAGCACAATTGTCTTCAGGCACGTGATTGTGTCAAGGGCTTTGCGACTCCCTACAAGGAGTCATGATATTTGAGACCATCATGGGTTTTGTCAAGCATTGTGATTCTATGAACATAATCTTGGATGATCACATAAATGCAGTTGTGAGGATAATTGATAGTTTGTGAGAGAATTGTGAAAATTTTGATAGTTTGGAAAAATGGTAAATGCGATTGTGTGCTTAGAATTGTATAAAAGCATGATTTTCTTCATATTTGAAATAATTTTCCAATTGATAAAATTTAGGAACACGATTATGTGAGGTGCACACAAAATTTGGCCAAGTCCTAGTGAGTAGGAGAGAGAGAGAGAGAGAGAAGAAGAAATTTGTGATAGTCTCACAATATCACGATTGTCTGACATCATCGTGATTCTGTGCAATGAATCATGAAATTTCCAAAGAGCCAACACCTGAATTTTTTTGGAATTTTCTCATTGAGCACTTAGAGTAAGATTTTTAAGTGTACCAATCATTCATATTGGAGGTAGGATGAAGTCAAAAGAAAGCAATCAAGTTGTGAAATACAAGGGAAAGAAACCCTAATATACTTGTAAGATTTGAAAAGTTAGATTTTCCCATCACTTGGATAACTGAGGAGGTCATATGTTTAAGGAGAGACAAATCAAGGACCCATATTGAGAAAAACAAAACAAAGTATATAAAAAAAAGGTAAGTGCATCTAATGATACTGAGATCCGGGTTGATCAAGGAGAATACATACACCTAGACAAAACCTCTTAAATATCCTAGTTGTCCAAGAGACACACTTGAAGAGAGTAAAACACAAGTACATCATATTAATATGGAAGAACAATATTTAGAGCCTAAAACCTCTAACCAAGGTGATCATAGCATTATAATCAAATACTTATACAAAGAGGATTTGGAGTCTATGTGTATCAAGATGGATTGCATAAGGAAATATGAGATTGAAAAACTTAGAAATTTCTTTGAACTTGATGCCAATCGCATAATTCTAGGATGGTAAATATGAGGATAGGCAAGGATGTATATATATCTTTGTTGACAACCCTAATAACACAAATGAGTTGGGTTAATGTGTGAACAAGGGGTCTTGGAATCATAACCTAGAGAATCCACATGCATCTAATAATAACACAAGATGTAATGCTTCTCAAAGGCAACAAAATCCTATGGAGCAACAAATAATAAGAAGAAATCAAACTTCACCTAATCCCTTCCTACAAGAAAGTGAGGCTATTGAAGACTTTCCCATGAGAAGGAGATATGATTGTCACAATTAGGGGAGAAGACTTAGAACATCACGTGTCTCATCCTTTGAAGAACAAATATGATGGATCCACTAATCCACATGATCATGTCGCTGAATACAAAGAGATACTTAGGGTAGAAAAAGTAAATTACACCACCCAATTTGAGGCCTTTGGCTTGGCTTTGATTGAACTTACTCTATCCTACTTTCAACCTCTAACAATGAAAATGTTCCTTGATAAAGATAAGTTTTTGAGGAACTCATTTGTGGATTTTTAAAAAAGGGAATCAAGCATAACACTACTACTTTGATCCACCTTCAAACAAAAACCTGATGAAAGTGTTAGAATTTCTACTAGGACATTCAAATAGTACTTGGATAGATGTCCGATTGATGAAAAACGATCAATGCCAAAGAGGATATCACTCTTTATAGGCGCTTTAGCTAATGCTTACCTAAGGACAATGGTATATTATAGAAGGTGTATTAACTTGGACTCATACGTTAAGGAAGCAATAGACTTGAAAGACACTAGATGCATTGATCTAATGGTTCAGAGGCATAGTTCAAATGGAGAGAATAAAATGACTCCAACTTTAGTTAGATCAACAAATACTAACCCCAGAGCTAATCAAGCAAAGAAGTGTTACATATGTGGAGAGAATAATCCAACACATAAGTACTTATAAAAAACCATCTCATTTATAGGATACAAGGACATTGAGACATTTTTATCCTAGAGAAAAAAAATGGACTAATCATACACGGGATGAATGTTTCTATTACATAAAATATATAAGAGAAAGATAATATCAAACTCAGCCTATGCAAATAAGGGAGAGAGATTTTGTGGAGTATGCTAAGCAGATCTAGGTCAACAAGCACCTTGTTCCTTTCAAGTATATTCCAATTGAAAAAAGTATTCCCAAAAGAGTTCTCAAATGAATATAATAGCTAATGATCATTCTAAAGATACAAACGGTGAATATACTTACAATAAGAAACCTTACTTGAAAGCATTGGACATGGGTATGTCGAATTCAAAACCTCAATTCAAACCTAGTGAGAAGGTGTGCTATTATCGGTGGGAGGAAGAACCCTTTGTAAGTGATTATAAGCAACCTCCTACTTTACGATTAGAAGGAGAATATTGTAAGGATTGTGGTAGAGAACATCTCATTAGGGATTGTCCAAAAAACGCTAATAAATAGAACTCTCACAATCAAGTCCCATTGAAGGTTGTGGATATATTTTTTTAATGATGATAGTGAGCATAAAGAGGTGATATCTTTAAATGCATTGTGAAGGGCCCAAAGCAAACTTTAGGTGAGTCAAGACAAGTCCAAAAGTCAAGAAAATGGGGAATTACTTATTAAGAACTCAAGGAGAGCACTTTCCAAGAAGGACAAGAGAGGTAAGAAAAAGATGAAATGGGCCAAAAGAGTGGAACAAGTAGAAAAGTTGGTAAACAAGTCCAATAAGATAAAGGTATTTAAAGAGGTAGAAGGTGGAAGCATTCAAGAAGCTAAGACAAGTTTTGTGTTAGAAAAACCATTGCCAAAACATTTAGATACTTTGATGAAGTCTTATAAGGTAAGAATTAAGCAAGAAATAAAATATGATGATCACGATGGATCATATTCAATGTTGTCTTCTTATATCTTCTTTAAATCCTCTTGAGCCATGATAAGTTCTATCTTTAAGAGGTGAAACTTCTTATCTTTAAATTTTAACTGCTCACAAAGTTCATGAACGATCCTCATACTAGCTAACTTATGTGCTTCTAAGGATGAGCTCTAGAGACAAATATCCCATATTTGATCATGCATAGCTTCATTTTTGTTGTGAGTACTTTGTAGTTGACATGTGAGTTCTTTCAAAGTCTTGTTTGCTTGCATAAGGCTCTCTAGACATTCTTGACACTGTTAGATATGCTCAAAACTCCACTGTCATGTGACCACAAATGATCCATGGTGCTCTAAGTTGTAAGGCCCCCATTATGAGGAGAAGTCATTATGAGAGCCCAGACATTTGTGAAACCCTAACTTCCAAGTTAGATGAGGTCTATGTGTGACCGTTGATGGTTGTAGATGATCTTTGTGAGCTTAGCCGTTAGGTTAGGTAGGGCATAAACTTCCAGGCCATTGGGTTGCCATTTAAGATGAAAATAAAGGCCCTGTGGCATCACACAGTTTCCCCATAGAACCTTAATGGGGGGAGTGCAAAGGGGGGCTTGCCCCCTTCTGCGAGGTCCAGGGGGCCTATCCCCCCGGCACTTAGGGTCGAGACAGTAGGACTTCTGGTTGTGGAGATATTGTCATATCGTATATTTTATCGACTATTTTGTATCTCCCGACTACGTTTATCTATACCGAACCGCCTTGTGAAAGCTATATAAGCACGACCCAGGTTGAGATTTACAGAGCATTGCACACTAGTAAGCCCTTCATCTAGAGCCTGTCTAGATTGCCATCTAAGCTCCACATTGGAAGTGCATGGGTGGACAACACCATCATTGTAACTGCATTACACTCGGCAATCTGAGAATTTGAGTTCTCTATCTCTCATTTTGCGTCTATCTTTGTCTGTGTTTTTCTCTCAACTCTATCTACAGGTCTATTCTGCCTTGCCGTTATTTTCTTACAGATACTTGGGCTCTAAGTCATGCTCTTGTGCTTTATTTTGACCTTGTTTTGATTCGTTGATATGTGCGATCATGATCTCAATTTGCTCTTACACTTGTTCTTGTTCTTGACTAGTCTCGTCTACATGTTGCTCCATTATAGGTTGTACTTCTTCATGAGTCTATTTTATATGCATTGATTCTTCTTTTGCTAAGATGAGATTGTCTAGTTGAGTTTTTAGTTATCCATCTATGGCTACTTTAGAATGAATAGGTGGTGCTTTTGATTTTCCTTGTAAAATTTAAGAATACAAGGATATTTGAATTGTTTGACACTAAAAGGAATACAGGGGCATAGCTACAGTTAATGCGATACATTTTTGTCACTACATGATCGTGCAATTTGTCAGACCGGGCATCGAGTGCACATAGTCATGTACATGTCGTTAATCTTGATGTTATTTTCTAACATTGTTTTTTATGCTCGTAGCGACATTCACGAGAGTGTTGCTAAGTCGATGTCACCTATCCGACTTATAAGGGAACATTGTATATGGAATGCTCAACTACGTTGCTTATGCAACACAATTGAGCATCACTGATGTGATGCTTTGCATGATCGTATACATGATGCTTTTACATCACTTATGCAACGGTGGTGTTTGATAAAAATAAAAAAAAATGTTGGATCGCTCTTCAATCATCATTTTACATGCACATGATTGAAGAGCTATCCAATGTTCAGATCTATGCTATGCGTACAAGCTCCAGCAATCTCTTTTTGAATCTCTCTCTTTTCTAATCTCTCTCTCTCTCTCTCTCTCTTATTATCTCTCTCTCTCCCCTTCTTTCTACCTCTTTCTATTTCAATTTCTATCTCTCTCATCATCTCACCTTAAAAGAGCTGCTTAAAGTAAAACCTCAGTTGTGGTGAAGGTGAAGAAGTTAATACTTGTCTTCCAATCACCTACCAAGGTTACACAACCAAATCTATTGTACATTCAGGTGCTGGTGTTGCGATTGCAACCACCTCTTTGTGGAAGCAATGGGGAAAACATACATTAAGACCAACTAGAATGAAGCTTCAAATGGCTAACGGCCATATTGAAAGGCCTCAAGAATTGCTAGAAGGGATAACTCTAACCACTTGTGGTGTAGAGTTTGAACACACCTTTTCAGAAGGATTATACCTTTAGAGATGTACCACCCCTACAGTGGAATCCTATCTGCAAGGCGCAGGAGGATTCAATCTCTGTGCATTCTGTAAGTTCTTTTGATCCAATTGTGATGGATAGTTGCTTTGACTCAGAGGAGCTCTATCTAGAAAAAGTAGGAGTATTTACCCAAAAGAAGAAGAACCTATCACAAGCATTAAAACCATAAATTCAAGGCAGGAAAGTGAAGGTAGTCAAAAGAGAAAGAAAAGAAAAGCAGTGAAACAAGCAAAGGAGGAATCATTGTTCGAAGCACCAGAGAATTTCGAGAAATATGGTTGAAGATAAAAAAATTTTGGTATGGATGCCTAAGAGAGAGGCCATCACAGGAGAAGCATATGATAATAAAGAAAAGACAAAAAAAAAATGTAGTAACCATTGAAGAGAATGAAGAGTGATGCACATACATAGGGGAAGACCTAAGTGCAGAAGAAGAAGTAGAGCTTGTAGCTTTACTAAGGGAATATAGGGATGTGTTTGTGTGGACCTATATAGACTTGATGGGAGTAAATCAAGAAATATGCTCTCATACGATCCCCATGACGGCTGACGACAAGCCCACCAAATAGAAGCCCTACATATATAATGAAACTTATGAAGCCAAAATAAAAGAATAAATCGATAGACTAATTGAAGCTAGATTTATCAGTGAGATTGAGCATACTGAAGGGGTGTCCCCCATTGTTGTGGTGCTCAAGAAGAACAAAAAGTTGCAGGTGTGTATTAACCTTAAAAAAGTTAATGGCACTATGATCAGAGATAGCTATCCCCTTCCAATCCCCGGACATTTATTGGAGTGTGTTGCAGGCAAGGAAGTTCATAGCTTCCTTGATGGATTTTCAAGTTACAACCGAGTAGCCATTGCCATAGTAGATCAACACAAAACTTCCTTCACCATAGAGTGGGGAATCTTTGCATCTTGTGTGATGCCATTTGGTCTCACCAATGCACCCACAACACTCCAAAGACTCATGTGTCATGTGTTCAAAGAGTTATTGCAAAAGAGCTTAGAAGTATGTGTGGATGATTTATGTGCGCATTCCCAAGAAAGAAGACACCACATCCCTGAGCTCAAATAGATCTTCAACAAGTGTAGAGAATATCAAGTTTGCGTGAACGTTGAAAAATGTGTGTTCATGGTACGTCAAGGTAAGATCTTAGGTCATATTTTTCTTAAGAATGGAATATCAACAGATGAGGACAAAGTAAGAACCATCGCGGAGTTGCAGAGGCCAAGAAATGTTAAAGAGGTACAATCCTTTATGGTCCATTGTGGATATTGCCACAAGTTTATCCACATGTATGCGATCATACCTAAACCTCTTTATGCTCTGTTGACAAATTTTGAGTGGAACGAAGAATTCAAAAATTCCTTCAATGAGCTGAAGAGATGTTTGTACACAACACCAATATTGACCACTCCTAATTGGAATAAACCATTCCATGTCCATGTAGATGCATCCAATTATGCAATAGGATGTAAGCTAGCACAACCCACAAGTGAAGCAAATCTAGATTTGCCTATCACATATCCTAGCAGACAGCTAAACACAGCTCAATGAAACTATACAACAACCGAAAGAGAAGGCTTAGGCATGATATACACTATGAAGAAGTTTAGACATTATCTACTGGCCAGCCATGCTATTTGGGCTTACCGAGTTTCCTACAAAATGGTACTCAATGCCACCCCATTTCAGATGGTCTTTGGATAGAATGCTATGTTAGCATTAGATTTCCTGATCCCGACTTTAAAATTATCACAAGAGCACGAGTGGAATGAACATGAATTGTCCTCTAGGATATTTGATATAGAACACTTAGGTGAGACCAGGCTATGAGCAGTAGTAGGCATCTATGTTGCAAAGAAAAGACAAAAGGCATAGTTCGATGCAAACATCAAGGATAAAGGATTGAAAGATGGAGACCTAGTGTTGGTTTATACATTAAAGCAACATGCATGTAAATTGGAAAAAGGAGGATATGGACCCATGGTCATTAATAGAATTTCCACTAGTGGTATGGTTCAATTGGCCACTCTAGAAGGTGACATATTTTCAAAGCTATATTAGTGGATGTCGAGTTAAGCTATATCAAGAACCTCTTGCAAAGGATATGCTAATGAGACTCAACACTGCTAAGAAGCGAAAAGAAGAAGAATTAAGGACTAGAGAAGAAGCACAAGCAGAGGCTAGAGAGTGCACCAGACAAAATAAGTTAAGGCCACAAGGCCTAGATGTCATTGCCAACGCCCCAAGATATCACATGGCTATGTGCACCAAAAAAAGTACACATCCTAGCATTATAGATAGATGACCATTCATCACGGTTGAGCTAGGGCATGACACTACAAATAAGATGATCAAAGCTCTTATTGATTCTAGGGCTGCCATTAGTGCAATTGGGTACTCATGTTGTAAAGGATTGGGCATGGAAGTTAAGCCATTAGAAGCTTATTTAGTGGGTTTAGGAGGCATGGGAACCCCTTTTATCGGCACAACTGACATTCCTATCCTCTAAATGGATGTCCCTTTGAAAGTAAAGTTGCTAGTTTGCCATGATGAGGACATCATCGAACATATGATACTAGGGCAGGATTTGTTGTATGATCCTGCAATTGAATTAAACCCATGATAGCAATCGCTTCAGGTTTGGGTTAACAAGCAATGCCTAATAGTTGAATTGGAAGGCAAGGGCTCTTTTGATTCTAGTACCCTGCCTTTTGCAAGCACTACAGAGTCCCATGTGCAATATTCCTCACCTGTTGATGGGTAGGTCATGCAAGTGTTGGAACCCCCTTCTCTCCCAAAAGTATCAGCATCACAATTGGAACAATCAATTTCGCAAAGCAGAGGAGGACAACTACAACCAAATGACAAGAAGGAGGCCACTTCTGTGACAAAAGCCACTACACAAACTTGCTTCTCATGCATAAGGAAAAAATGTGAACCAAACTTAAAGACTAAACAAATATGGGTGATGAAAGGAGAGAAACCACCATCTTTTCCCCAACAATTCCAATCCAGTCAAGCCAACCATGCCAAAAGAAGAACCGAGCAACTAGGACAAGCTCAACCACAAGGTATCTGACAAATATGGGTGCTTGAGGAATTAGCTGTAGCTCAACAAGGGCAATTACACATATGGGTACCCAAAGAACTCTTACATACAAAAGACCCAATGCTCTCCCTCATGAGGCAAGCCTCAAAAAAGAAGCCAAGGGGAGGCAAGGTTCATGACCAAGCACCAAGATCAAAAGAGGATCAACATCACCTCTTCGACAACAATAAGAAGAAAATTATCAAGGGTATGGGTTTGGAATCCAAAAGCACCAGTAGCCACCACAGAACCAAAGAGCCAACTATGAGGGATACAAAATTTAGGAAACCTTTCAAAGATAAAGATGCCAAAAGTGATATGTACACAGCCAAACACTATTCTAAAATGGATCCTTATAAGGAGGAATGTGTGGTTGTCATTCAACCATCAATTGATTGCATCATTTCAGGATCGAATGGATACCTCCAAACAAGATTGCATCAATGTCTGCAAGTAACATCAAAAACCTTGACATGCGAAAACAATGTTCTCTTTGCATAACCCTATCTTTTGCACCATTTAGGTCATGCATTTCCATAGTATGCATTCATATAGGGCCACATCACAAGGTCGTGCATAGATAGAGTCGAGAATCCCATGCACATGAGACACACTTGACATATGTAAACTATTCTCTTAATATTAATTGCTTTCTTCTTGTTTTGTGGCACTATTCCTCAAACAAAAAAGGAAAAAAAAGAAGGAGAAGAAGAGACACAAGGAAGGGACATGACCATGTGCTCGAAGAATCTCATCAGTGAACCATCAACAAGGATATCCAAAACAATGAAATACAAGCCAATGGTCAATCACCATGATGGGAGTACAACATGAAGATCCAAATATCAACCGACCTTTCACCATGGTATGAATCCCCTACTTCGGAAAATCTATAACAATGATAGATTAGGAAACCTCTTCGTCAGGATACCCTTGAGCACTTAACTCAAGACCCAATTTTTTGCACCATACTTCTTACTATGCATTCCCCAAATAAGCATGCATAGGGCCACATTACAAGGTGGTGCACAAGGCACATATTTTCTTCAACCCATGCACTACCACACTCACCCATCATTCATTATGGGTCATGGGTACTTGGCATGATAACTATGAAACCTATGTTTTAAAGATCCAGAGGACATCAAGGTTACACCATCAGTACCTATGGAGCACAAGAAGAGGGAGCATGTAGGGAGCTCCAAGAAGTATATGTCAAACTTTCAGAAGAAATCCCTATAAAAACAGTGATTTTGATCACTAAAAACGGTTCGTAAATATCATTTCAAAAATTTTCAGCTCCATTTTGTTCAAACAGAGGAGTCCTCAAGCTTGAGAAGTATTAAAAGTATCTACATATTAAGCTTCATAATTTTTAGACTTCGTTTGAGCCCTCAAATAAACCATGGAACCTAATTTTTAACTAGGCCAGACACTAGGTCTTGATAGCTCCAAAAGCTAGTGAAAAACTATAAAAAGATCTAGAGAGCTCATTTTTGAGGTTGGATCTTTAGAGATTGAAGCTTCTGTAAGAGAGTTCTTTTGTAATAGAAAGCATTCCATTGTTCCTCTCTTTGCTCTTACCTTGTGTGCACGTGTGTATATGTGTGTGCATGCTTGTGTGCTTCTCACTCATGCACTAGCACTCAAGGTCAAGTGCAAACCATGGGAGTGCATAAAAGAGGTGGACACACAAGAAAAGGGAGCATTTGGGGAGCTCCAAGACGGTATATGTCAAATTTTCAAAAGAAATCCCTATAAAAACAATGATTTTGATCACTAAAAACCATTGTAAATATCATTTCACATTTTTGCAACTCCATTTTGTTCAAGCGGAGGATTCCTTGATCTTGAGGATATTAGGAGTATCTATGTACCAAATTTCATATTTTTTTCACTTACTTTCAGCCCTCAAATAAGCCCTGGAACCTAATTTTTTACTAGGCCAGACAGTAGGTCTGGATAGGGCCAAAAGCTAGTGAAAAACTATAAAAAGAGCTAGAGAACTCATTTTTGAGGTTTGCTTGTTAGAGATTGAAGCTTCTCTATGAGAGTTCTTTTGTAATAGAAAGCATTCCATTGTTCCTCTCTTTGTTCTTACCTTGTGCGCGTGTGTGTATGTGTGTGCATGCTTGTGTGCTTCTCACTCACGCGCTTGTGCCTTCATTTGCTCATGGTCCTCATACTAGTCCTCATGTCTCTGTGGATTGACAATTATGAGGTGTCTCCAGAGAAAACATTAAGGGTGATTTATAGCCCAATGGTGATTTTTTTGCAATTTTGAAAAAAAAATGGCTAATCTAATGATTTTGTAGGATCTTATATTAGCCCAAAAAATTATAGATTAGATGCCTTCAATGTGGACATATTCGCCACTAATATAAGGTATTTGTCATATGTATGGTATAATTTCGCCAAATCGGAGCATGTCTATTTGGGGGGGTGAGTCTTCACCTCCCCCCCTCTCCCTCACTCTCCCTCCTTATCCTTCGCAGAGCTCACAGACGAGTAGAATTTGATGGGACTAATCCCACATTTGATGCATTCCCAAGATCACCCATAAAAGGAGCACTCTCCTTCTTTTCTTCCACGCATGGGGAGCTCTCTCAATGATGAGCTCCTCTCCCTCTTGTGCGCTTGCATGAAGAGATCCTACGGGATTTGAAAGTCATATATCCCACATATGAGGGATTTTTTAGCACACCTTCAAAAGGAGTGCTTTGCTTTCATTTCCAGCAAGCGTGGGTGCTCTCTCAATGAAGAGCGCCATCTCTCTCTTTCCCTCTCACTCTCTCGTGCGCAAGCATGAAGAGGAATAAAAGAATAGATTCATCCCCTCCTTGAGGGGAGTTCTCTTTTGCTTTTTGTGATATGGGACAATGAAGGAGAGACGTACGCTGTCAATAAGATCATCTAATCCCTTGCATATGGGATTAAATGTGAGCTAAAGTTTAGAGTTTGGATCAGTCTTGATCATGTTGAGGTTGAAGGGACCTCATTTCTAAAGACTCTAAACTGCTATGGTTCCATAGAAAAATATCCGGAATATTTGCCAAATATTTCTATATTTCCAATCAAAGGTAGCATGAGTATTCACCCACG
>CM035409.1:104794786-104867286 GCA_020310875.1 Ceratopteris richardii | reverse complement strand
TTTATATTCTGCCTCTGTAGATGACAAAGCAACTGTATGTTGCTTCTTGGAACACCATGAAATCAATTTGTCTCCTACATAGCACAAGTATCCATGTGTTGATCTTCTATCATCCACATTACCTGCCCAATCTGCATCACTATATATCTTGATTTTTGTATCTGAAGTAAACCCATAGTACAACCCTTCTTTGAGTGTACCCTTGATGTACCTAAGTACTCTTTGTCCTGCAATCCAATGTTCCTTTCTAGGACAATGCATGAATTGTGAAAGCACACCAACTGCATATGACAAGTCAGGCCTTGTCAATGTAGCATAAATCAAGCTACCAACCAAACTTTGATAGAGTTTCATATCTCTGAACTCTTCTCCTCCAAACCTAGACAATTTATGGTTCACTTCCAAAGGTGTAGGTGCAACCCTGCAATCTTCCATTTTAAATTTGGTTAGCAAATTTTTAAGATACCTTTCTTGGGTCACATATACTCCATGTTGAGTATAAGAGATCTCCATTCCCAAGAAGAATGATAGGTTCCCCAAATCACTGATTTTGAACTCTTTCTCCATCTGCTTTTTGATCATTTGTATCCCCTTATCATCTGTTCCTGTAAGTATTATGTCATCAACATAAATACACACATAAATAAACCCATCTTCACTTGCTTTGACTAGCAAGCTACTATCTGCCTTTGATGCTTGAAATCCAAGATCATTCAAGAATTTTACAAGCCTATAATTCCAAGCCCTTGGGGCTTGCTTCAACCCATACAAAGCTCTCTTGAGCTTACATACATAATTTGGACTCACTTGATCTTTGAACCCATCTGGTTGCTCCATGTAGACTTCATCTGAAATGTAACCATTTAAGAAGGCATTTTTAACATCTAATTGAGATAACTTCCAACCTTTGCAAGCAGCAATTGCTATGAGTGTCCTGATGGTTGTCATCTTTGCCACAGGACTATAAGTCTCATCATAGTCCACTCCATATGTCTGTGCATACCCTTTCACAACAAGTCTAGCTTTGTACCTAGACACACTTCCATCTGCAAATCTCTTTGTTTTGTAAACCCACTTACATCCAATAATCTTCTGACTATTAGGTTTAGGAACCAAATCCCATGTTTGATTCTCTATCAATGCATCATACTCCTCTTGCATAGCATCTTCCCAATTCTTCTTCCCTTTGGCTTCTTCATATGTAGAAGGGTCTTCATCTGCTTTTACCAAATAAGCATAATCTTTAGTAGTCAAGAATGAAGTGTCATAGCTATACCTTGTAGGTTGCCATTTGTGCCTTGATGATCTCCTAACTTCTGCACTTCTTGAGGTCTCTGGTTCATCACATTCTGGATCAAACCTTGGCCTCTCTTCAACTTCAATCTGCACTTCATTACTCTCACTTTCATCAAGTAATTGAATCTTTGCTTTACCTTTCCTTTGTTCCACTACTTCTTCATCATCTGCATGTACATTATATTTACCTGCATACCAAGTACCTTGCTCATCAAATGTAACATCCTTAGATACAATAAATTGCTTTGTGGATGGACTCCACAACCTGTATCCCATTTGCTTATCATCATAACCAATGAATACATACTTCTCTGCCTTAGGCTCCAACTTATGCCTCAATTGAGATGGCACATATGCATATGCCAAGCATCCAAATATTCTGCAATGATCTAAGGTAGGTTTCTTACCCCACCAAGCTTCATATGGTGTCATACCCTGCAAAGCTTTACAAGGCAATCTATTAACCAAATATGTAGCTGTATTAACAGCCTCAGCCCACAAATAATTTGGGCAATTCTTCTCTTTCATCATGGACCTTGCAAACTCAACAAGAGTCCTATTTCTTCTTTCTGCTACCCCATTTTGTTGAGGAGAGTACCTGCAAGTAACTTCTCTCTTTATACCTGCATTCCACAAATAATCATTGAACTCATTTGAAAAATACTCTCCCCCTCCATCTGACCTTAGTCTCTTCAATTTTTGACCTGTAATCCTTTCTGCATATGCATGATAGTGTTTAAATGTATTAAACACTTCTGACTTTTCCTTAATCACATAAATTGTGATCCACCTGGTAGCATCATCAACATATATGACATAATATCTTGAACCATTTATACTAAAGTCCTTTGAAGGACCCCACACATCTGTATGCACCAATTCAAGTCTTTCTGAATACATAAACCCATGCTTGGAATAGGATTGCTTATGAGCCTTACCTAATTGACATGCCTCGCATCTGTATGTCATGTGTTGACCTGCAATGTTAGGCATTCCAAGCACTGAATCATTGTTAATCATTTCTTTGATACCTCTTTCATTAAAGTGTCCAAGTCTTTTGTGCCAAAGATCCAATTCTGACACCTTCTGCTCTCCATATGTGAACATAGCATGTCCAACATTTCCTTGTACCTTCAATGTGAAAAGCCTTCCTTCTTTCTTTCCTGCAGTAACTTGTTTATACCCTTGACTAGGGTCTTCCACATAAACTCCATCATTTGTAAACCTTACCTCATAACCTTTTTCCACAATTTGACCTACACTGATCAAATTCTTTGGAATTGTGGGAACATAAAGTACCTTACTCAGAAGAGTGCTCCCATCCTTAGCCTTGACTGAACCAATTGACTTTACCTTATGCTTTGTATTATCACCTGTCTGCACTGTATGATTAATTGCATTATGATCTAGGTCAGTCATCAAAGCAATATTTCCACTCAAATGATTACTATATCCTGAATCAATATAGAACACTCTCATGTCCTCATGTGAGGTTTCACATGTATTCATAATGAGAGTCGAGTCTTCCTTTTGATCTGATGCATAGTTGTAGTAGGTGTTATTATAGGATTGACTTTGGAAGTTTCTTCCACCACCTCTTCCAAAAGAATTCCTACCACCTCTACCTCTGAAATTTCCTCTCTGAAATCTACCACCTCTTGCTCTTTGATTAAAGTTCTGATAATTACCATTGTTTTGATTATTGTGCCAACAATCATGAGATAGATGATTGGTCTTACCACATATCCAACAAGCTCTTGCATTCTCTTTGTTGTTTCTGCCTCTTCCTCTACTTCTGCCATTTCCTCTTCCTCTTATGAAGTTTGCTTGGTTTGATGTACCTTCTTCTTCACCTGATTGTTGCTTCCCTTTGTTGACTTTCTTCTTGTCTTTAGAATACATTGCATGACCTGCACTCTTATCAACATCTCCTTTGACATCATTCTCAAAAGTTAGCACATGACCTAACAATTGATTCAAGTCAGGAGTAAAGTGATCTAATGAAAGTTCTGTAGATAAAATGAAAGGCTTCCATTTCTCATCTCCTCTTAGCCCTGTGAGTATTTGTCTTACCAATTTGTCTTCTTCAATATCTTCATCCACTGCACCTAAAGAATCTGCAATGTCCTTCATCTTTGTCACATAATCAGAGATTGATTGTGAGGCCTTCTTCTTGAAGGTAGTAAATTCTGCCCATAGTGAAGCCTTCCTTGATTTGGTTGTATTTTGGAAATGCTCCTCCAAAGCATTCCAAATGTCACAAGCACTTTCAAGTCCTCTAATGTGAGGAAGCAAATAGTCATTGACTGCCATGTAGATGATGCTTCTTGCTTGAGCATCCTTCTTCATCCAATTCTTCAAATCTGCAAGCTCCTCCCTAGTTGGAACACTAGGATCTCTGAATTCTGGCTTTTCTTCATCTCCTGTGATGTATCCTATCAGATCTTTGCTCATAAGGTGAGCTTCCATCCTCATAGACCATGCAGGATAGTTCTCTCTATCCAATTTTTCAATTTGGAGACTATCTCCCATCTTTACTTCACCTGTAGCTTCAAATCTTTAACCTTTACAGATAATAAATGTACCTTTACTTCGAATGTTGCTCCTTCTGATCCTTTTGATGCTCTTTGTATGTCTTCCTTTGATCTTTCTTCAACCTTTACCCTTCTGCACCTTCAAAATGTAAAGTTTTGTATTTCTGCAATAGTCGGAGTCTTCTTCACTTCAATTTTGACACAACCTGCTCTGATACCACTGATGGAGAGTGTTAATCTCCAAAAGAACAAGTTAACCTTGAATTTAGATCACCTCTATATCAAGATCAACTTTAGACTCCACCTAATTAGAGAATCTTCACCAAATTATCAGAAAATTGATTATTCTGAAAATTTCAGTTTCTTCAGAAAAGTCTGCTGCAGATTAGTCATTCATTGACTAATCAATCCTGTAAAGTTTTTGATAAAACTTTGCACAACACTTCGCCTTAAGATTGCGCAACTTTGCCAAGTTAAATCTCTCAAAAAGATTAAGTACACACTGAGAAATGTGTGAAACACTTTACCTATGTCTGAAAGTGCTTCTCTGCAATGGCGACTTTGACACCTGCAACTTCTTAGCACTGGTTCTCCCAAAGTAAATCCCGTTTGATCAAGATCTTTTAGCCATAGATAGCTTACCTTCCAACTTAGATTTTAAGCCCTCATTTGTGTAAAACTTTACACTGTAGACTGAGCAATGATCATTTCATTGAAGATGAAATGTGCGCCAGATTTCTCGACTCTCAGAACATCTTCACATATGAATGTTCCTAAACAAAATTCTCACAGTCTGATTGAAATTAATCTCTTAAATTCTAGCCATAGATAGATTAGCTATGGACTTAGATACGTGCAAAAGGATTTCTCAAAAGATTAAACACAGAGGGAGCAGACAGCAAAATATCAGGCGCAAAATTTTTTCGATTTCTCAGAAAATTTACATCTAAGTGAGGATGGACAATTCACTCACTCTTCATGTGTCTAATGACACTAATTTCTCTCTCCCTATTCTCAAATTTCTTCTGCTCTACTTGCCCCGACATTTTCAAACATATTTATAGATGAATATATACAAGTGTATGACTTAAACAAGAGTATAAGTCAGCTAATGTACATATGTGTACATATCTTTGAGTTTTCTGAAAATGTCCTTCCTTCAACCATCTGACTTTGTTTCCTTCTTGACTCCTTGACTTCATTTCTCCATAATCCTTCAATTGATGATTGTCATGCACCAACATGCAATTCATTGATGTTTAAAAATTCACTATGCATTATGTATGCCATGTGCCTCAATTATTGCGTAGTTTGATGCCACTTTTTGTCAACTTGATGGTTTTCTATGCTCATTCATTTTGCATATCAAAGGGAAATATGAATATTGCAAAAGGACACAAAATTGGGTCACTTTATCTTTTATTTATATCATAGAAAGAACACTTGTTAGCTATTACACGAGAAACTTACAGCTTGTATTAGGCATGGCCATTTGGGCCACATTTCTCATCGTGGAAGGAAAATCTATTTTGTTTCGGCTACTTAGCTATGTTATCTTTCTCTAATATTCATTTTGTGGGCATTGTCAATATGGAAAGCAAACTTGCAATGTGCATAAAATGCACATTGAATCTTTGATTCAACCTTTAGATCTCATTCATACAGATGTGTGTGGTCCTATGCCTAGAAGGTCATTATGTGGTTCTCTTTACTTTTTCACTTTCATAGATGATGCTACTAGAAAAGTCTGGGTATATCCTATCAAATTGAACGATGAAGTATATGCTACTTTTAAAAAGTGGCTTGCTTCAATTGATACTAAAAAAGGAACTAAGCTCAAGGTTTTATGCTCCAACAATGGAGGTGGGTATACCTCACATGAATTCAACCTTTTGTGTCAGTATAGAGGAATTCTTAGCGAGTTTACAACTCTTTATAGTCCAATACAGAATGGTGTACCTGAGATGATGAATAGAACTACTCATGATAGAGCAGTTTCTATGTTGCATCATGCAAACCCTCCACAAGGCTTTTGGGCAAAAGTAGTGTTGAGTGCAGTTCATGTGATTTACCTAGTGTTGCCAAAGGTCTGAAAGTTGCACAAGAGTTATGGATATGGAAGCCACCATGTTATGATCCTCTTAGATTTTTTGGTTGTGAAGCTTATGTTTATATACCCAATGATCTTAAACAATCTTGACTATAAGTCAAAGAAATGCATTTTTCTTGGATATGGTCAAGACGATGGATTTGGCTATCGCTTATGGGATCTTGAAACATGATCAATGATTAAAAGTATTGATGTCATTTTCAGTGATTCTAACATGCATAACAACCGACTAAGGAGGTTAAAGAAGTGTGGTTTTTTAGGATATTAGTCCTCCAATTAACATGCATGAGAATGCTACACATAGGGATGTTTAGGAGAATGTCCAATCAGATCATTCTGAAAATGTTCCTATTTAATAGCCATTGTGGCGTTCTCCACATGTCTCCCATCCACTTGATAGATCTGTTCCATGTTTGGATTTGATTATGTTGACAAATGCTAGTGATCCTTCTTGCTACAAAGAGGCTATGTAGACAAGGGATCATGTCAAGTGGGAGCATGCCATGAAGAGTGAATTGGGTTCTATTCACAAAAATGGTACTTGGGATTCGGTACCTTTGTCAAAGGGCAAGAAACCTTTACCATGTAAATGGGTATATAAGTTGAAATTCAACAATAGTTCTTCTCCAAAGTATAAAGCATGACTAGTTGCAAAAGGATTCTAAGCAACATGGTGTTGGTTTTGAGGAAATATTCTCTCCGATAGTCAAGATGACTACACTGCACATGTTTTGATCATAGGTGTATAGTTCATGATCTGTCAAATGGCGATGTGATTATTGCTTCTAGCATTTTATGTTGTGGGTTGTATAAGCTCATAGACTATGAAAGATCTCTAAATTATTCTACATGTGCAGTACATGATTCTCAGGCTATGTTAGATGCAAAGCTTTGGCATGCATGCTTTGGTCATCTGAATTTTGCTAGTTTGCTATCCCTACAGAAATCTGAAATGGTGTCCTCTTTGCCCAAACTTGAGGCACCTGGAAAACATGTTTGTGAAGGCTGTATTTTGGGCAAAATGCAGCATTCCTCATTTCCAAAAGATGGTTCAGTTCGGGCTATTCAAAAATTGCAGCTTGTACATAGTGATGTTTGTGGTCCTATGCAGACACCTTCTTTTGGAAATTATCTTTACTTTGTGACTTTCATTGATGATTTTTCCAGGCATGCATGGGTATATCCGTTGAAGGCAAAGTCCGAAGTGTTCATGTGCTTCAAACAGTTTTTGGTTTTGGCTGAAAATCTGTCAGCATGTAAAATGGGCATCCTCCGTTCAGATCGAGGGGGGGAATATATGTCTTCTGATTTTAATGCATTTCTGGCTAAACATGGGATAAAACACTAGTGTACAGTTCCGTATACAGCTCAATAGAATGGAGTTGCTGAACGAAAGAACAGGTCACTCATGGAGATGGCGAGATGTATGGTCAAGAGTCAGGCTTTACAAAATAGTTTCTGGCTTGAGGCTATCATGTGTGCAGCATATGTACTTAACAGGTGTCCCATGAAAGTGCTGCAGTCTATCACTCCATATTAGGCTTGGCATGATCGCAAGCCATCTGTTGCTCATTTGCATGTTTTTGGTTGTTTGGCATATGCATTAGTGCCTGAACAACATCATAGAAAATTTGATGATAAAGTAGTAAAATGT
This sequence comes from Ceratopteris richardii, assembly GCA_020310875.1. NCBI lineage: Eukaryota > Viridiplantae > Streptophyta > Polypodiopsida > Polypodiales > Pteridaceae > Ceratopteris > Ceratopteris richardii. Next base: position 104,859,692 of record CM035409.1, on the reverse strand, counting down.
ATTTTTGTTGGGTACAGTTCTGAAAGTAAAGGCTATCGTTTGTATCATCCACAGACTAAATGCATTTTGGTTAGTCGTGATGTTGTTTTTGTGGAAGATGCTATTCAGCCATTGCTTTCATGTACTAAGGAGACATTTGTTAGCTCCAAAGACATGTATGATACTTTGCTTCCTTTTTTTTATAGGTGGACAGTCTAGTGCTAGTCCCAATGAGGCAGCTTCTCAGCCTTTGTAGGTTTCATGTGATGATGCAGATCATTCCATTTCTGATGCAGATTTACATGATGCACTAGTTGATGAGACAGCTGATATTGAGCAGGCAAAAACTATGCCAAAATCGCAGGTGCAGACTTTGCATGACAGCAAATTAGATGCACCTCTGTCATATCGTACTCCTTCAGGCTCTCATAGTGCCTCTTTTGCATCATATTGCTATGCTATGGCTGCATCTAGTCTCTGTGATGAGAATGATCCTATTTCGTTTGATGAAGCACAAAATTCAAAAAATTGGATGGCTGCTATGCAATCTAAATATGATGCTATAATGAAGAATGGTACTTGGTCTTTATGTGATTTGCCTCCTGGCAAGAAGGCCATTGGGACTAATTCGTTATACAAGCTGAAGCGTAAGCCTGATGGTACAGTTGACAGGTATAAGGCTAGACTTGTTGCAAAGGGTTATGCGCAGGAAAGAGGCATTGATTTTGATAAGATCTTTGCACCTACTTGCCGAATGACTACAGTTCGTAGCATCTGTGCACTTGCAGCTCATCATGGTTGGAATGTACATCAGTTGGACATTAAAACAGCATTTTTGAATGGTGACTTGCATGAAGAAGTGTATGTTTTTCAGCCCCGTGGCTTTGTGCAAAAAGGGCATGAAAACCAGGTGTGCAGGTTAAAGAAGGCATTATATGGTTTAAAGCAAGCACCACATGCTTGTTATGAGAAGATACATGCCTATCTGATTGCACATGGTTTTGAGAACAGTACAACTGAAAGCACCTTATATGTTAAGCGTGCTAATGATGTGCTTTTGATCATTGTCTATGTTGATGACATGCTGCTCAGTGGTCCTATTGAGAAGCATATTGCCGATTTTAAAGCTGATTGCATGCCTCATTTGAGATGTCTCATTTGGGGCATTTGCATCACTATTCTGGCATTCAATTTATGCAACGTTGATGGTGGAATGGCTTTGTGTCAAACGAAATATATTGACACATTATTGCAGCATCTTGGCCTTGAAGACTGTAAGCCTATTGCCACTCCTATGGAGACAGGTTTATGATTGAGCCTTCATGATGCTGGAGATGCATTTGATGTTGTTCTCTATCAGCAGGCTGTCGGATGCTTGATTTACTTATGCATTACTTGGCTAGATATTCAGTTTGTTGTCTCACAAATGAGCAAGTTTATGCATTGCCCAGGAGTCAAGCATTGGCAGGCGGTGTCGGGTCGTGAGGGATGCTCGGATGGTGGATCAGTCCATCCGCCAAAATCGTTCAGCACACGCAGGGTGTCTAGCGGACTCAGGCTTATGGAAATAAGGGCTCTAATGACACAACCATTTATATAACCTATCTCTATGACGGAAAATAAGATAATTCTATAAAATGTACATAGTTTTAACTAGCTATGGACCGTAAGGACGGGCAGCCTCGTACATAGCAACAGCTTCCTGATATGAGATTGAAACTTCCATAATGGGTTCTTCTACTAAACTTTCAGGTAAGCTAGAGGGTTCTGGTCTGTCTAGAGTTGGCGGAACATTTTCAATATTTTCAATATTTTCAATATTTTCAATAGTACTGTGCTCAGACTCATGAACTAACTTAGAAGACATCAAGGAAAGTAATGGAAAACTAATGAAACAATATGATGCTAAACTGTTTGAATGAATTAATTGATATGCTAATGGTTCTTGATGAAAGTAATGGGAAAGAATATTGTTGCAAAACTGCTTAAATAAATTAATTGATAAGCTAATGGTTCGGATCAATAAATCTAATACAACTGGAAGGCCTAAACAATTGGATAAATGTCTAGTCAATTGGATAGTTGACTAAATGAGAAATAAGATTTAAATGGATCTTTAAGCTGTCGCTTCACTTCAATTAATTGTAATCTTCAATGTTTCTGCAAAAAACATTAGGTTCACTGCACTTCATTTGCTCTTCAATTGCTCATTAATCTTCAATGCTTCTCGACACTGCAAAAAACATTAGGACATTAGTAATCTAACAAGAAATCAATAAGAACATAAACTTACATTATTATACACATGCATATACTCATGCAAATGATTTAATTCTCATAAACATACACATGCATTATCACATATGCTAACATAAACTCAATCATTTAATGTTTGCTTAACTAATCTTACTTACATTCCTACTTGTACTTGTACTTCAACAAGCATATACTATTATGCTCTCACACATATTAGTTCTCATGAATATGCAAATACTCATTTATGCCAATACTTAGATGCATTTATGCATATGCATACAATAGTTCAATTTCTTACCCATGCATAAAATCATATGCTAACACTCATTGTAATGCACACATATGCACATGCTAACACTACCTCACTCATAAACATGCATTCTACTTCACTCAGAAAACATGCATTCATGCACACTCATGCTCATACACACACACTCACATGTATGCTCTCATGCACACATGCATTCTTATTCACAGTCATACATACATGCATTATGAATATTCTATGCATATAATTAACCTTTGTAATTGATTAATCTAATTGCATCATAAAAATAAAAGAAACCAAATAAAACAAAATAGTAGAATACCATTTATAGTAAAATAGTAGAATTTCTCTCTCTCCCGTTCTCTCTCTCTCTCTGTGCCTATCTCTCTCTCTTTCTCTCTCTCTCTCTCTGCCTATCTCTCTCTCTTTCTCTCTCTCTCTCTACCTATCTCTCTCTCACTCTCTCTCTTTCTCTGCCTATCTCTCTCTCTCTCTCTCTCTCTCTCTCTCTCTCTCTCTGCTCTCTCTCTTCCCCGTTCTCTCTCTGCCTGCCTACCCCTCTCTCTCTCTCTCTCTCTCTCTCTCTCTCTCTCTCTCTCTCTCTCTCTCTCTCTCTCTCTCTCTCTCTCTCTCTCTCTCTCTCTCTCTCTCTCTCTCTCTCTCTCTCTCTCTCTCTCTCTCTCTCTCTCTCTCTCTCTCTCTCTCTTTGCGCGCTGCTACGCGTAGCGCCAGGGAGGGAGGGAGAGACTTTCACTCTCTCTCTCTACTCTCTCTCTCTCTCTCTCTCCTTCTCTGTGCGTGCTGTCGCGCTGCAACAGAGGAGGGGAGGGAGAGATTCTCTCTCACACACATACATCACACACACACACGTCACATCATACACGCACACACACATAACACATACACACATATCACACATACACGCACATACACATAACACATACACACATAACACACACACATCACATACACACATACACACATCACACATAACACATACACACATAACACACACACATCACATACACACATTGTAGCTCGATGATGAGTAGCACCTCCTTTAATGTCAATCCGGGAAGACGTGAGGATGGTATGAAGACCTCGAGCAAGTGGCGGCACAAGTGCGTGAGTGAGAAGCACACAAGCATGCACACACATACACACACACGCGCACACACAGCAAGACAAAGAGAGAGAATCAATGGAGTTCTTTAGATTACTTTCACAAGCTCTTACAAGTTCGTTTCAGTTACAATCCAACCTCAAAAATGAGCTCTCTAGCTCTTTTTATAGTTTTTGACTAGCTTTTGGCCCTGTCCAGACCTAGTGTCCGGCCTAGTTAAAAATTAGGTTCCAGGGCTTATTTGAGGGCTCAAACGAAGTCTAAAAATTATGAAATTTGGTACGATGGTACTTCTAATACTCCTCAAGCTCGAGGACTCCTCGGCTTGCACAAAATGGAGTCTAATCTACCAAAAACGGGATTTACAATGTTTGTGTAGTGATTAAAATCACTTGGGTTGTACATAATCTATGGGAAAAAATGATCTGGCCTTGTTGCCGTATTGTGCATGACTCCTTTATTGCTTTGTATGCCAACACTCCCCCCTTCCTAGCGTCTGTCGCCCCTGACAGACCTTTGTTCCCTCGGGTGGTCGATGTAATATTGGATGACATTGGTGGCCAGTTCATGTTCTCCTATCCTTAAGCCTCTTGCTAGATCGGCTTCCAATGCCTCCCAATTTATTGCACCGGGGGTCTCTGGTTGCGGGGTGGTGTAGTACTCTGAATACATTGCTTGTTCACAAGCAAACAGTTGAAGCAGATGTGTCAGCTTTGGCGCGAAAATCTCCGAGTGGTACTCCCAGAACCCTGATCTGAACATTTCTTCGAAGGTCTGTTTGTAGCAGGCGGGGAGGTATTTGATGCGTGCATGCCAAGCGTAAGCCACACGGATACTGGGGGTGGTGCTCATGTCATACACCAAGTCGTAATTTCCATTGCTAAACCCCGGAAGGCGTACCTGTGGTGCGGCTGCATTTCTAAAGGTCTTCAGCACCACTTGCATCATATCTAAGATTTTAAGCATCATTTGCGCTGCTACATCTTGCATGGGCTTCAAGCGCGGCATCCAGTGGCGAATGGTCCCCATCATATATGCTACCGATGGTGGTCCTTGTGGTGGCGCTATGTACGGGTAGTTCAGCCATTCCTTGCATTGCGCATTGTTCTGTACCTTGATATTAAATGCCTTCCACGACCTGCGGCGGGGGACTGGACCGTAGCATGGGTTGTACAGGAGGTGCAACGGCGCGTTGTTCCATGTGCGTAGCATTTCTGGATAAGTCTCTAAAAGTTTCTGCCGCCATGTTGGTTGACGAATCTTGCCTTTTCGCACCTCTGGAGGAAGGTCTTCGGGTTGAAATTGGGTCGCAAAAGTAGGAATCTGACCCGTGACTCTTTGTATTTCTGCATTATAATCAGCCAAGATAATATAATATGGCCTGTACTGGAGTTCCGATGAGAGAATCAGGCGTCTCGATGACAAGTTCTTGAAGTAATCTGATTGTAAAACAGTCTCCTCTATGACCCTCATAGCCTGATTTTGCACTACGGTGCGCTCTTCATGCGAGGTCCCTATTTCCTCCACTTGTCGTAACCATGGCGCCCGTGGTGCCTCGAACGTGTCCTGCGCTTCTTCTGTTTGTTGGCCTCCTGGGAATGGTTGCGGATCATATTCTTCATCAAACGTTTGTTCCACAGGAATTTGCACAACTTCTTCGTCCGTGGGAGCCTCCGGAGGGGAAGATGGCCTCTCATATTGTAGTAGGCGTGTCTGCAATTCAGTTACCTGTTGCTGGAGATCTTTTATGGCCTCTGCGTCGGAGGGAAGCGAAGCTGCAGAGGGGGTGGTTGGAGGGGCAGCTGTTGGGCCTTGTTGGTGTTCCTGCTTCAGTTGTCCTAGCTCCTCCGATAGCTTATCATGTGCTTCGAGTAGCATGGCATAATCTTCCAATATAATCTTGATATTATCGGGGGTCACTGCTTGAAACTTGGATGGGCTGATGGGTGCCCCCGGTGTGCTCTCAATAGCTGCCTCCAGGTTCTCTTGATTTTGTATTTGCAGACGTCTGTTCTCTTCCTGAGCAGCCGCAAGATGGCGTCGGAGGGAAGCGAAGCTGCAGAGGGGGTGGTTGGAGGGGCAGCTGTTGGGCCTTGTTGGTGTTCCTGCTTCAGTTGTCCTAGCTCCTCCGATAGCTTATCATGTGCTTCGAGTAGCATGGCATAATCTTCCAATATAATCTTGATATTATCGGGGGTCACTGCTTGAAACTTGGATGGGCTGATGGGTGCCCCCGGTGTGCTCTCAATAGCTGCCTCCAGGTTCTCTTGATTTTGTATTTGCAGACGTCTGTTCTCTTCCTGAGCAGCCGCAAGATGGCGTTTAAGTAGCGCCATATTTCACTGAAGTTTTGAGTTGCGTTCCAGTTGTGTCCGTAGGTGACTTTCTACCACCTGCACTGCTTCCTGATCTACGTTCTGTAGCTGTACTTCCAATATATTATGGGCGTCTTGGAGGGTTTGGAACTGTGTGTGGAGGCGAGCATTCTCCTCTTCTAGTACCGCAAGGCGGAGCTGTAGTGTCGCTGAGTGCTCTTGCAGGCGTGCGTTTTGTTGCTGGAGCTGAATGTAATCTGTTCTTAAATTTGATATACAAGCCAACATGGTGTCCAATGCATTACCTATAGATGAGTGGGGGGTGTTTACTGTGGAAGATGCATGGGAAGGGAATTGGGGAAGGGAGACAGTGAATGATGTGTCTACGAAAGTTGTGTGTGTGGGTGAAATTGGTGGAGGGGGAATGGGAGGAGGTGAAACCGTGGGTGGAGGTGCCGTGGGTGGTGAAATGTCCATACCTTCAGGAGTGGGTGTTAGTGTGGGGCCTGCCATATACATTGGTATGGTAGGTGGTGTGTGTGTGGAAGTGGTGAATAGATGTGACGTGGGGTGGGGAGCTGAAAAGACAGGGAATGGTTGAGGGCCTGGTTGAAAAGCCCTAGCAAAGATGTCCTGGAGGGATTGTAGAAATGGAGAGAGGGATATCGGGGGTTGGGGTCGTAAATTTGAGGAGGGCTGAAAGGGTTGCGTGGTAGCAGGGAAGCCCATGAATGTGGATCTGGGGTCAGGATGACCGGTGGCTGAAGGCATTGGGGATGGTTGTCCTAGGGCAGGCTCGGGAATGGTTTCGGTGGGTGGTGTAGTGATGGGGTTTGCGTCAAAGACCGGGTTATCAGTGGTAGAGAATAGGGTGGCACTGGAGATCGGAGTACGGAAGGTGAAGGTGGGGTCGGTGGGTTGAGCAGTCGATGTGGTTTCCACTGTTTCTCTTCTAGGAGGTGATGGTGGGGGAGTGGATGGTAGTGGTTCGGTGGACTCCTCATGGGTGGCGGGGTGCTGTTGACTAGCTGTTTGGGAGGTTGGTGTAGTAGTGGGCTCTTCTGCAACTGTAACGGGAATTTGGATATTTTTACCTGAGCGAGGTCGTGTCTGGAACCTTCGTGGGTCATATTGAACTGAAGGCCTTTGAATGGCAGTGCGCACAGCTTCTACAACTCCATATGTTTCTGCCATCAATAAGAGACCTTCCCTGTACTCTGAGTCAACTCCCGCTTCTTCCAACAACTGAGTCATAAGTACTCTGCTGCTCTGTTCAGTGAGTAACTGCTGCGATCGCACTCTTTCCATAATCTGATACAGCCTTCGGAGTTCTGTTGTATATGCTGGGGCTTCAGTGGTCTCTCCTTCATATGCTTCTTCTTCTTCCGGGTGTCCGTGTTGTTGGCTTTGCTGAGCGTCACTCCAATGGACATGTCTACCGTCTGTAGACTTTCTTCTTCTCCGTGAGGATGTGCCCTGCTCCTCTGCCTCTGAATAAAACTCCACATCAGAGAATTGTGTGCTTTGTAGGAATGCTTCGAAATCCTGGGGGTCCAGTCCTTCAGCCTCTCCAGTGGCAGCAAACTCGAATTCAGGTGTAACCGGAGGAGCCGATGGGGTGGGTTGTGTCGTAGTGTCAGATTCCGACCTGGGTATCCTAATGGTAAAAGGAGGTACAGTGCCCTCTCTTAATGGTGATGCCTCAGGAGTAGTCAGGACTTCCCTTGTCTGGACACACGGAATCGCGCCCCTCATGCGCTTGGACTGATGTGTGGATGTCTTGAGCCTTTTAAACATTTGTAATTGTGCCCAAGTTAAGGCACGCTCAATGGGGACATCATATGCCAAGCATCGGTAAATGATGCGTGTGAGTGCACAGCATCCGTTCACCACTAATTTCCTAGAAGCCCGTTTGTTCGCTTCATACAACTGATCTATAATCCACACTGGTAGCTTAATAGGTAGCGCACCTGCTTCCGCCAAGTAGAGAGCAAACCAGATCTTCTTGTGTGGTTGCGTGAATCGGTCTTGACCGGGGAAGGCGAAATGTTGCATGCACATGCGGAGAGGGATGGACACATTTGGGGTGAGGGCTGCCATGTCTTTCAGCTTCACTACTTTCCTGTCCTTCATGTTGTTGGGAACGAGAGCATCCTTTTCTGAGGGTACATGCGTGCCATGCATCTTTAAAGCATCACTCACTAGCTCCACAGTAAGTTCAAACCTCTTCAACTCGTTGTTGCCCAGCAATGAGGGGAGAACAAATGATCCGGGTTGGTCCTTATCTTCATGAGCTTGTAATGTAGAGACCAGATAGTAACATCGGAGGAGGTCGGGTTTAGGTAGTGGGGCTTCAAAATATTCCGCCAACCCTGCTCGTTGCCATATGATCTGGAGGTCTTCGGTGTTCTGTAAAGTCTCGAACTCCTTGGAGAAAAATTGGAAACGCACCCATGATCTGTCATACTCGCATTTAGACTCCCATATATACTTAGCCTCTCCTAATGGACCGGGCATGCCATTGAACCAATGAGAGTTGGCATGGACTCTTTCCGTGATTCCTGTAGGTGGATCTGGCACCGGGAGTTGCTGAAGGTGTTGCATCTCCACTGGTCGTTCAGTCGGGGGCACGTCCACAGGTAGGCTATCCACATCAATTCCTGCAGTAAGTATCCCTACTTGTGAGCCCGAACCTGTCGCTTCTGCCATTTTACTGCTTGCCTTCTGATTCTGTGAGAATATAGAAGCATGTGTTAACATCGTAATGGACAGACTAAATCCGTTGCTGTCCCCGTTACAACATTAACAGGAGGTATATGGTGAGTTAGTGGTTAGTAAGTGCACGAAGACAGTGAGTGTAGTTAACGTTTGTGTATTCCTAGGAGACTAATGCCGTTAGTAAGTGGGGTGAATTTACAAATCGGGGTCGGGGGGTTTATCACAGATCTTAGACTGCCAAATGCAGTGGATGGGCTTTGCTTTCGGTTTCGTAGAGACTCCAGAGAGCTGTGTCGGTGTCGCTGTTTGGGAATGGGGCCTTTTAGAGACCCACTTATAAGTGATTACATGCATGCTCATGGGTCTTGGTGTGTTCCCAAGTGTTGAGCACGAGGGAATACTGGTTGTACTCGTAGATGGGTTATGTTGCATAGGTTGTGGCCTTGGCGTAACTACTTGTGCCCTCAAGCAAGCCTTAGGCACCCAAATTTGTCTAGATTGTGGGCTTGCCTTCATCGACTTCTTGGGCACCCAAATAGATTTTACTTTAGCAGAAGAATTTCTGACAGACTTCTTATTAGCGTCGTGTTGTTGGTTACTAATAAGAGGCTTTGCCCGTGTAGTTGACGGTGGTGCACCCGGTCGTTCGCCTTTCCGCACCCACACCTGGTTTATTTTCTGGGACATTCTGCTGCGCAGGTACTTTTGATCTCGGACATAGGTAGTACTCGGCTTCTTCTGCTTGTGATCCGCCTTTGGTTGCTGCCTCCTTCTGGCCTTTGGAAAAGAAGGGAGTTCCGTTGCATCCCTGACTCCTTTTTTGCAAATATCATTCCTCTGCAACACAGGGTTTTGAACAAGAACAGCATGGTCATCTTCATGTGTACCCCTGGAAGGACCAGGAGTCTGTGCCTTTCCTAGTTCCTTGAGTGCTCCATTGTCTAATTCTACTGTAACTCGACTATGATTGACCCAAACCTGGAGAAGTCCACTTCTTAGGTTTAAGTTAATTGCTTGGTCATAGATCCAATCTTGACCCAAGACTAGAGGTTCAGTGAGATCCTCATCTTGACACACCAGTACTTTAACTGTCATTGCCTCATCATGAATGTAAAGGGGAAGTTCCGCCTCGCCCATGCAAGGGGTTTCCACTCCTCCCAATCCTATAAGATATGCTTCCACAGGATTGACAGTCAATTGTAATTCTTGGCAGTAAGACAATTTAACAGCACTAGTGGCTGCACCTGAGTCAATCAAGGCTCTTACGGTCCTTGCACTCTTTCCTTGTCCTATATCTAAGGTTACGAAAGGACGTCTATCAATTATCCTATGCGAGCTTGTTCCTGCGACTTCACACATGGCCATAGGAAATCCTTGGTCTGCATAGTCATTCGCTCCAGGCTGATCTCTACCTTGCCTTCGTAATTTCATCCTTCTGATGCGTTCTAAAGCTTCAGCTTGAGCTTCTTCTCGAACTCGCTTTTCTTCCTCTTTGCGTTTCTTAGCAGTGTTGAGTCGACTGAGCATTTCCTCCGTGAGGGCTTCCTGATACAACTTGACTCTGCAACCGCTAATATAATTTGGGAGAACATCACCCTCTAATGTGGCCAATTGTACTGCTCCGCTCGTGGAGATCCTATTGATGATCATAGGTCCGTAGCCTCTCTTTTCTAGCTTCCTCGCGTGTTGTTTTAGTGTATAGACTAAGACTAGATCTCCTGCTTTCAAGCCTTTATCCTTCACGTGGGCATCAAAGTATGCCTTCTGTCTCTTCTTGGCTGCATATATCCCTGCAGCGGCTCTCAGTCTTGTTTCTCCTAATCGTTCAAGGTCAAAGATCCTAGAGGAGAGCTCATGACCTGTCCATTCGTGCTCTCGTGCTACTCTCAATGTAGGGATCAAGAAGTCCAAGGGTAACACAGCGTTTTGACCGAATACCATCTGAAAGGGAGTGGCTTGGAGTACCGTTTTGTAGGCCACTCGGTATGCCCAAACAGCATGGTGTAGCTGTTTGTCCCAATCAGAGCGTTTAGCGTTCACTAATTTCGTCAGTACATTGCATAAAATCTTATTAGTGCTCTCAGCTTGACCATTAGCTTGAGGGTGATATGGGGCAGACTTCTTGTGTATTACCAAAAATTCTTGGAGTAGATTTTCAATAACTTCATTCAAGAAGTGAGTGCCTCTATCACTTACAAGCTCTATAGGTAGTCCATATCTCGTGAATACATTCTCAAACAAGAATTTGGCAGTTGTTTGAGCATCGTTCTTGGTTGTAGCTTTTACCTCTACCCACTTGGTGAGATAATCTGTTGCCACAATGATGTATTCCGCATGAGAACCCTTAGCTGGGGGATTAATAGGACCTACGAAGTCTATTCCCCACTTAGAGAATGCACGTCCACCCATCATAGGTTTCAGTGGCATCTCATCTTTGCGTATAGGATACTGAGTCCTTTGACAGACATCACACCGTTTCACATAGGTATGTGCATCCATGTGAAGGGTAGGCCACCAGAAGCCCGCAAATAGTATCGCCTTGATTACCCGATCTGGTCCAAAGTGTCCTCCTGCTACACCTTGGTGAGCAGTTTCCAAGATCTTAAGATACTCACTTTCGTGGACACATAGTCTCAGGTAATCATCTTTACCGCGCTTATATAGATTATTACCGATGAGTGAGTAATCCTGGGCTTCTTGTTCTAAACTCCTTTTCCTAGCTAGAGTCATGTCTGGAGGGAATGTGTTTGTTCTCAAGAATGATACTAGAGGTTCACTCCAATCTGGCACAATGGATACTTGATAAAGAGTGGCATGTTCCACTGGTGGTTTAGTGCAACAGATTGAGCATTCTTTGCACAACTTTTGGACATCAGCTTCCATACTTGGCCAATGCACTCCGAATCTCTTTAGAGTCTGCAAAGTTCTTTGCTTTGAATGGTGTTGCTCTAACGCACCTACATGTGCTAATTGCAACCATTTAGCGTACTCATCCTCTTCTACGCAACAAGCCAAGATCCCTTGATCTGTGTGCTTGTACATGCTTCCTGCCATGATATGGTACTTTTGGGCTTTTACGATCTCTCTATTACGTGTGTTCACCACTGGATGATTAGGCCCGTATGTCAATACTGGTACTATTGGCTTGGCCCACTGCGGTATAACTTCCAAATTAAACAAGTAAGCATCAGGAAGGTCATCTGACACTCCTTGTGGGGCTTCTCCCGATGTGAGCCTAGAGAGATGATCGGCTCTCAAATGAGTCCTACCTTTCCTTACCACAACCTCAAATTCGTATTCCATTAGCAAGAGAAACCATCTTACTAATCTACCTGTATTGCATGGCTTGTTTACTAGGTACAACAATGCCTGATGATCAGTAAAAAATTTAAACTTATTTGCAAGCAAATAGTGTCTAAATTTTTTGATTGCATAAACCATGCCTAATCCTTCGTGCTCTGTAGTGGTGTAATTCCGTTCAGCCGCATTCAATTGTCTACTGGCATAGGCAATTGGAAGATCCATATTACCTTCACCAGTAGGTTGTGCGAGCACACATCCAATAGCATAATTGGATGCATCCACGTGAACATGGAATGGCTTATTCCAATCTGGTGTGGTCAAGATTGGTGCTGAACACAATCTTCGTTTAAGCTCTTGGAAGGAATTCTCACATTCATCCGTCCACTCAAAGTTTGTCAGAAGTCCGTACATGGGCTTTGCAATGACAGCATACATGTGTATAAATCGTCGATAATAACCACAATGCCCCATGAAAGCTTGTACTTCCTTGACATTCTTTGGCCTAGGTAGCTCTGCTATGGCTCTCACTTTTTCTTCATCGGTAGATATGCCATTCTTTGACACTATGTGTCCTAGAATCTTGCCTTGCCTGACCATAAAAACGCACTTTTCTGGGTTTAGGCAGACTTGATATTCTCTACATTTGTCAAAGATTTGTCTGAGTTCAGGAATATGGGTTTGCCTAACGTTGGAATGAGCACAAAGATCATCAACATAGACTTCTAAACTCTTCCTTAGGAACTCCTTAAACACATGGCACATCAGTCTCTGGAAGGTAGCTGGTGCGTTGGTAAGCCCAAATGGCATTACTCTAAAAGCAAAAATGCCCCATTCTGTGGCAAAGGCTGTCTTATGCTGATCCTCTGGAGCTATGGCTACTTGATTGTAGCCTGAAAATCCATCAAGGAAGCTGTACACTTCCTTGCCTGCCACTCTTTCTAAGAGATGCTCTGTGATGGGAAGCGGATAGTTATCTCGAATCGTGGCGGCATTAACCTTTTTCAAGTTAATGCACACACGCAGCTTGCCATTCTTCTTGGGCACCACTACGATGGGGGATACCCATTCGGTGTGCTCAATTTCGTAGATAAATCCAGCTTCAACCAGTCTATCTATCTCTTCCTTGATCTTAGCAGCGTAATTATCATTATATGTATAAGGCTTTTGCTTAGAGGGTTTAGCATCTAAAGTCATGGGAATGGTGTGTGAGCATATGTCAGGGTCAACACCTTTCAAATCCTTGTAACTCCAAGCGAATACATCTCTGTATTCTCTTAGCAAGGCAATCAACTCTTGCTCTTCTTCTTCTGTCAAGTCATGGCCTATATACGTGCATCTCTCCTCTCCTTCTTCTATGGCCACTACTATTTTCTTAGTAGTTTCTTTGTTATCATAGGCCTCTCCTGATTGTGCCTCTCGTTTAGGCATTCTTATCATGACTCTCCTGTCATCTATCTCATACTTCTTAAAATTTTCGGGGACCTCAAACAAAGATTCTTCCTCTTCTGGTGAGGCTTCTCTCTTTTTTCGTTTCTTTCCTTCTTCCTTCGGGGTCACATGTGTTGTTAATCTTACATTAGTTGTAACCTCTCCATGCCTCTGGGGTTGAAATTCTACTTCATGGAAGTATTCTTCATTTGATGCAAATGGTGGGTCCATAATGATTGACTCTAGATCGGAGTCACTTGCATCCTCAAATGCATCAGGGCTAGGTTCGCATTCTTCTAGAACTGCCTCTCCCATGATTGGCTCTATGGAGAAGACTGAAATATCATAACCATCCTCATCACAGTGAGGTGTCCATTGTTCTTCGTTGATGGCTACGTCCATTGTTGCTAAGATTTCTGCCCAACCGTGAGGTTCAAATTCTTCGTCTGGAAAAACTACAGGTGCATAGGCTGGGTCTTGGATTGATCTATGGGTTTCTTTCGCACCTACCTCTCTGGCTTTCTCTCTCTTCTCTTCTTCTACTGCTACCTTGCACATCCATAAGTGAGTGTCTTCATGCATCCATGAGGATCCAGATTCTAGGGAATGCACAGATTCTGTATCATCTTTGGCTCTATGGATGGGATTCCACTGGATAGGAGGGACATCTCTATGAGAATAGTCCTTGAGATTGACTTTGGTTGTAACGCCCAAGTGTTGCAAATACAAGGAGTTGGTTCCCCAATCCTGTACCACTTGCAACTGTCGCATAAATGGTCTTCCTAAAATCATCTCATAAGCATGATTTTTGCTGAAGTCACATATAGCAAAGCTATGCTCAAACTCAACACCACAAGTGGTGAGAGTTATCCCTTCCAGCAATCCTAAGGGTCTCTCAATATGACCATCGGCCATCTGCAATTTCATTCTTGTTGGCCTGAGTGCTGGCTTGCCCCAACGCTTCCAAAGGGAAGTAGTGGCAATTGCAACTCCTGCACCTGAGTCTAAAATTGCCTTGGTGGTGTACTCTTGGTAGGTGATGGGAAGATAGGTGTTCCCTTCTTCGCCTTCACACATATCCCCTATCTTATCCAAGGGAATTTCTGGCACTGTCCTATGGGATCCTACCTGGGAACGAGGTTTTGCTATCTCTGGTACTTGTTTGGCTACATGTTTCCATAATTCAGGTCTAACCTTGAGTAGCTCTTCTAACTTGAGATTACACTGCACATTAGTGTTCTTCACTACCTCTGTGTTCCTAGGAATGACTGAGTCGTCGTTCCTTACCATGACTGTGGGTGCTCTCATACATGTGGACTTTGCTTCCCATGGGCCTGTGAAGTGGGGTAGCTCTTGTATGGAATTCGACTCAAAGTCTAATCTCTCGTGAGACTGAACACTCTCATGCTCCCCGTAAATAGATGGGATGTCTTGTGGGAATTGGTCGTGTGCATCGTCCACAAGTTCAAAAGGAGGGGCGACCTCGCTTTCGTTATCCCATTTGTCTTCTTGAATCTCTCGTAGGAAGTCTGGTGCAAACCGATTCATAGAAGAAGAAGTGTCTGGCTCCGTAGAATTGGGCGCATAAGCAACCTGTGAAGGAGGACTGATTCTATTGTTGACTCTCTCCTCGTTCTCGCAAATGGCTGGAGCACAAGCTTCTTGGGGAGGATTACTTATTCTATTACTTTTCCGAACAGGCTCACACATTCCCTGAGAAGGAATGTAGGCAACCTGTGGAGGTACTTGAGCTTTCGAGGGAGGCTCATCTGCCTTTTGGGGGGGAAGATAAGCTTCTTGAGGAGGCCCACGGGCTTCCTGAAGAGGCTGGCTTACCCGTTCTCTTGCCCTTTCCTTTCTTTGAGGGGTAGGTTTCTTTTCTGGCTGTGCTATTGGCCTCTCTATTCTTTCTAAGGAGGGGAAGTTGTCCGGTTTAGGGGCATTGGCCACATACACTTCTGATTGGGAATGATTCCTGTTTTTGCTTGCTTTTTCTTGGTCTTGATTTTTTTCTTCCTTGTCAGATTTTGCAATTATCCTCTCTAACTTCTCTAGGAATCCATCCAAGTGTAATTGCGTTTTGGCTGAGCCTGAGTAATTGAAAGGGCGACTGGCTTCAAACATAGTCTGAGCCAATGCGACCATTTTCGCGCATAGTTTGGTTCTTTCTATCTCTAGGTCAGCTCTAGGATAGCACTTGTCATGATCCGTGACGTTTGGCCCTTCTTGGATTCTGGCCTGATATGCCTTAAGCATCATGTCTATGTCTTCGGGAGTGGGATCAGCTAATACTGATCTTGTTTGGGGTGGTGGGTGGGTTGCGTGGGCTGTCTTAGAGGGTGAAGGGATGGAGGGTGATGGGGATGGTAGCGGTGGGAATGTGTGAGAGTGCGGTTGAGACGTGATCTCTATGATTTTAGCCTTGGTTTCTCGTAGACTTTCCTCAAGTTCACTCATCTTCTTTGCCCATTGCCTTTTCATGCGTTCGCGGCTATCTTTCCAAGCTCTTGTTCTCTTTTTATTTTGGCTCTCAGTATCGCTAGCATCTAGGCTCTTTTCCTGGCCTACCCCTTGGTTTTGCTGCAATGCCTGAGCCCTAGTGACTACCTGTACTGGTGCAGTGGAAGTGACGCTTCCTGAGGAGTCTACCACTAACCCAACAACGTTGATAGGGGTGATTTTTGGCATGCTATTGGGGTTCTTTGGGCAATCTCGTAACAGATGCTCTTTTCCGCAATCTTGGCAGAAGCCTTGGATCGTCACCGACTGGGTTTGTGTAGGTGGAGGCAAGGGACAATCACGAATGAGGTGATCTCCTTGGCATCTGTAGCACGGTCCTCTAGGAAATGGTGGTCGTACTTGCCTAGGTTGAGGTCTAGGGTTGGGGTTTGTATACATGATGTTCGTGTAATCTGACTCCCAACTAGGTTCGTTCGACTCTTCACCATAGTAGGACTCTCCATGTTCTGGGGACTGCATGTAGTAAGCCTGGGGGCTATCCACATGGGTAGAATCAAAGCTATGGTCACTTGGGTCATTTTCAGAGATCAAGGATGTTACAGGGACTATAGCTCTATTCAGGTTCTCTTCTGCAGCAGTATACTTTACCGGAATCACATTAGCTGGGGCAGGGGGTTGTTGTGCTAGCACAGGCTGAGGCCTTTGTTGGGCCTGATACTGTGGTTGGTAGGTTTGTTGGGGTCTAGCATATTGTGGTGGTGGATTTTGGTTCTGGTATCTGCCTTGTTGGTAGGGTTGCGGATAGGGTTGCCTAACTGCCTGCTTGTTGTATGGGCAGTCTTGTGCGGTGTGATTGGTGTATCTCCGTTCTATGGTGCAGTACTGGCTACTAGGGTTTACTTGGGGTTGAGCCATAATGGGACAGACGTTCGCCATATGGTCACCACCGCATGTATAGCACCTTTTCACAGGGGCAAACCTTGGGATTTGTTTGCTAGTTACACCTAGTTTCTGAGCTACTTTTTCGGCAAGTTCTTCAATTGATGTGGCTTGTGTGGAAGATTGACTAGATGCACTATCTGAATCTTTGTAAATTTTGGACAACTCTAGCTCTTCTCCTAGGTTATCTTCAATGTCAATGCACATACGTACACATTCTTCTATAGTCCTAGGGTCTTTCAGATACACATAGGATCTCAATTTTGGGCTCAGCAATCCGTCAAGAAATAAGGCTACTTGTTTAGCAGATGTGGGTAGCTCCGAAATAGGGCACCTTTCAAGATATTGTCTAAATCTTCTTCCTGCAAGTCTCACAGTCTCTTGAGGGGTTTGCTTGAAGCTGTGAATCAGTGAGGAGGTGTTGTGCCTTATGCCGCTCTTAGAGAACTCTATAATGAATGCCTCTAGGAGTTGATCTATGCTCCTGAACTGGCGTTCATCTAATGGCTGAAACCACGTAAGTGCTGTGTTCCTAAGGGTTAGACCGAAGGCATTGTACTGCGTGAACAGATCCTCCACTTGTTCAGCTCTCAAGACTTGCTTGAACTCTGCCACATGATCATAGGGATCTCCTGTGCCGTCAAAGTAATTCTTCATGGACTTAACTAGCTGGGTGGGTCTCAAAGTTCTTGTGTGCTCTCTAGGCCTCGGCAGAGGGAATCCATCTACATTTCTTTGGTTCCTGTGGGCTCTATGCATCTCAGGTTCTACCCTATTCGTCTCCGTTCTCGTTCTTTCTCTGCCCACTGGATTGGCAAAACTTACCTCTGGTCTATCTTTACTTCTGTCTCTTTGCATACCATGAGCCTGGGATGTTCCAGCTCCAGGGTGACCATAGGCTACATTTGATCTTGGTTGGGGGAAAATGAATTCGCCCTTCCAAGTGTAAGCATGCCTATCATTTTCTGTCACCACAAAAATCCTCTCTGACGTGTGGTCTAAGTAGGTCACTCTACCTGGGCTATCTGGATCCTTAAACTCATAGATCATGATTGTTCCTATGTCAGTTGGGTGATCCGGTTTATACCTCCAGAAGGCTTCGTCCGTTTCTCGATTGAGAAGCAAATCTATGCACTTGTTATCTTGGGGGATCCACTCAGGCGTGATAATCCTAGTGAGAACTGATTTACCTCGAGGGGTTCTAGGTTCCGCACCCATGTTCCCTTGTTCCAGGTCACCTAAGTCCGCTTCTGAGATTACATTCCCAAAGTCATCTGTCCTATCAGGATGACTAGTGACTACATATATAGTTCCTTCTTTGTCCAGGTATGCACCATTTTCAAACTTGACAGCTGGGTGTTCTAGTCCAATGGATTGATCAGGGTTTTTAATCTGGACCACAGATCTTCCTAAGCCGTCCTCATAGATGCTAGCACCTAATCGGTTGGTCCTCAGGTACTCCAACTGTGTTTTGTAAGGGCCTTCTACCCTGTACAAGTAAGGCACTCCTGAACTTCCCGTAGGTTTGTCCATGCCTTGAGACATCTCTGACTCACTGGTCTCAGAGCGAGGGTAGTTCGAGTGGTGGCTCAACTGCTGGGCCCAGGACCTAGCAGTGTGGTTGACACTAGCCTCTGAAGACCTAAGGCTTTGTCTCTCTCTTACTAGGTGTCGTCCTGATCTAAGGTTCATATGCCTAACTGATTAGCCCAAATTTTTGCCCAGAGTACAACCTCGTTGCCGATCAATTGGTACCAGTCACTTGATTCTTTTTAGTTATTCCTCGTGTTTAAAGTCTTGTCTTCTATTACGTCGTCAGGAATACTTGAATGTTCTTCGTACTTTCAGGTTGATCGTTCCACGTTAGGTTCTTTCCTTTATGTTGTCGACAGTACAGAGATTAAGTTTTTAGCTTGAACTTGAGTTTTTAGGTAGTCTTCAACTTGATAGTGGCCTATCGTCGCCCTGACTTACTCCTACTTCTAATCGCTCTTAGCCTAGGCTAGGAATTGACGAAGAGGAGTTGAGAATATTCCGACCTTTCTTGCCGAACCTTGCTCTTTAGTGCTCGAGAAGTTGATTCTCAAGCGTGTGCCACACCCTTGCTTGGATACTCTCAATTGCTTCTCAATAGGCCTGCATAAATCCCAAGATTAGCTCCAAGTAGACCTTTCAATTGACAGACAATTTATTTCAGACACTTTTTTAATGACCCTTGTTCCCCCTTTTGCATTGTTAGAAATTTACTCTAGAGCTCCCTTGGTGTTCCTACCCCTCAGTGTGTCAACTTCCAAATATACTATCTGAAAATCAACGCGTTATTCTTATAAAAAACAGTTGAGGGCGTGTAGTATATGTCACGAGCTTTCCGACAAGCCCTAGAGCTCAGAAAATGGATTTCGTATGAAAAAGTTATGACCGTTCAGGGTTTAGGGGGTTAACTAGACAAACAGAACCTTTCGGGGGTTTTAATGCATTTTCTAAGGCCTTTGTAAGTAGATGAGTACATGAAAGTGCAAATATGCCCAAAATTTAGCCTAAATTTCCAAAAATTCACTCCTTAATTTTTTGCCGAAAATGCCTGTCTATCGCGATAGACGGTGTCTGTCGTGATAGACACAATCTATCGTGGGGGCTGTCTGTCGCGATAGACGGTGTCTGTCGCGGATTTCTGTCTGTCGCGATAGACGCTGTCTGTCGTGAAATTCGGTCTGTCGCGATAGACGGTGTCTGTCGCGATAGACGGTATCTGTCGCGGATTTCTGTCTGTCGCGATAGACGGTGTCTGTCGCGATAGACGGTATCTGTCGCGGATTTCTGTCTGTCGCGATAGACGGTGTCTGTCGCGATAGACGGTATCTGTCGTGAAATTCGGTCTGTCGCGATAGACGGTGTCTGTCGCGATAGACGGTATCTGTCGCGGATTTCTGTCTGTCGCGATAGACGGTGTCTGTCGCGATAGACGGTATCTGTCGCGATAGACAGTGTCTGTCGCGATAGACTGAAAAAATGCAAATTTTTGAAAAACTTCTAGTGATCTAGAGTGCCCTCAAGGTGTAGGTTACAATGATAAACATGCATTCACAAAATGTTAAGATTTTCTGTCTGTCGCGATAGACAGAGGCTGTCGTCCCGGGACCTGTGCAGAGCCTGTCGTACCTGCGCACACTGCTGGGGATGATGGTACAGCAAAAAACCTGCAGAATAGCTCAGAAAACATGCAAAAACAGCACATGCAAGTTCGCTCTCTCGCTCTCTCTCACAAGTGAAATGAGGGAAATGAGGTGGAGGTGGGAATATAGTCAAAAAACTGAAATTTTCGCGATGATGGAGATGGACGTGGGAGATGGTGATGATGATGATGGTGAAGAAAGTAAAAGAAAATCGATGAGAGTGAAGAAAATACCTACAACTCCAACGCGTCAACTCTACGTCTTACCATCACACGCTCGTCCTCAAAGCTCGATCCCCGGCAACGGCGCCAAAATTTGGTGTAGCTCGATGATGAGTAGCACCTCCTTTAATGTCAATCCGGGAAGACGTGAGGATGGTATGAAGACCTCGAGCAAGTGGCGGCACAAGTGCGTGAGTGAGAAGCACACAAGCATGCACACACATACACACACACGCGCACACACAGCAAGACAAAGAGAGAGAATCAATGGAGTTCTTTAGATTACTTTCACAAGCTCTTACAAGTTCGTTTCAGTTACAATCCAACCTCAAAAATGAGCTCTCTAGCTCTTTTTATAGTTTTTGACTAGCTTTTGGCCCTGTCCAGACCTAGTGTCCGGCCTAGTTAAAAATTAGGTTCCAGGGCTTATTTGAGGGCTCAAACGAAGTCTAAAAATTATGAAATTTGGTACGATGGTACTTCTAATACTCCTCAAGCTCGAGGACTCCTCGGCTTGCACAAAATGGAGTCTAATCTACCAAAAACGGGATTTACAATGTTTGTGTAGTGATTAAAATCACTTGGGTTGTACATAATCTATGGGAAAAAATGATCTGGCCTTGTTGCCGTATTGTGCATGACTCCTTTATTGCTTTGTATGCCAACACACATACACACATAACACACACACATCACATACACACATACACACATCACACATAACACATACACACATCACACATAACACATACACACATAACACACACACACATCACATATATACTTCACATCACATAACACATACACGCACATACACATAACACATTCACACATAACACAAACACGCACATACACATAACACATTCACACATAACACATACACGCACATACACATAACACACACACATCACATACACACATACACACATCACACATCACATACACACATAACACACACACATCACATATATACTTCACATCACATAACACATACACGCACATACACATAACACATTCACACATAACACAAACACGCACATACACATAACACATTCACACATAACACATACACGCACATACACATAACACATTTACACATAACACGCACATACACATAACACATTCACACATAACACAAACACGCACATACACATAACACATTCACACATAACACATACACGCACATACACATAACACATACACACATAACACACACACATCACATACACACATACACACATCACACATCACATACACACATACACACATAACACACACACATCACATATATACTTCACATCACATAACACATACACGCACATACACATAACACATTCACACATAACACAAACACGCACATACACATAACACATTCACACATAACACATACACGCACATACACATAACACATTTACACATAACACGCACATACACATAACACATACACGCACATACATCACACACTACTGCAGGGACTCAGACCAAGCCACGGAATAGGCATGGTCATGCTTTCGGCCGGACAATCATTCATGCAGCAGCATGGGGCATATCAAGATCATCGTACACAGCAGAACATGACGGCTCAATATCCCGAGAACGAGGAGGGTCTAATGAGAAAGAAGGAAAAACAGAAGAAAGTAAAGAGCAGGAGACAGTACCTGCAAAAAACATGAGGAGAAATTTGAGCTCAACACACATTTAAATACATACACAAGTCCTTCCTAATCCACTCTTTTGGTTTTAACTTTTAATCTACAACCACACTTTAATCTCCTTACTTTCACCACACTTTAAATTGACTTTATTTACACAACTCACTTACTCCATTCTTTTAACCTTTTTCATATACACCATTCATTTAAAGTTTCTCTTTAACTTCCTTTAATTGCATCATTTATTCCAACCACTCTTTCAATCACTTTAGTTACATATCTTCTATAAACCATTCTTTTTCCTAGTACTCATATAGACCACTAGTTATTTATCCATTTAATTTACCATTTAATTTAATTAGCCTATATTTCTTATTTTAAATAAATCATTTAATTCAATCTTAGGTTAAGATTTTAATTAATTAGAACCTTAGTATTAAATGCACATACATGATTAAATAATTAATTAAACCATATTTTAATTTTTTTTATTGAACCAATGTTTAGTTATAGATTAATTTCCTTAAATATTAATTATTTTAACCCTTAAAACATTCTAAAACCCTAGAAAACCTACTTAAAACCCATCAAAATCCTTTGGAAATCATTGATAACCCATTAAAATCTTTCTGATCCCTTGTAAACCCTAACATGAACCCATTAGAATCTTTTGAGACCCTTCAGATGAACCTAATTGACATAAAATCATATGAACTTAGAAAACCCTAGGGTTAAATACCCATGAATCAAGCATGTATAAATATGAAATACTCATTAATTGAGTAATTAGGATAAACCCTAATTTGAACATATTTTCTTCATCATTTCTTGTACCTGCAAACACTTCAAAAGTAGTTAATTCAATCTAGAACAATTGTTCAATAGTGAAAAAGAGGTTTAGAATTCACCAATTAAGTTGTTTTCATTTTCTCTGGTCATCAACTGGAAGATGTAAATCTTCCCGACAGCGGTTAAGTGCATCTTTTGCTACTTGAGTGGTACTCGGCTACTTGGGTTGTTTTATCCCAATGGGGGATCACTACCGCCATATTTGCATGCTTTTTCTAACTGTGATTGGGCTAGTTGCTATGACACTTGTGTGTCCACTAGTGGCTTTTGCTTCATGCTTGGTAGCTCATGTATATCTTGGTTGAGCAAGAAGCAGCCTACTGTGGCCACTTCCAGTTGTGAGGTTGAGTATAGGGCAGCTTTCATAGCGACTGTTGAGTGTGTGTGGCTCAGACGCCTTATGGCTGATCTGGGTGTTGGTCAGTCTTCTGCCACCACCATCTTCACTGACAGTCAGAGCGCATTGATAGTTGTGAGGAACCCTATGTTCCATGCTCGCAATAAGCACATTGAGGTGCATTATCACTATGTCAGGGAGAGGTTCTCTGCTAGGGAGATCAGCTTGGCATATGTGCCCGCGCAGGAGAACATTGCAAGCCTTTTCATGAAGGCTCTGCGTAGGGAGAAGTTCGAAGCTTTCCACAAAGCTTTGGGCATACTTCCTTTTGTGGAGTGATTTCCACATAGCTTGGCACTTCCTTATACATGAGTGCCAGCTCCTTGTTCACTGCATCACTCCTAGGGGGGATTTGTTGATATATTTAGGTAGTGATGTGTGTGAACACACTAGGACCGTTGGGGCACTTTTTTCCCTCTTTAGGAGGTTTTTTTCCCCCGGCTTGTATATACGCCTATTGCCCTAATGGGCTACTTATCTTTGTGCATTCACTACTAATACATTCAGTATTGTGTGTTGTGCTTCAAGTTTCTTCTTCTTCCTTGCGTTGTTTGCATGCTTCTGTAGACGTCTATCTCCAACAAGTATGCTCACCAATTTCCATGTGAATATGAGAATACCTTCAAAGGGGTGTTGATGATGGCCTAGAGAAAGTGAAAGTCTTCTCTCATACCAATTGTGGGAGTTTGAGGTTTCTAGAAGCACACAAACAACACAAGCAAGAAGAAGAGGCTTGGAGAACAACACAATACTGAATGTTTTACCAAGTGAATATACAAAAATAAGTGACCTATTTGGGTTGTAGGTGCATATACAAGTTGAGGGGGGAAAACAATTCATGAGGGAAAAAAAGTGCCCCAATGATCTTAAGTGTGTTCACAACAAAGAATATGTACTTCAACATGCATACTTTGTTTTCATGCCCTTTTCGCACAAAACCATGGGGTTGAAGTACATACACTTCTTCATAGTATAAATTTCCATTCAAAAATGTATTTTTAATGTTCAATTGATGTAGATTGCAATGGTCATGAGCTACAAGTGCACAAATGCTATGAACGGTTTTCATTCAGCACATGGGAGCAAACGTATCATCAAAATGAATATCCTTATCTTGAGAATAACATTTGGCAATAACCCTAGCCTAAAACCTATCAATTATTCCATCAAGCTTATGTTTCAGCTTATATACACATTTAGTGCCATTGGACCTTTTGTCATAAGGAAAATCCCATAAAAACAAAGTACCATTCTTCATAATAACATCATATTCTGATTGCATAGCAATCATGTTGGTGCAACGCTTATTGTGGAATTCGCTTACACCACAGAAACTAAGCTAGAGTGATGTTAGAACAGCTCTATAATCATCAGTAGCTTAGCAAACTTTCTGAAACTGAAAAACTTATAATTGTATCTAGTTAACACCGAAAAATCACTTTACAGAAAGCTTCGTGTTTCCTTCAAGCTTCAATTCTGAACTGATTTACTTCAGAGTCTACTCTACTATGTTTGTTTACAGTTAATTAATCTTTGCGTCACTTAACTGTGTTAAAACTGTGTTTTGAACTCACCAAAATTCCACCGGAACTTCACTGGACTGTTACCGGAATCTCACCGTAATTGTACCGGAATACTACCGGAATCAACTGCAATTCTATTTGTAGTTACTTCAAATGTGTATACATGAAGTAAGGAAGTGATACCTGAACTTCCTTCACTAAATGAATTCTATCTGAAGTTTAACGAAAAACTTCACCAGTTCTGGATGCCTTTTTCCCGGTCAGACTTAGTACTGTGTGTACATGTCCATTTCATCGAAATCTTTAATCAGCTTATAATTGAGAATTATAGCTACAAGATAAGCTATATCTCATACAAAACTTTACACTGTACTTCGAGATCTAACTCATAGAAGTACCGGAAAAACATTTACTGAGAAAACTGTAACTGTTAACTAACTTTCACAATAACATGAAATCTCTCAGATTTCTTCACATACGAAGAATGCGCTCAACTTCCACATGAACATGTGTTTTCTATTAGAGAAGATGTGTACAAAATAGCTTGGCCTCACTTTGCTCATAGCTATGGAAAACTCTCCTACTCTGAGTAGTTATTCCTTACCATCTCTCTCAGATGAATACCCGACATTTCAGGTTCTGTTATATACGCGATCTCTGGCATCTTCTATATCTACTATACGTGTGCAATTTTTTCACTCTGTCTTATTCCGGTTCTATGCTCTCTCTTATATACATTTTAAACCCGTAATTCTGGAAGTTTCTTCACCGTATATTATAGACGTGAATTTGTCCCTTCACTAAGGCTTTGATTTTCTGAACACTTTGTTTCTGTTTTCTTCCTTCATCTTTATGTCGTTATGCATAATTAGTGAGTGAATCTCCAACAGCTCCCCCTCAATCACTAATTTGCATCTTCTGGTCTTCATATATCCTTCTTTTCTTTTATACCTGCCATTTCTTTGAATCTGCTTGTCTTTACTCCATCTAAGCTCTTTGTCAGAATGTCTGCAATCTGATCTTTTGTAGGAGTGAATACCAATTCAATCTCCTTTTCCATTACCTTTTCCCTCAGGAAATGATATTGAATCTCTATGTGTTTTGTTCTTGCATGAAATACTGGATTTGCTGCAAGATACAACGAGCTCATATTATCTCCATGTATGATAGATATACCTTGATCAATCCCCATGCTTTTGAACAAGGTCTGCATCCATATCACTTCTTTAGCTGCTTCCACAAGTCCTTTATACTCTGCTTCTATTGACGATAAAGCCACTGTATGCTGCTTTTTTGAACACTAGCTGACAAGCTTATCTCCTAGGTATATCATATACCCATGTGTTGATCTTCTGTCATCTTGACTTCCTGTCCATTCTGAGTCACTGTATGCTCTCAGCTTTATATCTGATGTATAAGGATAATATAATCCTTCCTTTATAGTTCTTTTGATATATCTAAGAGCTCTTTGTCCTGCAACCCAATGTAGATCCTTCGGACAATGCATGAACTGTGAGAGAACTCCCACTGCATAACTGACATCAGGTCTTGTTAGCGTAGCATAGATTAAGCTTCCTACTAACGACTGATACTTTCTCATATCTTTAAACTCTGCACCACCATATTTGCTGAGTTTATGATTGACTTCAAGCGGTGTTGAAGCTTCTCTGCAATTCTCCATGTTAAACTTCTTCAATAAGTTTAGGAGATACCTTTCTTGTGAAACATATACACCATGATCTGTATATGTAACTTCCATTCCAAGAAAGTATGATAACTTTCATAGATCACTGATCTTGAACTCTTTTTCAAGCACCCTCTTTACCTCCTTGATTCCTTCATCTGAGGTACCTATGATTATAATGTCATCTACGTAAATACAAATGTAGATCATACCTTCATCTGTTCTCTTGATGAGTAGACTTGTATCTGCCTTCGAACTTTGGTATCCAAGGTCATTGAGATACTTCACAAGTCTGTAATTCCAAGCTCTTGGAGCTTGCTTCAATCCATAGAGAGCTCTTCTTAATCTGCAAACATGGTTTGGGTAACTGGAACTTATGAACCCTTCAGGTTGTTCCATGTAGACTTCATCTGATATATATCCATTCAGAAATGCATTCTTTTATATCTAGCTGACTTAGCTTCCATCCTTTTAATGCTGCTATAGCAATCAATGTCCTTATGGTTGACATCTTTGCCACCGGACTAAACGTCTCATCATAATCTATACCATGCATCTGAGCATAGCCTTTGACAACCAGTCTAGCTTTGTATCTGGCTATCCTTCCATCTGCAAGTTTCTTAACTTTGTAAACCCATTTGTTTCCAATCACTTTCTGACCATTTGGTTTTGGAACAAATTCCCAAGTCTTGTTCTCCTCAAGAGCATTGAACTCTTCTTTCATCACTTCTTCCCATTGTTTCTTACCTTTTGCTTCACTGTAACTCTGAGGTTCTTCATCTCCCTTTACTAAGTAAGCATAGTTTTTTTGAGTCAAATAACAAGTGTCATAGGAATACCTTGTTGGTTGTTTCCTTACTCTGTTTGACCTTCTTGGTTCAAACTCTTCATGTGTATCTGAATACACATCTTCATCAAATCTTGGTTCATCTTCGTTTCTCATTCCTGACCCGATCCTAGATGAACTTGCCTGCATATGATCTTCATCTCCATTTACCTGTATATGTGATTTACCTTTTTCATTCCTTCTTATCTCTTCTTCAAGTGTTTCAACACTATGCTCTTTATCTGTATACAAGCTCTTTCCTTCATCAAATGTCACATCTCTGGAAACAGTAAACTGTTTGGTTAAAGGACTCCATAACCTATAACCCATCTGCTTTTCATCGTATCCGATGAACATATATCTTTTAGCTTTTGGTTCAAGCTTATGTCTCAACTGTGATGGTACATAAGCATAAGCAACTGATCCAAACACTTTGCAATGATCAAGTGTTGGTTTCTTACCCCACCAAGCTTCATAAGGGGTCATCCCATTTAAAGCTGTACATGGTAATCTATTTACCAGATATGTAGCTGTATTTATAGCCTCAGCCCAAAGATAATTTGGACAATTCTTCTCCTTTAGCATTGCTCTTGCAAACTCAACTAGAGTTCGGTTTCTTCTTTCTGCTACTCCATTTTGTTGCGGTGTATACCTGCAAGTTATTTCTCTTTTGATACCTGCATTCCACATATAATCATTGAACTCTCGAGAAAAATATTCTCCTCCTCCATCAGACCTTAGTCTTTTGAGTTTATGTCCTGTAAGTCTTTCAGCATATGCATGAAAATGCTTGAAAGCTCCAAATACTTCTGATTTCTCTTTCAAAACATAAAGAGTTATCCATCTTATTGCATCATCAATGAAAAGAACATAATACCTTGAGCCACTGATAGATCCTTCTTTCGTTGGCCCCCATATATCTGTATGTATGAGTTCTAGCACACCATCGTGTTTGTAACCCTTTTTCTAAAATGGTAACCTGTGGGCTTTTCTCATCTGACAAGCTTCGCACTTATGAATCATATGTTGATTCTTCATATTTGGTAATCCTCTCACAGATTGTTTCTCCACCATAGTTTTGATTCCCTTTTCATTAAAATGTCCTAACCTCTTATGCCAGAGGTCTAACTCTGTAAATACCTCATCACCATGTGTGATTAAGGCTTGACCAACATTCCCTTGTACTTTAAGAGTAAAAAGTCTACCTTCCTTTTTACCATAGACAATTTGTCTGTATCCATTCTCTGGATCTTCAACAAATACTCCTTCATTTGTAAACCTGACTTGAAAACCTTTTTCTACTATCTGACCCACACTGATCAGATTCTTTGGGATTGTTGGAACATACAAAACATTTGTTAGTAGGTCAGCTCCATTCTTACATTTTACCTTTCCAATCGACCTTACATTATGTTTTGTGTTATCACTTGTTTGTACTGTATGATTTGAAATACCTCCTTCAAGTTCTGATAATAATTCTATATTTCCTGACAAATGATTTGAACAACCAGAGTCAATATAGAATACCTTGAGATCTTCATTCTCTGACACACTTATCGAGTTCATCATCAACGTCGTATGATCATCATTCTACGTATCATTCGCATAGTTGTAGTAAGTAGTGTTGTGAGACTGATTCTGTCCCCAACTTCTTGCTCCACCTCTACCATATCCTCCTCTTTGGCTTTGTCTTCCTCTTTGATGTCTTCCGCTTCTGCCTCTGCTATTATTGTTCTGATTGTGGTTTGATCCTTGTGAATTATGCTAGCAATCATGAGCCAAGTGATTGCTTAATCCACAGATCCAGCAAGCTTTCTTATTACCTCTTCCTTTTGTATTCTACTTTTATTTCTGACATTACCTCTTCCTCTTGCAAAATTTGCTTGAGCAGTCACTTCTTCTTCATCTTTTTCTTTACCTTTATCACCTTTCTTCTTATTCTTTGCGTACATAGCTTAACTATGTCCTTTGTCTCCATCTGTCTTCAAATCTTGCTCAAACGTTAGCATTAGTCCAAGCAACTGATTTAAATCTAGTACAAAATGATTTAGAGAAAGTTCAGTTGAGAGTACGAAAGGTTTCCACCTTTCATCTCCTCTCAGACCTGCAAGCACTTGTGCTATTAACCTGTGGTCTTCGATATCTTCATTAATCGATCCAAGACTGTCTGTCAAGTCCTTCATCTTAGTGACATAATCACTAATGCTTTGACTTTGCTTTTTCTTGAACGTTGTAAACTCTGACCATAAGCTAGCCTTCCTAGCTTTCGTCGTATTTTGGAAATGATCTTCCAATGCACTCCATATGTCTTCCACTTTCTCCAGACCTCTAATGTGCGGTAGTAGATGATCTGTAATGGTATAATAGATGTAGGCTCTTTCCATTGCATCTTTCTTCTGCCACAGCTTCAAGGCTTCTAATTCTTCTTTCTTCGGTTGACTATCATCTTTGAAAGTCGGCTTCTTTTCTTCTCCTGTCACATATTTCATTAAGTCTTTACTCATAAGTAAAGCTTCCATTCGCATTACCCATGTGGGATAATTATCTCTGTCCAATTTGTCAATAGAGATATGATCTGCCATGATCTTCTTGTTTCTGTTACTTCCGATGAGTGTAATGTTGAAGGATTTTACCTTTTGTAAACCTTTACCCTTGAGAATGACTTCGGAACGTTTCTTGACGCCGTTTGTTGTTGATCACCTCAGCTTTCACCTTTCTTTATGAGAATTCTTCAAATTCTCTTTCTGTTTCTTCTTCTGAGAAACCTTTTCTGCTCTTCAGAACCTTTTTTGTTCTGGTACCACTTGTGGATCTTACCGCTCTGATACCACTATTGGTTAACATGCTCTGATACCACTGTTGGTGCAGCGCTTATTGCGGAATTCGCTTACACCACAAGAACTAAGCTAGAGTGATGTTAGAACACCTCTATAATCATCAGTAGCTTAGCAAACTTTTTGAAACTGAAAAACTTATAACTGTATCTAGTGAACACCGAAAAACCACTTTACAGAAAGCTTCGTGTTTCCTTCAAGCTTTAATTCTGAACTGATTTACTTCATACTTTACTCTACTATGTTTGCTTACAGTTAAATAATCTTTGCGTCACTTAACTGTGTTAAAACTGTGTTTTGAACTCACCAAAATTCCACCAAAACTTCACTGGACTGTTACCGGAATCTCACCGTAATTGTACCAGAATACTACCGGAATCAACTGCAATTCTGTTTGTAGTTACTTCAAATGTGTATACATGAAGTAAGGAAGTGATACCTGAACTTCCTTCACTAAATGAATTCTATCTGAAGTTTAACGAAAAACTTCACTAGTTCTGGATGCCTTTTTCCCGGTCAGACTTAGTACTGTGTGTGCATGTCCATTTCACTGAAATCTTTGATCAGCTTATAGTTGAGACTTATAGCTACAAGATAAGCTATATATCATACAAAACTTTACACTGTACTTCGAGATCTAACTCATAGAAGTACCGGAAAAATATTTACTGAGAAAACTGTAATTGTTAACTAACTTTCACAATAACATGAAATCTCTCAGATTTCTTCACATACGAAGAATGCGCTCAACTTCCACATGAACATGTGTTTTCTATTACGAAGATGTGTACAAAATAGCTTGGCCTCACTTTGCTCATAGCTATGGAAAACTCTCCTACTCTGAGTAGTTATTCCTTACCATCTCTCTCAGATGAATACCCAACATTTCAGGTTCTGTTATTCATCTCTATATACGCAATCTCTGGCATCTTCTATATCTCTATATCTACTATACGTGTGAAATTTTTTCACTCTCTCTTATTCTGGTTCTATGCTCTCTCTTATATACATTTTGATCCCGTAATTCTGGAAGTTTCTTCACCGTATATTATAGACGTAAATTTGTCCCTTCACTAAGGCTTTGATTTTTTGAACACTTTGTTTCTGCTTTCCTTTGTCTTTATGTCGTTATGCATAATTAGTGAGTGAATCTCCAACAAATCATCCAAGTTTTTGAATTCTATGATTCATCAAAAAAATATGCTCATTCTCATTAGTAAGACTAGAGACATCCATTTCATAAAAATCTGATGCAAAAGAAGCATTATGAGAAGCTCAATGATTAAAATATGACAAAGATCCATCTAACTTGCTATCTTTTAAAGTCTTCACCAACCATTTAGCCATAGTTTTTTCCTCTTCAATGTCAAATCTCTTCATCAATAACTGCATCTAGTAAATTTGCAAATAAAATTATTTGCATCATCATTCGAAATATGTAAAGGCCAAGAAATTTCCTTAGTAGGAGCAACATTCAAAAATACCCTATTCAACTCCACTAGACTTGTAGCAAACTTCAAGACACTTGAATTGGCGAACCAAAAAATGTGTATATGTTTGGCAAAAAAAGACAAAATTACATTCATAGTCATTGACATAGCATATTCGGAGGCCAAAATGCGCTCAAACCATATTTTTTGACTCTACACCAAACCATAATCTTAACTCTACACAGTAAAGTTGGTTTGAACTATTGATAACCCCGAGCATACTCACCAAAATTTTTTTATGATTTTGACATTGTGATCGGAAGGGTGTTCACAATGTCATGAAGAAAGTGGTGAGCTGATCTGATACTAATTATTGGAGTTCTAGGACTATGGACACATGCAAACATCATGAGAAAGAAGAAAAATCTTGGATCACAACATAAGAAATACTAAGTGAACATACAAAATAAAATAAGTAGCACCTTTTAGTTACAAGCATATATACACACAAGGGGGAAAAGAAACTCATAAAGACAAAAAAAAGTACCATCATGTTCCTAAGTGCATTCACACACATCACTATTGAAATATATCAACACTGCTTGGAGATCTAGTCTGATTATCAACATTATGGAAAGTGATGTAAATCTAACAAAAAATCAAGTATCATAATCATTAAGTGGGAAAGATAGGTTGGATAGGATACTATTAGCTTACAAATTTTGCATAATAATATAAGCACATTCCACACATATTTATAAATAATTGTATGTGTGTTCTCACACACATACACATTGTTGGAGTTCGAGGTCTGTGGAAGCACATGACACACAAAAGAAGAAGAAGCTTGGAGCACAACAAAACACTAAAATGTGTTACCAAGTGAATGTACAAAGATAAGTCACTCGTTAGGGTTATAGGCATATATACAAGCTGGGGGAAAAACCTTATAAAGAGGGAAAAAAGTGCCCCGATGATCCTAAGTGTATTCACACACATCACTACTTAAATATATCAGCAAATCCCCTCTAGGAGTGATGCAATGAACAAGGAGCTGGCACTCATGTAGAAGGAAGTGCCAACATATGTGGAACCCACAAAAGGAAGTAAGCCCAAAGGTTTGCGAAAAGCCCCTAACTTCTCCCTAGGAAGAGCCTTTGTGAAAAGCTCTGCAACATTATCTTGTGTGGACACTTAAGCCAAATTAATCTCTCCAATAGAGAACCTCTCCCTGACATAATGATAATGCACCTCAATGTGATTTGTGAGAGCATGGAACACATGGTTCCTTGCAACTGCCAATGTGCTTTGATTGTCAGTGAAAATCATGGTGGTAGAAGAATGACCAACACCCAATACAACAAAAAGGCATATAAGCCACACACACTCAATAGTCATTGTAGTCACCATATCCATCTCAACCTTCTCATTTTGTAACATCTTGAGTATTTCCAATGTCTGCTCCTTCTGAAACTGGGACAACACTTAGATTTTTAGAATTAAGCATCAGCTTCACATTTGTTGGAGCTTTAGCTATCCTAATGGCTTCAATTTTCTTGATGTCGATAGCCATTCCCTCTTGTGAAATGACATGGACCAATAAAATACCACTCTTCACAGCAATGACACTCTTGAAAGGATTCAGTACCATCTTGAATCTTCCGCATCCATCAAAGCAAGATTTCAGATGTAGTAGGCATTGTATCTTCTTTCCAAATACTGAGAATTCATCTACAAAAACTTGCATGAAATCCTGCAAATAAGGCTCAAGCACTTTATGTGCCATATAATTGAAGGAAGGTGGTCCATTCTTCAATCCAAAGCTCATTACTGTAAACAAATATGCACCAAATTCTATAATAAATGCAATCTTGTGTTGATCCTCCTTAGCAACGTGAATCTCATTATAGTTGCAAAATCCATCTAGAAAGTTATACATTTTATGTCCAGCTACTGCATCCAAAACTACACCACAAAGTGGCATTGGGAAAGAATCTGTAATTGTTGCCGCATTTAATTTTTGATAATCAACACAAATCCTCAACTTCCCATTCTTTTCTGGGACCACAATTCATACGGGATAACCATTTTACTTGATTAACTAGTTTGATGAATCCAAAGGCCAATAACTTGTCAATTTCCTCCGTAAACTATTTTGCAAAATTAGGATTCATTCGGTACCTTTGCTGCACAACCAGAACTGCATCCTTCTTTAAATTAATTCTATGTTTATGTAAAGCTGGGTCTATGCCTTTCACCTGTGAATAATCCCATGCAAATACATCAATGTACTCTTTCAACAAACAAATCAAATCTGCCAAGAACTAGCCTTCTAATTCTTTGCTTACTCTAATCATCTTTGGTTCAGCCTCAGTTCCCAAATTCACTTCTTGAAGTCCATCTTCCTTTACTCTACCTGAGATTCCATATTTTGCTCATATATTTTCTTAGTCAGATTAATTACTTCCTTTTCTTGCTGCTCCAACTTCTACTAAGTCGAAATTTCCAAATTTTGCTCAAACATCTGTCTCAGTTGTGTGCCCTCCAATGTGTCACCTACAGCTAGTTCACCTTTATGCTCCAACTGATCCTCTTCTTTTGATGATTTTCCTTCCACATTTACCTCCAATATTGTTGGTGCAATTAAAACCAAGCCCACATACTGAAAGAAACTTGGAGAAGCTTGTCGAAGGTAGAAAAGTGTGTTTCGAAGTGATGAAGTTTGGTCAAGCCAACCGGCACAAGACCAGCCCTTGAGCTTATGGAGACTCAAATAGACCTTATAGGCATGCTATAAGTGCAAAGAAACACACTATGTACCTTGGAGCATCAAGGAGAATGAGTCGATACAAAACAGATAGGTTCGCGGGTCGACTAGCTCAAAAAACTTATTATCTATGGAAGAGACAATGAACTTCAAATGCCCATAGCGACCAGCGTGATTACAATTAGAAAAAATCCTTTTATGGGAGTGATACAAATAGGGTTGAGTGTATGGAATACACAAAAGTATAAGGAATAAGCAAAATATGCTATAGGAATGAATGCGACATTCACCGGTGGTACTTCCTATTTTTCAGGAATACGCAGAGATTGACCCCGAGGCAGAAAAACTAAGATTTCTCCAAATCTGCTGAACCAAATGTTTTGAAAATTTACAAGCATAAGCTAGACACTAATACCTTTCAAATGAGTCCTCTTGCACTCAATTTGGAGCTCTGAAGAGAGAGCAGCAGCCTCTGCAAGATTACTGTTGGCGAAGAAGATGATGCAGAAAATTGAAGGAGCAAGACAATGATGGTCACAAGTGTATGTATATTGCTTCCATGTATAATACAAGTGATTTCAACTTCTTATATAGCCTCTAGGAGTGTTCCACGACTTTTACAACTTGAATTTGAATTCAAATGAAGGTGGGAATGGTTGTTGGAGGGAATCAATTCACTTCCCTACAATCTAGGAAAAGTGAAGATCTTGATTGATCTACTTTTAGGTGATTGATTGCTTGATTGAATGCAACTTCAACCACCAAAATTTCGTGGGATTTTGGCTCTATATTTCTACCTTTATATGTGTCAAGCTCAAGGCTTTTATAATGGTAAATGAGCCATCAAAATATTCTCAAAAAAATACAATAAATGAGCATATGAAAAAGAACTCTCCAACAGATATTCTTTCGACGCGATAGCCTTTGATGTAGATCAAATCCACCTCAAGCATAGTGTAAGCTTGATGTTCCAACAGATCCCCCTCAAGCTAAAGTATGCTTGAGTCTTCATTCTCTGATAGGTTGAATACGTGCCATAGCTTTGAATCTACAAAGCTTTATTCCATCAAGTGCCTTCGTCATCATATCTGCTACTTGCTTTTCAGTTGGAACAAAAGAGATGTCAATCTCCTTTGCCATGAGCTTCTCCTTGATGAAGTGGTAATGGACTTCTATGTGCTTGGTTCTCGCATTGGAAATAGGATTTGCCGCTAGATGCATGGAACTTACATTATCTCCAAATATGTGAGGTTTGGAACTCACAAGTCCCAAATCTGTATACAATGCTTTTAACCATATTGCCTCTTGAGTTGCTATGGTCAAGCCTCTGTACTCTGCTTCAGTTGAGGATAAAGCAATTGTTGGTTGCTTCTTGGAACTCCATGACACTAGCTTCGAACCTGCAAATGCTAAGTAACCAGATGTACTTTTTTTGTCATCCTTAGCTCCTGCCCAATCTGCATCTGAGTAGATTTTGATATCCAAATCTGAAGAGTAAGGATAGAATATACCTTCTTTGATTGTACCTTTGAGATACTTCAGTACTCTCTTAGCCGCATCCATGTGTGGTCTCCTTGGTGAGTGCATGAACTGACTAAGAACTCCCACGCTATATGAGATGTCTACCCTTGTATGAGTAGCATATATCAAGCTACCTACCAAGCTTTGATACTCTTTTATGTCTTCAATTTTCTCACCTTCATAAACACTAAGTTTATGATTCATCTCCAAAGGTGTACCTATAGGTTTAGTGTTCTCCATTTTGAACTTGAGAAGAAGATCCTGAATGTATCTTCTTTGAGTCAAATACATTCCTTCATCTGTATATATCACCTGCATACCTAGGAAATATGTGAGCTCACCTAGGTCACTGATTTTGAACTCCTCTTGCATGTGTCTCTTGATCCTTTGAATGCCATTTAGATCATCACCTGTCACAATAATATCATCTACATATACACATAGATAGATAACCTCATTGTGATCCCTTTTGATGAATAGAGAAGGATCTGAGCTGTAGCTTTGAACCCTTGATCTTGAAGATATGTAACCAACCTGTAATTCCAAGCTCTTGGAGCTTGTTTCAATCCATACAATGCTTTCTTAAGTCTGCAAACATAAGATGGATGATTAGGGTTTTCAAAACCTGGTGGTTGTGACATGTATACCTCTTCACTTATCCAACCATTGAAGAATGCATTTTTCATATCAAGTTGGAGGAGTCTCCAATTCCTTGCAGCAGCTACACTTATCAATGTCCTGATCGTAGTCATCTTTGCAACTGGTGAGAATGTTTCCTCATAGTCTATACCATGAGTTTGTGAGCATCCTTTGGCAACTAATTTTGCCTTGTACCTGCAAACTGATCCATCTGAATTTCTTTTAACTTTATATACCCATCTGCAACCAATTACCTTTTGATTCGGCGACATCGGAACCAAATCCCAAGTGTCCATCTCCTTCAATGCATCTATCTCTTCGTTCATGGCCTTTTCCCAATTAGGGTTTCCCTTTGCCTCTTCATAGGTTGAGGGTTCCTCTGAAATAGAGTCTTTTGCCAAGTAGATTGAATGCTTTGTAACAAATGTGGAATCATATCCATACCTTTTTGGTTGTTTCTTCTCTCTTGCTGATCTTCTAGGTGCTTGTTTGGAGCATTCTCCAACCTCTTGCATCTTTGCTTTGCCTCGTGACTTCCATAGCTTGTAATCCCTTTCTCTTTCATCTTGGTCATCGTCTGTATCACTTCTTGGGTCCTGGACCTGTGTATCATGCTTGCTTCCTAATTGATGAGAGTCAGAATCAAGATCATATGGTAGTGTTACCTTTTGTTTATCTTCATCATACCAAGACCTGTGATCTTCAAACACAACATCTCTACTTGTAGTGAATTGCTTGGTTGAAGGATTGAAGAACCTGTAACCCATCTGAGTTGAATCATATCCAATAAACACTGCCTTTGTTGCCCTTTCATCTAGCTTACCTCTTATTTGTGATGGTACATGAACATAAGCTAAACAACCAAAAACCTTGCAATGTCCAAGACTAGGTTTTCTTCCATGCCATGCTTCATAAGGAGTCATACCTTGAAGTGATTTGGATGGTAGTCGATTGACAAGGTACACTGCAGTTGAAATAGGTTCTGCCCATAGATAATGTGGCAACTTCTTCTCTTCAAGCATTGTTCGGGCTGATCCAACCAATGTCTTGTTTCTCCTCTCTGCAATTCCATTTAGTTGAGGAGAGTACCTAGTAGTCACTTCCCTTTTGATACCTTTGTCCTGCAAGAACTCATCAAACTCTTTGGAGAAGTATTCTCCCCCTCCATCAGATCTGAGCTTCTTTAGTGATCTACCTGTATGATTCTCCACATGTGCAAGATACTTCTTGAAGCAATCAAATACTTCATTCTTACTCTTGATAAAGTATAGAACAGTCCATCTACTATGGTCGTCAATAAATGAGACATAATACCTTGATCCTGCCAATGAAGGTTCGTGACTTGGTCTCCATACATCTGTATGTACTAAGTCCAATAAGTTGTTGTGGATGTAGCCTTTGTGATTGAATGGTTGTCTTTGTGCCTTCCCAATCTGACATGCATCACACATGTTGATCATGTGTTGCTTTGATATGTTCGGCAGTCCTAGAACACTTTGATCCCTGCATATATCCTTCAAGGTTCTTTCATTCACATGAGCAAGTCTCTTATGCCACACTTCAAGCTCACTTAGGGTTTGAGACCCAAAGTTGAATAGAGCTATGTTCCTGGTATCTCCTACTTCAAAAGTAAAGAGCCTACCATGCTTCTCACCTGGGGCTATCTTCTTGAAGCCTTGACATGGATCTTCCACAAAAGCTCCATGCTGGGTGAACCTAACTTGCAAGCCTTTTTCAACTATTTGGCCTACACTTATTAGGTTTTTAGTGATAGTGGGTACATAGAGAACCTTACTTAGAATGTTTGTCCTACCATTGGAAGCTTTGACATTACCAATCTTCTCCACATTGTGCTTCGTGTCATCCCCTGTTTGCACTTCATGTCTATGCTTTGGACTTTCCAAGTCAGATAGAAGAGCAATGTTGCCTGCAACATGATTCGAACATCCTGAATCTATGTAGAACAAATGATCATCTTCTTTACCTTCTTTGTGGCTTAGATTCATGAGAAGTAATGAGTCTTCATGTGGTTTATCTTCTGAATAATTGTTGTAGTCTCTTCTATTATAGCTTCTATTGTTATTGTTGAAGTTGTGTCCACCTCTGCCTCTATTGCCGCCATATCCACCTCTTCCACTTCCTTTCTGGGTCTTCCCATTGAACCAGCAATTCTGAGTGGTGTGGTTGGTCTTATCGCATATGGCACAAGGTTGAACATTCTGACCTTTGGCTTTGTCTTGCTTTGGTCCCTTCTTCTTCCCTTTCCACTTGCTCTTGCTTGC
This sequence comes from Ceratopteris richardii, assembly GCA_020310875.1. Classification (NCBI taxonomy): domain Eukaryota; kingdom Viridiplantae; phylum Streptophyta; class Polypodiopsida; order Polypodiales; family Pteridaceae; genus Ceratopteris; species Ceratopteris richardii. The sequence goes on along the minus strand of CM035409.1, from coordinate 104,821,105 downwards.
GAAGCTCGCTTGGGAAGTCTCTTCTTCATCTTCTTCCTTCTTCTTGCCTTTCTGCTTCTTATCCTTCTTATCTGCATATAGAGCACTAGTTGAACTACCATGATAAGAGTTACCTTCCTTTATGCTATTGTTGGCTTCTTGAGTGAAGATTTGTCCAAGAAAGATGTTGAAGTGTGGAGTTTGCACATCCATGATGAGATCGTAAGCCGTCGTGAAGGATTGCCATTGCTTATCACTTCGAATGCCGTTGAGAATTTGCCTCATGATGACCTCTTCTTCAATCAGCTCTCCAATGGATGCTAACTGATCCACAACCTCCTTGACTTTGGTAACAAACTCTGTGATGGTTTGTTTAGGCGTCTTCTTCATTTGGTTGAACTCGTTCCAAAGGTGATTCTTTCTTGCTTTGGTACTAGCAAAAAAGAAAGTCTCCAGGGCATCCCAAGTCTCTTGAGATGTCTTGCATCCTCTAATATGTGGTAATAGAAAGTCAGAGATAGAGTTTAGTATGTACGACCTTGCTTGAGCATCCCTTGTGCACCAAAGTGTGAGCTTATCTGTCTCCTCTTGTGTAGGTCCTCCTTTGGATCTTGGAATAGGCATAGCTTCATCACCTGCTACAATTCCATAAAGATTTCTACCTTGCAAATAGGCCTCCATTCTGATTTGTCAAGCCGCGTAGTTGTGTCAATCAAGCTTCTCGATCATTGAGGAAAAGCCGTCACCCATCTTGAACTAGCTCTGATACCACTGAAAGAAACTTGAAGAAGCTTGTCGAAGGTAGAAAAGTGTGTTTCAAAGCGATGAAGTTTGGTCAAGCCAACCGGCACAAGACCAGCCCTTGAGCTTATGGAGACTCAAATAGACCTTATAGGCATGCTATAAGTGCAAAGAAACACACTATGTACCTTGGAGCATCAAGGAGAATGAGTCGATACAAAACAGATAGGTTCGCGAGTCGACTAGCTCAAAAAACTTACTATCTATGGAAGAGACAATGAACTTCAAATGCCCATAGCGACCAGCGTGATTACAATTAGAAAAAATCCTTTTATGGGAGTGATACACATAGGGTTGAGTGTATGGAATGCACAAAAGTATAATGAATAAGCAAAATATGCTATAGGAATGAATGCGACATTCACCGGTGGTACTTCCTATTTTTTAGGAATACGCAGAGATTGACCCCGAGGCAGAAAAACTATAATTTCTCCAAATCTGCTGAACCAAATGCTTTGAAAATTTACATCCATAAACTAGACACTAATACCTTTCCAATGAGTCCTCTTGCACTCAATTTGGAGCTCTGAGGAGAGAGCAGCAGCCTCTGCAAGATTACTGTTGGCGAAGAAGATGATGCAGAAAATTGAAATAGCAAGACAATGATGGTCACAAGTGTATGTATATTGCTTCCATGTATAATACAAGTGATTTCAACTCCTTATATAGCCTCTAGGAGTGTTCCACGACTTTTAAAACTTGAATTTGAATTCAAATGAAGGTGGGAATGGTTGTTGGAGGGAATCAATTCACTTCCCTACAATCTAGGAAAAGTGAAGATCTTGATTGATCTACTTTTAGGTGATTGATTGTTTGATTGAATGCAACTTCAACCACCAAAATTTCGTGGGATTTTGGCTCTATATTTCTACCTTTATATGTGTCAAGCTCAAGGCTTTTACAATGGTAAATGAGCCATCAAAATATTCTCAAAAAAATACAATAAATGAGCATATGAAAAAGAACTCTCCAACGGATATTCTTTCGACGCGATAGCCTTTGATGTAGATCAAATCCACCTCAAGCATAGTGTAAGCTTGATGTTCCAACACATACTTGGTTAATTGGCACACCTCTAATGGAATCTTATATGATCAACCTCTTGTAAAAACCATTTGCATTTATCTTGGTAAAAGTGTCCTACAACCACAAGGAAGTTAGGAAGCATCAAATCTTGAAATTTTAGGGTTTTTGCGTAATGAGAGAATATATCCTATACTTTAGGATTCACTTTTATCTGAACCTTTTTGAATTTGAATTCAAACATTGGCTCCAAACACAGATATAAAAAGAGGATCAATTGACCCCACGTATTATCTCAACTCTATGATATCATTGTGAAGGGGATGTATTGTGAATTGAGAGCTCATCTCATAGCTTATTCATCTCTCACACATTGAGCAATATATGATTGCCAATGACATTGTATTTGTATAGGATTTAATATACATATTATCATTACATTCTGATTTCACTTCTCTGCTATGACTACATCATAACAATGATTTTCTAAGAGCTTGTTCTCAGTGTATGATTGATCATTTGTCATGATTTAAAGCATAGCAGATTCAGCATACTGTCTAGTATATGATTGCAAAGTCTCATTATCATTACCTCTCTAGATAATGAGATATTAACACATCTTTACTCTGGTCCATTGATTGATGCACCCTATAATTATTGGGAAGGTTCTGTGATTTGCTAAACACCATTCTCAATGTGTAGTCCATCATTTTTTATGAAATCACTCATTATTGGTAGCTATCTAAGCTAATTGGAGTTTCCCAAAAGGAATTAAGCTAATTTTTGTTGTGCTCAAAGAACTGTTCAAAACATTGAACAAGTGTAGAAACAAGAATAGCAAGTTTTTCGGTCTTGGATGAATTCCTACCTATCTATTTTGATCTATTGATTAGTGGATCATGTTCCAAGAAACATATGTGATTATTTATGATCCTTAGCATGCTCAAGAGGCCCATTACACTCTCTAGTAGTTGTTCTTCACTGGTGTGAACCAAGTTTAAGAAACACCTATTCATCTCTAAAGATTATCCACCATCTCCTCAAACAATGGTATCAGAGCAACAACAAGCAAGATGGGAGATGGATTTCCATCCTTCATTGACAAATTGGACAGAAACAACTACTCAGCATGATCACTAAGGATGCGAACCTACCTTCAAGGAAGAAATCTATATGGATGTATCTTAGGAGATGAAGAGATGCCAACATTCAAGAGCAAGCATCAACCCACAAGGGAAGAGCAAGAAAAGTTGACCACATGGTGTGCAAAGGTTGCTCTTGCTAGGTCTTATCTACTAAACTCAATATATAATTTCTTATTGCCTCACATTAGGAATTGCAAGACCTCCCAAGAGACTTGGGAAGTACTCTCATCATATTTCTCATCAAATACAAGAGCTAGGATGAATCAGTTATGGATCGAGTCTACAACTCAAAAGAAGCAACCAAAGAAAGGAGTGGTTGATTATGTAACCAAGATGAAAGATGTGGTTGATCAGCTTGCAAGCATTGGAGAGGAGATAGAAGAAGAACACATAGTAAGGTATATCATTAATGGCATCAAAGTTGATGAGAAGTAGGAGTTGTTCACCACAGCAATGGACCTCTACATGGATATGCAAATACCTAATCTCAACACCTTGATGGGGCAACTCTTCACCCATGAGACAAAGCTCAACAAGAATGGTGACAACTCTAGAGGTAATCAACCTTCTGCCCTTTATATAGATAAGAATAAAAGTAAGGATAAAGGTAAAAGCAAGAAGAATGAAGAAGAGGCTAGTACCTCTCAAGCTAATTACACAAGTAGAGGAAGAGGTGAGAGGAAGGGGTAGAGGAGGAAAGCAAGGCAGGGGGAGATCCTACAACAATCCACCTTGCAACATTTTTGTGGTCTTAGCAACCACACCATAGAAGAATGCTTCAAGAACACAAGAAATCAAAGGGGAAGAGGCTTCCATAGAGGGAGCTATGGACAATCCGAAGGCAGGTACAACAATTATCAAGGAAATTGTAGAGGAAGAAAAGATTATAATAACTAACCACAAGACCAAGAGGATTCTTTACTCATCATGAACATGACATCCAAGCAAAGTAAAGATGATGAGCATCTTTTCTATATTGATTCAGGTTGTTCAAATAATGTGGCTGGAAATGTAGCTTTATTATCTGATCTTGAAGAACCCAAAGGGAAGCATGAAGTATAGACAAGTGATAATACTAAACACTCAGTCAAGCAACTTGGAAAAGTCAAGACTTCTGATGGTAACATGAACCTCTTGTAAAGTTTTGTATGTGCCAACTATAACCAAAAACTTATTTAGTGTTGGACAGATTGTTGAGAAAGGCTTACATGTCAGACTCACTAAGCATGGAGCATATGTGGAATACCCTCAACAAGGATTCAAAAGGATTGCTAAAGGTGAGAAATCTAGTTGATTATTTACATTTGATATTGAAGACGCCAGGAACATAGCACTCTTCATTTACAAGGATTAAACCCTATTTGAGCTAGAGATATGGCACAAAAGGCTAGGACACATAGGAGAAGGAACACTAAAGCAAATATGCAAGGATCGAAGTGTGCTTGGCATTCCCAATGTGACCAAGCAACATATGATATACAAATGTGGAGCATGTCAATTTGGTAAAGCCCACAGGCAATCTTTCAACAAGAAGGGGTACATGTATGAAGACTACTTGGAGCTTTTACACACTGATGTGTGGGGTCCTAGCAAAGATCCATCAATCTCAGGCTCAAGGTATTATGTTTCATTTATAGATGATTATAGTAGATGGACAATCCTTTATTTCATGAAGCATAAGGATGAAGTATTTACATGCTTCAAAAAGTAATTGGCATTAGTTGAAAACCAAACACGTAGAAGCTCGACGAGGATCAGATCTGATGGAGGTGGTGAGTACTTTTCGCATGAATTTGATTCACTCTTACCAGACAGAGGAATAAAGAGGGAAGTCACAACAAGATATACTCTTGAATTGAGTGAAGTGGTAGAGAGAAGGAACACGTTAATAGCTAAAGCTGCTAGATCAATGTTGAATGAGAAGAAGTTACCTAACTACCTATGGGTAGAGGCTGTCTCCATAGCCACTTATTTGGTCAACAGACTCCCATCCAAATCCTTGGATGGAATGACACCTTATGAAGCATGGAATGGTAGGAGACCCTCATTGGACCATTGCAAAATATTTGGGTGCATTGCTTATGCACACATTCCCTCATAGATTAGAGGGAAGCTTGACCCTAAAGCTGAAAAGTGTATATTCATTGGGTATGATCAAAACCACAAGGGCTACAGGCTATACAATCCCACTAACAAAGCATTTATAGTTATTAGGGATGTAGTGTTTGATGAAAATAATTCATGGTTTGAAGATGATTACATGAAACTCAAGTTACCTTATGCTTTGGAAAGTGATTTTCCAACTCTCACTCAATAAGATCAACAATTACCATAAGATATCAATTCAGAGGATGAAGATCAGATTGACTTCAAGACTTGGAAGTCAAGAGGCAAGATCAAACTCAAGCAATTGGAAGAAATATTAGAGTCCTCCAGCCAGGCACATCTCAAACGAAAAGCAAAAATCCCATAAGGTATGGCTATGATACATCATTAGTCACCAAGCACTCTGCGTATATCACTAAAGACTCTATGACAGAAGAACCTTCTTCATTTGAAGAAGCTAGTAAGAGGAAGAATGGACAAAAGCCATGCAAGAAGAAGTAGAAGCACTTCAAGAAGACCATACTTGGGACCTAGTTCCCAAGAAGCCAAGCATGAAGGTAATAGGATCCAGGTGGATATATAAAATAAAAAAGAATTCAAATGGTTCTTTAAACAGGTACAAGGCAAGGCTAGTGGCAAAGGGGTTTGCTCAAACCCATGGAGTGGACTATGAAGAAACTTTTTCACCTGTGGCAAAGATGCCAGCAATTAGGGTTTTGGTAAGCATTGCTGCCTCTAAGAATTGGAATCTATATCAATTAGATGTCAAGAAGGCATTCTTAAATGGATGGATATCAGAAGAAGTGTATATGGCACAACCACCAGGTTTTGAAGATAAAAATAAATCAGGTTATGTATGCAAGCTAAGAAAGGCACTTTATGGTCTAAAGCAAGCTCCTAGAGCTTGGAACCATAGGCTTGTGACTTATTTGCAAGATCAAGGTTTTGTGGCTAGCAAGGCAGATTCTTCTTTATTTATAAAGAAGATCAACTCAGAGATGATCTATTTATGTGTCTATGTGGATGACATTATCATTACAAGAAATGATGCTAATGGCATCAAGAAAGTTAAGGCTCAACCAATAGAAGAATTTCAAATCAGTGATCTTGGTTTATTAACATATTTTCTTGGTCTCGAACTTGTGTATACAGATTCTAGCATATTTATTACTGAGTCTCAGAGAAAGTATATTCATGATATGTTGGTAAAGTTCAAGATGGAGAATACCAAAATACTAAAGTATCTAAAGGGTACCATGAATGAAGGGTTTTTTCCCTTCACTTTTGACTTAGACATAAAAATGTATTCTGATGCACATTGGACTGGCTCCAAGGATGATAGAAGGAGCACTTCAGGGTGCCTATCTTTTGCAGGTTCAACGCTTATATCATGGTCATCCAAGAAGCAACAAATTGTCACCTTATCATCCATAGAAGCAGAATGCAGAGGTTTGGAAAATGCAACTCAAGAAGCTATGTGGCTCAAGAAACTCTATGCAGATTTGGGGTTACACTCTTAGACTCCAATAATCTTTGGAGATAACACTAGTTCACTTCATTTGGCTGCTAATCCTTTATATCATGCAAGGACTAAGCACATTGAAGTGCACTATCATTATGTAAGGGAGAAAATGCTTAGCAAGGATATTCACTTATCCTATGTATCAACTCATTTACAATGTGAAAATATACTCACAAAGTCTTTGGATGGAAACAAGATGAACAAATTCAAATTCATGATTGGTTTGCAGGAAATCAAGAAGGAATGAAGAACAAGCATGTTAGGCTTGAGGGGGAGTTGTTGGTGCAATACATACTTGGTTAATTGGCACATCTCTTATGGAATCCTATGTGATCAACCTCTTGTAAAAACCATTTGCATTTATCTTGGTAAAAGTGTCTTACAACCACGAGGAAGTTAGGAAGCATCAAATCTCAAAGTTTTTGGTTGTTGAGTAATGAGAGAATATATCCTATACTTAAGGATTCACTTTTATCTGAACCTTTTTGAATTTGAATTCAAACATTGGCTCCAAACATAGATATGAAAAGAGGATCAAATGACCTGCGTATTATCTTGACTCTATGAGATCATTGTGAAGGGGATCTATTGTGAATTGAGAGCTCATCTCATCGCTCATTCATCTCTCACACATTGAGCAATATATGATTGCCGATGACATTGTATTTGTATAGGATTTAATATACATATTATCATTACATTCTCATTTCACTTCTCTGCTATGACTACATCAGAACATTGATTTTCTAAGAGCTTGTTCTCAATGTATGATTGATCATTTGTCATGATTTAAAGCATGGTAGATTTAATATGCTATCTAGTATATGACTACAAAGTCTCATTATCATTGCCTCTCTGGATCGTGAGATATTAACACATCTTTACTCTTTGGTCTGTTGACTGATGCACCTCGTAATTTTCGGGAAGGTTTTGTGATTTGCTAAACACCATTCTCAATGTCTAGTCCATCATTTTTTATGAAATCACTCATGATTGGTAGCCATCTAAGCTAATCGGAGTTTCCCAAAAGGAATTAAGCTAATTGTTGATGTGCTCAGAGAATTGTTCAAAACATTGAACAAGTGTAGAAACAAGAATAGCAAGGTTTTTGGTCTTGGATCATTCCTACCTAACTGTTTTGATCCATTGATTAGTGGATCATGTTCCAAGAAACATATGTGATTATTTATGATCATTAGCATGCTAAAGAGGCCCAATACATTGTCTAGTAGTTGTTCTTGGCTGGTGTAAAGCAAGTTTAAGCAACACCTATTCATCTCTGAAGATTATCCACCATCTCCTCCAACAAATACTAGAACCATTGTTGGATCAGCCCTCAAAAATTCCTCCTCCTCATCATCTTCAATCATGTCTGCTAAACTAATGGTATGAGCCATCAGTGGTTTCTCTCTTACTTTCTTCTAGCTTTCATTGGTATTGTGACATGCTTCTTCCCCTTCGTGATCACAACCACATTTAATCCCCAATCTTGCTTCACTTTAGACAACCAGAACCAAGGTCTCCCTAACAACATTTCATACGGATAAGGAGATTCCGACATTCGAAATACAAAAAAATTAACCATAAATGACATTCCTATAATTATTATCTGCTACTGCTTCAGAATGCCCAAAATTTGGACTCTCGTTTGATCTGCCATTTTTACTTAAAAAGGTGCTAGAGCCAAAGCCCCATTCCCCACCTCCTTAAATATATGTTTAAGTAATATGTTGACTCCAGATCCTCCATCCAGCAAAAGCTCCTCAACTCTTCTTTGCTTATACTATGCCTGAATTAATGGAACTACAAAGTCCACATCAGTCGGATCAATATTATTAGCTTATGGTGAAGGTACCTATTTAGTTGTTGGCTCTAACTATCACCCAATTAGCTTTTTCAACATTTTTTCTCTGAAAGTAGGCACTAATGATAATAATTGGTCCAAGGATAACTGCAATGAGAATTTATTATTACCTTAAACCAATCATTGTTCAGCTCCTGCTTGGTCTTCATTTTTTCATCCTTCTTTATTCCATGAATAGATGTTCCATTATCCTCTTCATGGGATGAAATCTGAAATTGTTCTTGCTTCTACTGATCCTGTTGGATCTGTTTCTGGACTTGGTCCCAAATCTATATTTGTTGTTGCCAATCAATAGGACCTTTATTCTTTGACCTTGTAACTACCAAAACATCCACATCCTTGACAAAAGCACATTTCTTACGATCACAATTCCAATGATTTTTATGATTCTGACTTCGAATTATTGATATACTTGCACCTAAATTAGTACGAAATTCTTGATCTAATAAATCTATTACTATGACATTCGCCTGGCAACCTACTAATCATGTTGTTGCTACTACCCCTTCTGATCATTCTGAATGTAACGAATAACTGATATACCCCTTTCCTCTCTGTGCTTAACCCATAAAGGACAACTAGGCCCAATCCAATGATCTGGTGCAGAACAATATCCACATGGCATCACTCTAGGTGGTTTGGCCTACTGATTCCCTTGTTGATTACCTTGATAATTTCCTTGCCGGTTTGCCTGATCTCTCCATGGAGGCCTTCCTTGTTGCTGCCTCTGAAAACCACCACGTCCTTGAATTGGTTTTCATGTCCTTGAACTAGAATGGTCCGATTTGCTACAACTTCATTATTATTCCTATTTTCTTGCCTCGAATTTTGTCCTCGATGCTTTGGGTTGTACCAACATGGACTTGTAGTATGTCCCTCTTTATCACAAATTTCACAAAACCTTTTATCCTAAATTGGAGCAATTATGGAATATCCATGTTTCTTTAATCTACTAATTAAAGCTTCATCCTTACTTTGCTTACCTTTATGTTTATGATGTCTTCTTACCACCACTTCTTCATCTTCACTCTCTGATTCTGAATCTATCATTCCTTTGTCTGACCCCAATTCTGAATTAGATTCAGCATCTAAACTGGGGTCACTTTGCTTCTTCTTAGATCTGCCAAATCTTCTTTCAACTATTGCAACTGATAGCACTAATACATCAGAACCATTAGCTATATCCACACTTGCCACTACATGGCTAATGCTGCTCCTTAATCCTTTTAGGAGATAACCCGCCAGCATTTCGTCAGTAGGTCTCTCGTTGCCCTGTAATATTTCCATTGTCTTCTACTAACATGTTCCTTTGTCTAATTGCTCTCAACTTCCCCAAAACATCAGAGGGATTTTTTTCCTTCCTAAATCTTTGTAAAAATGCTATTTTTAATGCATCATATGTAGCGAAATGAGAAATATCATATTGATTGAACCAACTCATTGCTCTTCCTTCCAATGTAGCTGCAAATTGCTGGAGTTTTTATTGCATTGTCGTATATTGTGTCATATCCATTTGCTCACTTTATCTCGAATTGAGCAACATGACAGTCAGCATCCTCCTTAGAGCCTCCTCTAAAATGGGTTGCTTTGACCTTGGGATTTGGAGGCGGTCGTGTCATTGGTTGTGATTGAGGTGTATGCCTAGTTCTTTGACTGGTCATCCCTGCAAGTGGGTCGAATTAGAGTCGTCTTCTAACTCCTATAGTTGCTTCTGTTAGGAATAGCGCTCCTAGTATACCGGCCACCAGCCTAGCTTCAACTGCACCTGTTCCTCCTTCTCCTCTTCAGTTTCCAGGTTAGATTCCTCTTGTGCTTCATACCAATCGTAAAATTCAAAAGATGACTCCACATTAGCCGATTTTGCTTGCGCTCTTGTATAATAAACTTTACTAAATCTTCCTCTTCGTCCTTTCATGCATCTCTTGCTTCTTTAGCAAACGCAATAGGATCGCCAAATGTGTTTGGGTTCAAGAACACATAGCTACTGACTCACACTACAAACTTCCAAGAAACTAATATCAGCACTGATCTTTGCACACACAGAGAAAAATACTCACAATTGTACTTTAAATTCAACACTTCTATGCTACGCAAGCACAATATCTAATAGATTTTTTACTCAGACAGGCATAGATTAACACTTGTGCTGAGTAGGAAAAGACAAAATACTTGATTAAGTTCTTCGAGATAATAGAGTTTACAAGATAGGTAATCTTTACGCTTCTCTGAATTGATGATACTTGACGGCCTAAACTCTGTTCAGCTTGCACAGTTACATAAACAGTCTTTTCCTCTTCTCTAGGCTTTTCGTCTCTCTCAAGACGCTTCATCTACTCGTTTTTCATACTCGCGAACAAAATACAACGAACATAATCAAGCAACATCAATGCCGAACAAATTTGTAACTGCTTATTAAAGTTCCGATTGACCAAAATTCAGATTCAGCAAAACTTCGAGTCAACAACATTCCGATTCAACAACATCCGATTCAGCAAAATTCCGATTCAGCAAACCTTCAAAAATCTGACTCACTACTCATTCTTCCAATTTCTCTCCCCTCAATAGCGTGCTACCATGCCAAGCCTGATATGGAGTGATCGATTGTAGTGCTTTGGTGGAACACCTATTAAGCACATATATTGCCCACATAACATATATTGCCCACATAACAGCCTCAAGCTTGAAGCTATGTGGTAAAGCCTAACTTTTGATCATACATCTCGCCATCTTGATGAGACACCTATTGTTTCTTTTTGCAATTCCACTTAAATGATGTGTATACAGCACTGTGCACTCATATTTTATCCCACACTCAACAAAAAATGCATTAAAATCAAAAGACATGTATTCCCTCCAACCATAATGTAGGGTGTCCAATTTACATGCGGATAAATTTTCAACCATAACTAGAAATCGTTTGAAGCACATAGACACTTCGAACTTTGCTTTCAATGGATACACCAATGCATGCCTAGAGAAATTATCAATTAAACTCACAAAGTAAAGGTAGTTCCCAAAAGAAGATGTGTGTGTCGTACCACCAATATCACCATCAAAAAGTTGTAATTATGAGAAGCTCAAATTGAACCATCTTTTGGGAAGGATGAATGCTTCATTTTCCCAAAATATAGCCTGCACAGACATGTTTACAAGATGTTTGAAGTTTGGCCAAAGAGGACACCGTTTCACTTTTCTGTAGGCGTAGATGACCAAAGCATGCATGCCAAAGCTTCACATCTGAGATAGCCTAAGAATCTTGAACTGCACATGTTGAATCATTCATAGATTTTGCATAGTGTGTGAGCTTATACAATCCACGATATACAATGCAAGAAGCAATAATAACATGGCCACATGTGTCATCAACAAATTTGACAACCAAGCCAATCTTGGCTAATGTGGAAACTAACAACAATTTTTTCTTAATCCCTAGAACATATAAAGCATCTAACAATTTGAAAGAACTACTATCACTAGTAGTCAAAATGATCTTACCAACTCCCATTACAGGATAAGAGTTGTTACGTATGTGAAAGTATTCCCTGTAGGGGCAGACTCAAGTGAACTGAAGAAACTACACTGCGAGGTAATATGTTTGGTTCCCCCACTATCAAAGTACAAAACATCTGAGTCTACTACAAACATACACTATTCATGAGAAGATGGGTGATAGTTGCAAATAGCAGTAAATGCCCGTTCTTCATTCTGAACAAGATTAGCAAAGGCTCTTTTAGGTGTAGGGGCCTCTATAGCAACCATTCCAACCTCTTTCTTCTTTGCCTCTTTTATAGCCAATTTTGGACAACTCTTTATGACATGATCATTTCCCTTACACTATTTGCAAAAGTGTTTTTGCTTTTCTATTTTTTATCTTGTCTTCATCTTCCTTCTTTGATTGTGCAACATTAGCAGATTTCCGCTTACTAGTAGATGAGCTCCATTTTCCTTTGCCCTTCTAACTAGCTAAGAAAGCTTGACCTGCAACACACACAATCGGCCTAGTTTTCCTGGACCAATCTTCTTACAACAAAAGAGAGAGTAACTCCTTAAATGTTAAGGCATTACCTTTCATCATCAATGGAAGAGGAGAAGCAAAACTTTGATGCGAATCTAGAAGACTATTAAGAACCGTCTCCACAAGTGAACTATCTAGCAAGACTTCATCCACAGAAATCAAGTGCTCCTTTAAATCTTTGAGCTATGTCAAAAAAAATCCCATAAAATATCCTTCATTCATATGCTCACTCTCCAACTGTTTTCGGAGCTTAGCAACACCAACCTCATTTCTTGCTTGGTATAAAGTGGTAAGTGTATCCCAAGCATCCTTTGTTGTTTTGCAAGAGTGAATGTGAGGCATAATAGCATGTTTGACAGACAAAGCTATCAATGCATATGCCTGAGCATCTCTACCATCCCAACCAAGTTGGTCTGCAGTAGGTGTAGTAGGAACCAAAGCACGACCAAGGATTTGAAGATCATTATCTTCAACACCATCTGCATCACCTTCAATAACTATATGCGTAGATGTAATAAGGCATTTTTCAACACCCTCCATAATATTCCACAACTTGTTTGCTATACATGACACATCATTTACTCCCACAATGGGTAATGAGCACCATCCAACTTATCCTCAACAACCAACATACGGAATACATCATTGCTTTTAGCCATGCCGAGTGATTAAATACCCTAATGCAGAAAAATGATTGTATCCAAAAAAGTTGAACAAAAACACCTTGTCAAGCTTTGCTAAACTTGTAGCACACTTCGAGCCGCATGTACTGCCAAACCAAAACCTATATATGTTCAGCAAAAACGAACAAAATTGCTTGCTTAGTCGCTGCGATAGTGCATTTGGAGGCCGAAATGTGCAATTCTAAGACTATGAATGGAGCAGTGTCGATGACACCTATCCCCCTTTTCATGTGTATTATATTCATGCGATCCTCCTCTAATTAGCCATATAAGTTTAATGTGGGACATGCATAATTCGTGCAACTTAAACCCACACCTATATCATCATTAACACATTTTTTTAACATTTAAATAAGGTCATAATCAATTGAATAATATCTTGCAGAAAGTTCGATGAATTCTCTCCTGTCAAGTGAAACATCATGTATGCATAAAGCGGGTAGTTCATTACATCCAACTTATTCTCAAGAACTAGCATACAAAACACATCACCAATTTCAAATTTTGTATATTTGTGTACGCTATTACAAGCTTCATGTGTATGAATAACAAAAAGATTCCTGTACCAAAACGTGATTCATTGAAATGATTGTACCAAGAAAACAGAATTTACGAATTTACGATTACTTCACCTAAGTAACTAATTCCCATTTGATTGTGCATTCACTTGAATGGTGGGAAGGCACGTGTGTGCATGGCTTTCATATGCATGCATTCAGGTACTCACACACATGAATGTGCGTGGATTACGATCTGATCATTTTCTAGCTCCACTTTTGACATCACATGCTCCAACAAAGCATACTTTGGATTTTATTTCTAGGACTAGATATTGTGAGTGTCCTTTCATTTCTCATTTGTCTCCCTTAAAGTTTGATATATAGTGGCGGATGTTCGCATATGCCAGGCGCATGGGGAGTTTATTGCTGTTGTCAGTTGGTTACAGAGCAATCAGAAGTCGAGCCTCATCTGCATCTGCTTTTTGCTGCACAAAGATTGGTCCACTCACAAAATTTTGCATATATTGATGTGCATAACGATCTTTGAAGCGTTTTATATGCAGGATAGCTCCAATCTACAGATGCGCACACACAATACAGGGATATTAAACAGTACCGACCCAGAGACTTGTGAAGTTTAAGGTGGACCCTACTCCAAAATGTAGCAGGAATCAACAAAACCAGAAATAAACCACCACTTCCAACAACTACTGCTAGCCTAAGATTTCAACCCTACTTTGACAATTATGACATCAATGCCATAGAATTTTTCTAAGCTCTGTGGCCTTAAAACGCTAAAAAATGCAGCAATCTCATTTGAAAAATTATGACTTGCAGCCCAATAGACCCTAGAGAATATAAAATCTCTTCCAAAACATCGAGTAGTTAATAATTTTCTCCTGAATAGATCTTACTAAAGATCTTATGTACTAGCAATTCTTTAATTGTGAGAATTACCTGATTCGAAAAATATATATCCTCAGTACAATGGATTTTCGAGACCCTTTTTATTTTATGTACTCAAAGCATAAGGATCTCATTATTAAGGTTTTCATGTTCCAAAATATGCTATTTAATGTACTAGAATTTAAATCCAAATATAATAACACAATGCTCAAAGACTGGATAATTAACATTTCCACCAGATTAATTATGAATTATGATGTAATGGCCTTCGCCTGTCACAACACCAAGGCAACTGTAGGAATAAGAAGATCTTGTCAAAAAGACCAAAAAAGAAGAAAGGAATCTTTATAGATTCTGGAGAAAAGAGACATCAACATGTACTGATCAGCTAGTAGCTTCTTGAAATTTACTGTGTTGGCATAGCTCATTCCTCTCACCCAGACTGTGCAGCTGGGCAGGGCCATGATACTGAATACATTTCCAAAAAATTTAAAACATTATTTCTATTGCATGCCCTCTTTGAAGGATGGTGTTAGTGTGCACAGTTACACTTCACAACCAGATAATGGCTCTTCAAAATCAAGCCTTAGTTAAGTAGAACATGATGTATCCAGCACCCACAAATCACCGATAGAGAAAGACTAATCTTTGTCATCAGTGTAGATATTGCTAAGAATCCAGATATCGAAACCTATGACCTCACTATGGCATTATCAAACTTGATCCTTACTGGCCATCAACAATGTAGCTTTAAGATACTGTTTCATGCATCTCTTGCATATGGCCTCAGACGAAATTTCACCATTACTCAGTTCATGCAGTCTGCAGTCTGAATGAAGCCTCTTACCCAATCCATGTCCATGAGCCCCTGTGTAATGATGGGATAGCTTGATTGCTAGTTAGTAGGACATCTGTTCCAAGATTCAAGTTGCAGGCACAAGAAGATAGAATAAAATCTGCACATAATTACATCTGACAAAATCTGCTGCTGATTCAATATGGAATCACGTACGGCAATGCATTTACACTGACAGCCGGCAAAAACGCAGATTCAGCCCATACCTGTGGAATCGGATCTTCTACCTTTTCCACATGATTTGGCTGAAGTTGATGTTTACAGGGAACTAACCAATCTTCCTCATCGGCAGTAACCCAGGACTGTTCCGTATGGGGAACTCGCAGCTTTAACATTTTGCTGATGAAATTCTCATTAGACATTGAATTGGTCATGTTTTCTATATCAGTATTCTTGGCATCGCTTGCTGAAGAACAAGGAACATAGTCTACTTTATCAGCTTCTGGCTTCTCCAAACGGGCTGATGACCCGTTTGGAACCTTGACTGGTTGGATGGACTCCACTTTCTCCTGGCAATGAGCAATTTTGTAAACTGAATTTCCACTCATCTTAATTGACTGTGGTTTTACCTCTTCATGGGTAAGTTTTCCATTTAGAATCACCCCATTTTTTGAGCCGTCTGTTTTCCATCCTGATTCAGAATGTTTATAGCCATTTGGCTGCTGGTGTTGCATGTTATGTATTCTATCAACCTTACTTGATATATTTCGCTCACTGCTTACTTCAAAATCTTGTCTAGAGCCTTTACTGCATGATTTCTGTTCATAATTTAACTGAACAGCATGTGCACTTTCTTTCTTTTCCATGCTTCGTGCATTTGGTACTGAGTTCAACACAGGTTTACTCTTCTTTGGCTGCAGCCTCTGATCAGATGTGTTGCAATAGTTTCTTGCCATTGCAGATCCAGAGCACCACTTGCCATCGGAATCATTGATTGAATATATACCTGAACCCTGTATTCCATTAGGTGGCAAGGACTTCGCAGCTTGCTGCCTCTTTTCGCCTTTTACAGAGCTACTGGTCACAGCATCACTTGAAGATGTTTTAAACTTTAAGCAATCTGTTTGCATTTTACTACTACTTGTAGCCAATGCACCATTCAACTGTACGTTGCGCTTGTATTCAGCTCCCTTAAGTTCACTGTTATTAATGAACAATCGATTTGACGTTTCTTTCACTCTTTCTTTCTCAGCGCTAAATACATTAAAGCATGCAGCATCTGTATCCATCTTGAGTCTTGAATTATCTGCATGTGATCTTTGTTGAGAGCCCCTAGGCAATAAACCATTTATTGAGATTGATTGACTCTGGGAATCACCTGTTTGTAATTTAGTACAGTTAGTAGCCTGCACATCCATGATAGATGTAGAAGAGGACACACCTTGCAGTTGGTTACTTCTATTTAAATCTGAAGGTGTCATACTCTTCGGGAAAGTACTGTCTGCTTGTAGTCTTTTCCGTTTCGTGGAGAGTACACCATTTGAAAATGTGGGTTTTACTGGTTTTTCAGGCCTTACACTATCAGATGCTAACCTTGATCCACTCACAAGTAATGCTCTGGAACTCTCTGCTTTCATGTTCTTGCTTCCAGCTGCTAGATCACTATTATTGAGCCCTGCCATTGTAGGTTTCATAGCTTCATATATGTGTAGTGACTTTGAACCATGTACTCCATTTGAGAGAACTTGCATTCTAACACTGTCTAGATGCATTCTCTCCGCAGCCAACATACTTAATGGCATCTCATCTCTGGATTCAATTAGTTGCTCTTGTTCTGAAACCCTAGCAACAGAAGGGCTCGAACCAGATTGGCATTCTAAGTGTTGAGTTTGGAGTCTTTTAATAGCCACATTGTTCACCAAATCAGTAGACTTTTCAGCAGAACGGTTCAAGCCTCCATTTGTCTTTCTAGACTGTTCATTAGATTCTGCATGTTGGACGCTATCTGAAAATGATCAGTGTCAGGAAGAACGTCACATCTTTGCACACGAATCAACACAGTAATCATAACACACCTTCCGCAGCAGGCTCATTATTAGCTGCACTGTGTCTTTTCTTTTTCTTCTTCTTGTGCTTGTGCTTCTCCTTCTGCAACAAATTCTTTAACTCAATAAACATATAGAAGAGTATTCCCACTTCTTTTTCCTTTCAGGATTAAGATTGAATAAAAACAAAGACACAAAGACAATGTAAATGGGGTTACGGGTCATCTTACCTTCCGAGGGGTGGGTGGGGTCTAGCCTCTAGGTGTTCAGGTCAGGTAGACAAGAAAAAAATATCCTTTCCCACCTTTTATATTTACCGCAGCATAAAAAGAATCATGCAATGCACAATTGACCCAGGTTGGCTTGGTAATTGAATTTGTTGACGACATGTGTGGAGTTTATGATATCTCAGATCGTGACATGATTCTTAATTCAGGTATGTTATAGTTGGCCTGTGGGTTGTATAAGCTCAGAAATTATGACAAATCTATGGATGATTTCAGATACAAGACTTTTGGCATGCACATTTTGCCCATCTGAAATTTGTGCATTTGTTGTGCCTATAAAAATACGATATGGCACCCTCTTTTGCCTAAATTTGAGGCGTTTTCTGAACATTTCTATGAAGAGCTATTAGGGGTGCATCCTAGGCCCCAAGAGAAGCCAGGACACCATCCCGGTGAACATCCCGGCGACGATGGGACGTCCCAGATGGACCCCATCATAACAGGGTGCCATCCCCAGGACGAGTCCTGTGGCCATCCCTTGTGACAAGCTGGCCCCAAGGTGGTAGAAAAGTCTATTGTGCCTCTTTTTTCTTCTTTCAAAAACAAAAAGAAAATCAGAACTTCATGTTTGTAGCTTGATTGACATTTTAAGAAACCAAAGCTTATTTAAAAAATACAGAACCCAAGATGTTTTCTCCTCTCTGCCTCGTGGCATGTGCCCTTGAGGCTTGCAAGTATTCCATTGCACTAATAGCCATTCACTTTTATGCACTCTCGTATATACCAAAATGAATCTAGGCAAAACCCAATTTCACCCTCAAAAGAAAGTGCAACTATAAGCTCATGGTATTCAACCACAAGGCTATTACGCAATCCACGAAGGTCATCAGTGCCCAATAGTAGGTATAGAACTAAAAATGAATACACGCTCACACACGCATCCCAAAACATGCACACACCAGGGGCATGAATTCACAAGAAGCTCTGTAAACTGATTTTCTATCACTTCCAGAAATCATAGGCAAACTCTGTCATAATGAAGAATAGCACAAAACGCAAAGAAAAGAAAGGAAAAATTACAGAAAATGCATGGTTCATAGGGTATATACACCTATCAACAGGCCGCAACGCAGACAAAGAATCCACAAGTGAAAACTGCATGTCCGCTAATGCGACAATCATATATGCCAGAATGAATCCAGGCAAACCCCAAATTGACCGTCAAAAGAAAGTGAAACTATAAGCCAAAGTCACAAGGGGACGCGTCCATGGGTCCAAGGGACGCCGGGATGCCGTCCCCGAGTGCTTTGGACAAGGGACGCCTAGGGCAGTGGACGTCCCCATCAACACGCTTGAAACAGCCAAACATCCCGGGGACGCATCCCGAGGACGGCCATATGTGATGGGACAGAATCGGGGACGGGCGGGGACGGATCCGAGCAGGCAGGAAATTTTCTGAGATTCAAAAGTTGAATTTTGGCTCCGTTTTTTAAAGTCTTTTTTGGCGCTTTTTTTGGAGGGAATCTAGAAGCTTCCTAATGGTCTTTTACAAGCATAAAAGAGCTCATTTCAGCTCATGAAGCTCACAAGCTCACTTGCTTCCTTGCATGCAGCCTATGTGCATCTGCCATGAATGCTTGAGCTAGTTTAACACTTGCATATTCTCTAGAGTCTATCCTCTCCAACCTCTGTTCAGTCTTCTCATAATTTCCCTTCTCCTCATAGTATTCTCTCCCTCAATGGCCTCTTCATCGTGAACAAGTGCATCGAACAACAAGAAGAGGCATCCTACAAGCAAATGGACATGGTGGGAAAAGGTGGACTCTCCCGTATCGGTGGGAGAAGGAGGTGGTGCAAGGCCATGGAGTTGCAAGCTATGTGGCTACAAAAGAACGGGTGGAACAAACAAGGTGCGTGCACACTTACTTCATGAACGTGGACATGAAGTTTTTGTTCCGCAATCACTTCAAAGAAGAAGCAAGAATTGCTCAATAAGCTTGCTATTAGTGATGCCCAAGTTCATGCTCGCCGTGCCTCTCAAGCTCCCATTTACTCGACATCATTTGTGAAGTCTTCCATGCCATCGATTTCAAGAGCCTTATCTTCATCAGCTCCGGTTCGTGCTCCTACTCCTACTCACACTCCTACTCCTCCTACTCCCCCTTCCACACCATCGGGAATGCCCTATGTACGTCAATCACGTCAATAAACACTCCATGAAAATTGGAACCCTATATTGAAGGAGGGGACAGAGCAATGGCACGTTTTTTTTTACCATGACCAATAGCTTTCAATGCGGCACGATAAATATTGAATCTTCCATAGATCACCATATTTCAAAGACATGGTCAAGAAGATAGGTGAATATGGACCACATTGTGCCTCCATCTTCGGAGAACTTGCGCACCACTTTACTGGAGAAAGAGAAGAAGCTTGTTGAAGCCGCATGCGAGAGCATAAAAAAATCATGGGAAAGAAATGGAGTTTCGTTAGTTGTAGATGGATGGAGTGATATTCAACTATGCTCTATCCATGGAGTAGTGGCTTATTCTCGCAGGAAGATGTACTTCATCTCATCACATCATGCATCCGAGACACGGAAGTCAGAAGATGTACTTGCGGCAGAGTGGACAAGTGCCATAGAATTGTGGCGCCATCAAATGTTGTTTGCATCGTCGCAGATGGAGAGCAAGCAAATAGAGTTGCAAGTGCAATTATTGAAAATCTATATCCTCACATCATTGTTTGCTTCTGCATGGCCCATTGTTTAAATAATAATCTCAAAGATATTGAGAATTTGGATTGGATTTTGCCTCCCATTAATGAGGCAAATTCATTGGTTAGTTTCATCAACAACCACACACGTGTGAAGAAAAAGTTTAGCAAGAGGTCTACTCTTGCTTTGCTCAAGTATTCAGACACAAGATTCGCATACAATTTCACTATGTTACACAAAGTAGTGAAATGTAGTGGTGTCTTGCGGAGCCATGCATAGATAAAGTGTATGAGGCTATGGATCGGACAATTGAGTCGCTAAAAACATTGGTGAAGGACAATGACAGGTATGAAGAAATTACAGCTATTTGTGTTAGCAGGTGGAATGCCTACTGCTCCCCACTCATGCAGCAGCATACATGTTAGATCCAAAATTCCAAGATAAAAAGCAATATGCAGACCTAGAGGTGGCTAATGGATGGAGGATCATATTGGAGAGGCTTATCCCAGATAGTGCCACTAGAAACTTATCAGAGATCAGCTCTCCAAATACAAGACCGGGAAAGATGCTTCATATGCATGTGCAGATGCCCAGGAGGATAGATTACGTGTTGGTGCTGCCTTGTGGTGGGAGGACTTCAGTTTTGATGGTCCAGATCTTCAACAATTGACCATTCATATACTTACTCAAGCTTGCACCACGAGTTGCCTTGAGCAACTATGGAGTGTGTATGGACATGTATCCTCTAAAAAGAGGAATAGACTTGGTGTGCAGCGTGCTAGTGATCTTGTGTTTGTCAGTGCTAATTTGAGGATAGTGTGGAGGACTCGATGCGTGGAAGGAGATCCTTTCAGAGAATGGGAGGTAAGAGCAAGGGTGGGACCAAGTGGCACATGAAGAACATGAAGAAGAAGAAGCAAAGTCACCATGGGACGAGGACGGTGCCTAGGGTGTCTCGGGAGGTGTCCCCAAGACGGCACTAAAATAATGCTGATTTTTCCAAAATAATCATATGAAAGTCATGTAGAATGAATTTGCTAACATATTAAATGACCAGTAACAAGAAAAACATTAAAAAAAGGATGTTTTTTAAGTATAAACAATACACAAGTACGAAGCACATTCGTCGTTGATGGTTGAACATTCAAATTTTAGAGTTACTCGAGAGTCAAAAGTGACAAGTGACAAGTCATATGTATACTATCATGTCAAATAGTGTGGATACATCATCATAATCATACCAAAAAGATATTACATAATACATCATGAGAACAAAAAGATGTTACATCGATGATCATAGATCCATAGTACATATCATCGATCGACAAAAAGACTACATATGCCAGCTGACTAGGACATAAATGACAAATGTAGAAACTACAACATAAATGATAAATGTAGTGAATAGTCACTATGGAGAATCCAAGTTGGGAGTGTCATTTTCTACAACACAATCAGTGGCTTCTACTTCTTCATGTTCTTCATGTGCCAACTCTACCTCCCATTCTCTGAAAGGATCTCCTTCCATGCATCTAGTCCTCTGCAACATCCTCAAATTAGCACTGACAAACACAAGATCACTAGCATGCTTCACATCGAGTCTATTCCTCTTTTTAGACGATACATGTCCATACACACTCCATAGTTGCTCAAGGCAACTCGTGGTGCAAGCCTAACTAAGTACACAAATGGCCAATTGTTGAAGATCTAGACCATCAAAACCAAAGTCCTCCCACCTCAGGTGGGCACCAACACGTAATCTATTCTTCTCGACATCTGCACATGCATATGAAGCATCTTTCCCGGTCCTGTATTTGGAGAGCTGATCTCTGATAAGTCTTCTAGTGGCTAACATGTATGCTTCTGCATGAAGTGGGGAGTAGTAGGCATTCCATTTGCTAACACAAATAGTTGCAATTTCTTCATACCTATCATTGTCCTTCACCAATGTTTTTAGCGACTCAACTGTCTGATCCATAGCCTCATACACTTTACCTATGCATGGCTCCATGGAATCCACAACTTCCAATAAGTGCAAAAGTGGATGAACAATATCCACAATGTGAGAAATGTTCTCCCACCATGTTGCATCATCCGCCAATCTTCTAAAATGCTTTCCTATCGAAGTAGAAGCCTCTGGCATCCTCGCGAATTCGTCGCTCAATAAGAGCCCTCGCAAGACACCACTACATTTCACTACTCTGTGTAACATAGTGAAATTGTATGCAAATCTTATGTCTGAATACTTGAGCAAAGCAAGAGTAGACCTCTTGCTGAACTCATTCTTCACACGTGTGGTTGTTGATGAAACTAACCAATGAATTTGCCTCATTAATGGGAGGCAAAATCCAATCCAAATTCCCAATATCTTTGAGAATATTATTTAAACGATGGGCCATGCAAAAGCAAACAATGATGTGAGGATATAGGTTTTCAATAATTGCACCCGAAGCTCTATTTGCTGGCTCTCGGCACTTGCCCACTCTGCCGCAAGTACATCTACTGACTTCCCTATCTCGGATGCATCGTGTGATGAGGTGAAGTATATCTCCCCACGAGAATAAGCCACCACTCCATGGATAGAGCATAGTTGAATATCACTCCATCCATCTACAAGTAACGGAACCCCACCCGCAGCTCTATTTGCTGGCTCTCGGCACTTGCCCACTCTGCCGCAAGTACATCTACTGACTTCCCTATCTCGGATGCATCGTGTGATGAGGTGAAGTATATCTCCCCGCGAGAATAAGCCACCACTCCATGGATAGAGCATAGTTGAATATCACTCCATCCATCTACAAGTAACGGAACTCCATTTCTTTCCCATGATTTTTTTATGCTCTCGCATGCAGCTTCAACAAGCTTCTTCTCTTTCTCCAATTAAAGGGTGTGCAAGTTCTCCAAAGATGGAGGCACATAGTGTGGTCCATATTCACCTATCTTCTTGACCATGTCTTTAATCTCTGGAAGAAGGATAAATCATAAAACAAATAATATTCATAAGTAATGGTTCATGCCACATGTATAAGCATTTATGATTTATGCCAAACAAATTAAAAATAAAGATTGAAACAAAATAATAGAACCAAGATTCAATATTTACCGTGCCGCATTGAAAGCTATGTGGTCATGGTAAAAAACACTTGCCACTGCTGTATCCACCTCCTCTTTCGATATAGGGTTCCGATTTTCATGGAGTGTTTGTTAACGTGATTGACATACATAGGGCGTTCCCCATGGTGTGGAAAAGGGAGTAGGAGTAGGAGTGTGACTCGGTGAGTAGGAGTAGGAGCATGAACCAGAGCCGATGAAGATGAGGCTCTTAAAATCGATGGCATAGAAGACTTCATAAATGATGCCGAGTCAAATGGGAGCTTGTGAGGCACGGTGAGCATGAGCTTGGGCATCACTAATAGCAAGCTTATTGAGCAATTCTTGCTTCTTCTCTGAAGTAATTGCGGAACAAAATCTTACTTCATGTCCACGTTCATGAAGTAAGTGTGCACACACCTTGTTTGCTCCACCCGTTCTTTTGTAGCCACATAGCTTGCAACTCCATGGCCTTGCACCACCTCCTTCTCCCACCGATACGGGAGAGTCCACCTCTTCCCACCATGTCCATTTGCTTGTAGGATGCCTCCTCTTGTTGTTCGATGCACTTGTTCGCGATGAAGAGGCCATAGAGGGAGAGAATACTATGAGGAGAAGGGAAAAGATGAGAAGGCTGAAGTGAGGGTGGAGAGGATAGACTCTAGAGAATATGCAAGTGTGAGACTAGCTCAAGCATTCATGGCACATGCACATAGGCTGCATGCAAGGAAGCAAGTGAGCTTGTGAGCTTCATGAGCTGAAATGAGCTCTATTTATGCTTGTAAAAGACTATTAGGAAGCTTGTAGATTCCCTTCGAAAGAAGACATTAAAAATCGGAGCCAAAATGCAACTTTTGAATCTCAAAAAATTTCCCGCCTTCTCTGATCTATCCCTGCCCGTCCCCGATTTTGTCCCATCACATATGGCCGTCCCCAAGATGTTTGGCTGTTTCAAGCATGTTGATGGGGACGTCCATCGTCCTCCCTTGGCATCCCTTGTCCAAAGCACTTGAGGACAGCGTCCCGGCATCCCTAAGACTCGGGGATGCGTCCCCTTGTGACTTTGAGTAGAAGCCACTGATTGTGTTGCAAAAAATGACACTCCCAACTTGGATTCTCCGTAGTGACTAGTCATTACATTTATCATTTATGTTGTAGTTTCTACATTTGTCATTTGTGTCCTAGTCAGCTCCCATATGTAGTCTTTTTGACGATTGACGATATGTACTATGAATCTATGATCATTGATGTAACATCTTTTGTTCTCATGGTGTAGCATCTTTTTGGTATGATTATGATGATGTATCCACACTATTTGACATGATAGTATACATATGACTTGTTACTTGTCACTTTTGACTCTTGAATAACTCTAAAATTTGAATGTTCAACCATCAACGACGAATGTGCTTTGTATGTGTATTGTTTATACTTAAAAAACATCCTTTTTTTAATGCTTTTCTTGTTATCGATCATTTAATATGTTAGCAAATTCATTCTACATGACTTTCATATGATTATTTTGAAAAAAAATCAGCATTATTTTAGTGCCATCTCGGGGACGCGTCCCCAAGACACCCTAGGCACCGTGCTCGTCCCGGGGACACCACCGTCCTCGAGACCCGTCCCCGTCCCCGTCCCCTAGTGACTTTGCTATAAGCTCATGGTGGTCAACCACAAAACTATGTTGCAGATCAGCTAAACGTCATCAGTGCCCAATATTAGATATAGAACTAAGAATGAATAACACAGCCTCAAATGACTTACAAAGGGTAAGACCAATATGGAAGAGTTCCACCAACATGATTTTGGGAAGTGCATGTCCACTAAGACGCGAAGCAAAAAGGTGTGAATGTTTGTGTGCACCAATTGTAGACCACAAATGAAGTCATGTGAATGAACGATATGCATGCAATTCAATGATGGCCCTCATTTACTTTATGGTCATAGTACATATCAAATTACAATGGGCATGTCTCATAAAGCTTTGGCAAATATCAAATTTGTCAATATCTCAATTTCAATGTCCAAAAATTAAAAAAGAAATGTAGTAATCATTGTTCTTAGGTTTAATAATCTAAGATAATCTTAAACTTGATTGTGTAAGGGACTAATACACTAATTTAGTACCAAGTGGTACTTGTATGCCACCAATTCCAAGCAAGGGACATAAGAATAGTGCAAATTAGTCAAGTTCTTCATTTTAGGCTCCAAGGAGCTGTTGGATACCCACATATGCTCTCTTACACCCCTATACTATGTAGTGTGATGGCTCATACTTCTCTTCTCTCTCCATGTTATCCTCATAAACACCATGCACTAGGACTTTGCACTCATATATTTTTGTAGGACTAAGTATGGCAATCAAGAAAAGAGCCTCTCATGCAGGTGTTGAATAATTGTTATGTGATCATTTAAATAGTTTCTATGTGATCATTTTGTTGGAAGAAAATGTCATTTTCAGCAACCCTAAATCTAGGACTTAGTCAAATTTTGGTCAAAGATAGTCAAAAATTATTAATGGTTCATTGGGTGGTAGTTAGCATTTAGAAGCTACACTTTTATAATTGTCTTCTCTCTATTCTATTGTCATTCATCTTTTTTGATTTAGTCAGGGTGTCGCCAAGGTTCTAAGTGTTGGAAAGATCTTGATTAACCTATGATTAATATTTCCACCTACCACACTTCCAACATTTGGTATCAGAGCATAGTACACATACACCCTTGTACTCAAGATGAGTGACTATAGAGATAGATCAGAATAAGAAGACAAGTTTGATGGAATGTCTAATTATCCAATGTAGAGTTTTATGATGATGAACTTGTTAACTTCAAAGGACTTATGGAATATTGTTGAGGGCAAGTACCCTAGGCCAAAACAAGCTATAGAGAATGTTGTTG